>CM042894.1:36201447-36801447 GCA_023653625.1 Triadica sebifera | reverse complement strand
AATAGTTCTCTAAGAAATCAACAGCTAGTGTGGCGCAGACATCGAGTAGGAAAGGACGGATAGTACCCAGACCCTTTCAGTCATGGGCTGCTAGGCAGACATTTTCTGGTAGGCGGGGTCAGCATTTTATATAACACCACATCATACGCATTTAAGTATAACCTATTTCTGTATAAAATAATCACATACTGTATGTTGGAAAGGTAAAATACCCTGTTAACAATAGTAGTAAAATTTTTTTTTCATATCCTGTAATATAATTCAATGACTTTCCAAGTCTCATATCCTATAATTTCATTCAATGACTTGCAAGTCTCATATCCTGTAATATTATTCACTAACTTTGCAAAGTTAACACTGATGTTTTCACCACAATATAATATATCGCATATATCAAAACATAAACTTTACACATAAGTATTTTCGAGTTGATTTCATTTATACCTTTTTAGACTCGTTCCAAAATGACTATACATATTCAATCACATAAATACAAAACATATATGACATATTTTCATGTTTGTGTGGAATGCAAGGAGAGAGAGTGATGAGGCTTGGCCAATGACCTGTGCTCCATGTCTTCTATACACTACTCAAAATGAGCTATCACTTTTCTTTACCTTAAAAATGATGCAAATTGATGAGTTGCGGCTCAGTGAGAATAATCATCCAATGAGCTCTAAAGTACCAAACAACTCATAGTAATAAATCACAAATCCTATATATACATTATATTCCATTCCATTCATCAGTATCATATATGTATCAATAAAGTTGAAACATATAATCATTACTCTTTATGTATGCAAATGCTTTGCTTATTTCATTTTGTTGTGACAAAGTTAAATAGACATTGCCCCGGGTTTCCATGTGAACATTTGCATTTGCATTTGCATTTGCTAGCTAGCTTGATCATTTGTTTCATTTGCACATTTGTTGGGCCATAGGCCTCTTCTTTTTCTTTACAATACCGATTAACTAGTCACAATGCCTTTTTAGTCCATATGCATATGCACTTGTATGTAAGCATTCATTAAACATTGCATCTTATCACATATAATATACATATACCACATATATACCTCATATGCCACACATATACCTTGCATATACTATACATATACCATGTATATATATCACATATGTCAAACATATACTTCAAATATACCACAAGTATACCATTTATATGTACCAAAATGTCACAAATTATCCATCATTACATTATCAGGACCTAATCATTACAATCATATGAATCACATAGCTGGCAACATTCATTTGCACTAAAGAATTCAATCGATAATCAGACTCACTGTTCTCCTTTGATTCCGACCCCTAACTTATTGTCTATCCACTCCTTATGGGTCTACAATATGTTGTGAGCTGAATATGAAAATATAATCGATTAACTCATGATTAGGGAGACTTAATGTGGCTTAAATAAATTAATATGCATTGTTCATGTCAATAGTTAAGATTTTTCTTATGAGGCTGTGTGACCTTATGGCTATAACTTTTTCTATACTTCACCAATTAATCTGATTATTGTTCCTAATTAAAACTAACATATAATTATAGAACATATTAAAATTCATACCAATTGGATCATTGTACAATATTTTGTGGAATTTCTAAATGTGTTATGTTTTCTGCCTTTAGGCAGTTTCAGGGTACTAATTTGGGTTCACCATCACTTATAATATATAAGTCATATTTTAATTAAAATTTATAGAACCTTATATGGGTTCATATGGAACATTTGTCATGTTTACAACTTTTATCAATTATGTGTCTAAGGTTTTCAAATTATAACAAACATTTTACTGGTCCGGAATAGAATTGGCTTATGGACCAGTTTGACTTCCAAAGGCCATAACTTAGTCTATAAATAACCAATTAAGCTGAAATTAGTACCACAATTTAGCTACAACATATACCTATAATGTTTGTGTTTTGACCATTTACATAATCTA
Source organism: Triadica sebifera (assembly GCA_023653625.1). Classification (NCBI taxonomy): domain Eukaryota; kingdom Viridiplantae; phylum Streptophyta; class Magnoliopsida; order Malpighiales; family Euphorbiaceae; genus Triadica; species Triadica sebifera. The sequence continues at coordinate 36,799,477 of CM042894.1, read as the reverse complement.
GCTCTAACAAGCTCCAATTATCCAAACAAGTTACTGGATCTGCCCAGGGCACTCAGTAGGCAGTTCAAATCATGGAACGGTCATGGTTCCATTCCCCATAACTCAAAATTTACAAAACCTATGATCCAGAAATTTCATATAAAGATAAAAAAAAACATATATCTACAACTTTTTTGTTTTGAGATACTTCAAGTAATGGCTTCAACATATTCTACATCAAAGCACAATTAGCTAACTTCGTTAGGGTTCACACCTTGACCAGTTTTAGTAGACTGAGGATTTCTCTTCCTATACACTAGATCATGAAAAAAAGTTTACATATCCATATATATAAGACATAAAGGAACAACTTTTGTGTTTTAAACTTTTCCATAATCAATTTCTATGTGCATTAAAATTGGGTTGCAAATCAGTGCTTATTAATGAACCTAAGCAACTCAAATCAACCCTATAGCAATAAGAATTGATTACTTACCAAGAATGACCTTGCAAGGGATCAATTAGTTTAAAAAACTAAGTGAAACAAGGAAGAATTTAATTCTGAAATGGAGGAAAATGAAGAATAAGTCGGGCTGGAGAAGAACGCAGAAATGGGGAAGAAAGATGAACATAAAGCCAACTTGTTTTTTGTCCTTTTCTCTTTTTTTCTTCTCTTTTCTCTTCTCATTTCTCTTTTCTCTTCTCTTCTATTTCTCTTTTGTGTCATTTTCATTTTATTTTGTCTATATTATTATTATTATTTACATATATTTATAATTCCACTAATTCACACAATAATACAGCTTAATCATTTGACTCGATTTAACTAAATTAACAATGTAAATGTTTACTAATCTTAATCTAATCATTTTTCTTACTTTAATTTAGTCACCTTATTCAATTTATTTCTAATGCATTGTTATCATCATTTAGGTTATAAGGATACATGTGTGACTCGATATAATTGCCAAATACTATGACACGTAGCTAGTGTGTGCCATGAACTTGTTTCTAAGAAAATATGTGTGAAATGCACGTGTTCAATTGAATTGTATGCAAGATGCTTATGTTCAATGAAATGCATGTGGGGAAGTTCGAGGATGTTACAATTCTCCCCTCCATTGAAAATTTTCATCCTCTAAATTTAATACTTGGAAACAGGTGTGGATATTGCTTTTTCATATTCTCTTTTGTTTCCCATGTTGCCTCTTCTTGTGAATGGTTTCTCCATAATACCTTGACTAAAGGTATTTCTCTATTTCTCAGTTGTTTAGTCTTGTATCTGATGATTTCCACTGGTTCTTTTATATAACTCATGTCCTCTGCAATCTCGATGGCTTGATCTTTAAGTACAATTGTAGGATCTGACCTATATCTTCTAAGCATGCTCACATGAAACACATTATGTATCTAAGCCATCTCTGATGGTGATGCCAATCCATATGCCAGTGGACCAATCTTCTCAAGAATTTCATAAGGCCCTATGTATCTTGGGTTCAATTTACCCTTCTTGCCAAATTGGATTATCCCTTTCCATGGAGACACACGAAGAAATACCTTTTCACCCAACTCGTATTTCATTTCCCTTCTATGTTGATCAGCATAACTTTTCTGTCTGTCCTGTGCTGCCTTTAGCTTATTCTTGACAACCTTGATCTTATCCACTGTGTATTGCACTATCTCTGGCCCTTCTAATGCACGTGCTCCTTCTTCATCCCAAATGATGGGGCTTCAGCACTTTCTGCCATACAATGCCTCATATGGTGCCATCTGGATACTGCTATGATACTAGTTGTTGTAGGCAAATTCAATCAATGCTATATATTCATCCCAAGCACCTATGAATTCCATAGAACATGCTCTAAGCATTTGTTCTAATGTCTGTATAGTCCTCTCTGATTGTCCGTCAGTTTGTGGGTAGAATGCAGTACTAAAGTTTAATTTTGTTCCCAATGCATTCTGTAAACTCACCCAAAAACATGAAGTAAACCGTGGATCTCTATCAGACACAATGGACACTGGAATGCCATGCAATCTGACTATCTCATTCACATATAATTTGGCCAAACTCTCAAGTGTACAGCCCCATCTGATGGGTAGAAAATGTGATTACTTGGTTAATCTGTCAATAATTACCCATACTGCATCATTTTTCCATGGAGTTCTTGGCAATCCATAGACAAATTCCATCGTTATTCTTTCCCATTTCCATTCTAGCACTGACAATGGATGTAGTTTACCAACTGGTGCTTGATGTTCAATTTTAATCTGCTGACATGTCAAGCATTTGGAAACATATTCTGCTATGTCTTTCTTCATTATTGGCCACCAGTAATGAGGCCTTAAACTGTGATACATCTCTGTCATCCCTGGGTGCATTGCATATGGTGCATTGTGTGCCTCTTCCATTATTTCTTAGTGCAAGTTCTCAGTGTCTGGAACACATATGCGTGACTTTAACATCCATTTTCTACAAATGAAACTTTGTATTATTTCCCTGCCTTACCACATCCATTTTCTCACATAATTCAGGATATTTGCTTTGTGCTTCTTTAATTCTCTCCTTTTGCATAGGTCTAACTTGAAGAGTAGCAATCAGTGATCCTTTATCATGAATATTTAATTCAACATTCATGGATCGTAATTGAATCAAATATGGAAAAAAAGATGTTTGTAAATCAGCTACACTGCTACTGCCCTTCCTACTCAATGCATTTGCTACCACATTGGCTTTCCCTGGATGGTACACAATTGTACAGTCATAATCTTTCAATAGCTCTGACCATCATATTTTCCTCATGTTTAACTCTTTTCTGTGTCAGCAAATAACCCAAACTTTTATGGTCTGTGAAGATTCGGAATGTCTCACCATACAGATAATGCCTCCAAATCTTCAATGCAAACACTACTGCAGCCAATTCTAAATCGTGCACTGGATATGAGATCTCATGTGGTCTCAGTTGCCTAGATGCATAAGTTATCACCTTACCATGTTGCATTAATATACATCCCAAGCCTTGGCGAGAAGCATCACTATATACCGTAAACCCACCTGTACCTATACGGATAGTTAACACTGGTGTTGAGGTTAGTTTGTGTTTTAGTTCATTGAAACTCCTCTGACATTATAGAGTCCACTTGAAAGGCACATTATTTCTCAACAATTTAGTCAAAGGGCTAGAAATTAAGGAGAATCCATCAACAAGTCTACGGTAGTATCTGGCTAAACCCAGTAAACTACACATTTCTGAAATATTTTTAGGAGCTTCCCAATTTACCATGGCCTAAATTTTCTTTGGGTCAACCTCTATGCCCTTACACGACACCATATGTCTAAGAAATACCAAATGATCTAACCAGAATTCACATTTACTCAATTTGGCATATAATCGTTTCTCCCTCAAAGTTTGCAACACAATTTTTAAATGTTGTTCATGTTCTCCCCTGTTCTTTGAGTACACCAATATATCATCAATAAATACTATCACAAACCTATCCAGATATGGTTGAAACACCTTATTCATTAATGCCATAAATGCAGCTGGAGCATTAGTCAACCCAAATGGCATTACTCAAAATCCATAATGTCCATACCTGGTTCGAAATGCAGTCTTTGGAACATCCACTTCTGCTACCTTCAGTTGGTAATAGCCTGATTTCAAATCAATCTTGGAGAATATTTGGGCTCCTTGCAATTGATCAAACTAATCATCTATTCTAGGCAATGGATATTTGTTCTTCACTCTCATTTGTTTCAATTGCCTATAATCATTGAAGAATCTCATTATTCCACCTTTCTTTTTAACAAATAATACTGGAGCTCCCCAAAGTGATACACTAGGTCTGATATACCCTTTGTCTAGCAACTCTTGCAATTGGGTCCTCAATTCTTTCAACTCAACTGGGGCCATTCTGTATGGTGACCTTGATATTGGTGTTGTTCCTGGTACTAGTTCAATAGTAAATTGTATCTCTCTATCTAGTGGTAAACCAGTTAGATCATCTGCGAATACATCAGAAAATTCCCTTACCGCTGGTGTATTTTCAAGCAAGGTATAAATGGTTCTAGTATAAGTCACATATGCCAAATATGCTTCACATCCCCCTTTAATTATTCCAAATGCCTTTACAGCTGAGAGTAGGCATTTGGGCACAAGTTTTCTTTCACCTAGAAATACTACCCTTGGCTGGTTTGGTGTTTCCAAAATTACTTTCTTAGTAAAGCAATTCACTATTTCATCATGTCTAGTTAACCAGTCCATTCCCAGTATCACATCAAATTCATATATTGGCAATAAAATCATATAAGCTATTAACTCAGCTCTGTCAATGCATATCAGGCAATCACGACAGACATTATTCACAACTACCACTGTTCCCAATGGTGTACTCACATTTATGTCAATCCCCAAAGGTTCGTTCATTTGATGCAGTTTAGATGCCATATGCAATGACATAAATGAATGGGTGGAGCCTGGGTCAATCAATGCATATGCTAACATATCATAAATGTAAATATTACCTATAACTACTTCGGGAGCATCCACCGCCTTCTGTCTAGTCATAGCAAACACCCTGGCCTGAGTAGGGGGTCTAGAACTATGACCTTCAAATTTGGTCACTCCTCTGCCCATCATACTAGTCCTGCCCCTGCCACTTCCTCTGCCCTGTGTCCCAGTAGTAGGGTAGACCCTCGGTGCCTCAACTGTAGTCTCAGATACTCCTCTACCTCTGCTGGTCTCTGCTAGTTTGGCTATATTTGGACAGTCTCTATACATGTGCTCCATCGATCCACATAAATAACATGCTCCTGTGAGCCTTCTACATTCACTCGTATGTTGTCTACCACAATGACTACATGTGGGCCTCTATTCAACATATTGGCTCTGCCCTCTGTCTGGGTAAGAGAAAGTCATGCCTCGACCTCTAGAACTGGAGTACCCACTTCTGTTACCAGATTGTGCAGGCATATATCTACCTTTTTTTTGTCGACCTTTTGCTAGACTCACCAAAGAACTGACGTGATGGCCTTTTTATTTGTTGTTCCCCAGTTTCTTTCATTAACCGTTCAGCTCTGATTGCAGCAGCTTTGAGTCTAGAATAATTATCAAGATTAGTAGTCGTGATTATGTTTCTGATCTCATATTTGAGGCCCTCCTCAAACTTCCTACATTTGTCTCTTTCAGTAGAGACCATGAAGGTGGCATAATGGGAAAGTTTATTAAACTATACTTCATACTCTGCAACAAACATATTCCCCTATTTCAGATTCAGGAATTCCTTCCTCTTCTCATCTTTATATGCTTCAAGCATGTAATTATTCTGAAATTCCAGGAGGAAGTCATTCCATGTCAACACCGGTGGTTGTGCATCACTATCAGGGACTGTCTCCCGCCATTCATAAGCATTTCCTTGCAGCAAGGATACTGCATAATCGAATTTCTCATCCGGGGTACATCTCATCATATTCAGTACCCTCTGTGTCCTTTTTAGCCATGTCTCAGCTTCTGCTGGGTCTGTTTTGCCATTGAAATCAGTTGCACCATGTTTCCTCAGCATGTCATAACGTCTTTCCTTGTACATTTCAGGACCATATACTTCCTATTCTAGGTTTTCATGGGGTACTTCTGCATGAGATGATTGTGATACATGTACTAGAGCTCTAGCTCCTAGTACTAGTTGATCTTTATGTAAATGAGGTGATGCCTCATGAGAATGCATTTCAGCCGGCCTCTCCCTCCTTGGTGAATCATGTCTTATGATGTCACTAAAATCAATGAAATTATGTCACTACATAATGTTCAACACATAGGATGCATATGTTATCATGCTCTTATGCATATGCATGTTCCCATGGAACCTATCCCTGCTCTGATACCAAAAATATAACACCGCATCATAAGCATTTAAGTATAACCTTTTTTTGTATAAAATAATCACATACTGCATGTTGGAAAGGTAAAATACCCTGTTAAGAATTTTTTTTTTCATATCCTGTAATATAATTCAATGACTATGCAAGTCTCATATCCTACAATTTCATTGAATGACTTGCAAGTCTCATATCCTGTAATGTTATTCACTAACTTTGCAAAGTTAACACTGAGGTTTTCACCACAATATAATATATCACATATATCAAAACATAAACTTTACACATAAGTATTTTCGAGTTGATTTCATTTATACATTTTTAGACTCATTCCAAAATGACTATACATATTCAAGCACGTAAATACAAAACATATATGACATATTTTCATGTTTGTGTGGAATGCAAGGAGAGAGAGTGATGAGGCTCAGTTAGAATAATCATCCAATGAGCTCTAAAGTACCCAACAACTTATAGTAATAAATCACAAATCCAATATATACCATATATTCCATTCCATTCATCAGTATCATTTATGTATCAATAAAGTTGAAACATATAATCATTACTCTTTATGTATGCAAATGCTTTGCTTATTTCATTTTGTTGTGACCAAGTTAAACAGACAATGCCCTGGGTTTCCATGTGAACATTTTGCATGTGAACATTTGCATTTGCATTTGCTAGCTAGATTGATCATTTGTTTCATTTGCACATTTGTTGGGCCATAGGCCTCTACTTTTGTTTTACAATATCGATTAACTAGTGACAACGCCTTTTTAGTCCATTTGCATATGCACTTGTATTTAATCATTCATCAACCATTGTATCTTATCACATACAATATACATATACCACATATATACCTCATATGCCAACATATACCTTGCATATACTATACATATACAATGTATATATATCACATATGTCAAACAGATACTTCAAATATATCACAAGTATACCATTTATATGTACCACAATGTCACAAATTATCCATCATTACATTATCAAGGACCAATCATGACAATCATATGAATCACATAGCAAGCAACATTTATTTCCACTAAAGAATTCATTCGATAATTAGACTCACCATTCTCCTTTGATTCCGACCCCTAATGTCATATCCGCTAATTTAGACCTAAGTCACGCGATTTGTTAAATCGACTTGTTGGTTTGATCGAAGTCTAAATTTGGAATTTTATCAAAAAATTAATGAAAATAAGGGTAATTAAGTATGGAAAATATCTAACAAATTGTTCAAAATATTTAAAGATGTTAAATTTTGGTAAAGGACTAAATAACAATTTTTGAAAAGTTTAGGGGTCAATTTGCAATTTACAAAAAATTATAGGATTTAAATGGGATAATCATAAAGTAAATGCATTAATTGGGACATAAAATGAATATGGAGGCCGGTCACACCAAGTGGCAAAGTTTAAGAAGCTAATTAACATACATGCATTTAACATTAATGAAGGTTTTTAGATTGATGCTTAGGTGTCCCTCCCATCCTAACATCTAGAACACTCTATTCTCTAAACCAACCACATTTTTCCCTTGGATAGCCATAACCAAACCTTGATTCTAGTAAAAGAAAGTGAGAAAATGAGAGAAAAAGCATGGAAAATTCCATTTTCATGCTCAAGATAGCTTAAGAGAGTAAGGAGAAAGAGAGAGATTAGAGTTTATGAAGTGGTAATAATCTGTTTATGAACTTTAGCAACTCAAAGTGACAATGATTTGGCTCAAAGGAGCAAAGGGAAGGAGAAAGAGAAGTAAAGAGAAAGAAAAGAGAAAAAAAAAGGTTTATGCATAACCTAAGGAAATAGCTTATTTTATTTTTTTTAATTGCATGATTTAATTATTTGGCATGTTGATGATTTAATTATTTGGCATATTATTTTGTGATGAAAAATCTTCGGGATGCATGTTTGCTAGACTTAGGATTTATTTTGATAAAAATTTAAGATAGTTCATGTATGTATTCTGTGCGGGAAATTGATGAGTAGTGTTCACTTAAACAGTTATAACTTAAATTATGGAACTTGGTTTGGCATGTTGTTTTATTGGGTTTGAAAGACAAGACATATATCTATAACGTTCATTTTGACCATAAAACCTGAATATGTCTGTAATGATCCATAAAAATTCATAAAACTCGGACATATAATCTGTCCAGAAATTCTGGACAGAATTGTTAGTAATGACCAGTAAGTACTTAAACTGTTATAAATTGAGTTATGGAGCTTGGATTTGTGTGTTCTTTGTTCTGTATGAACGATAAGACATAGAGCTACAACTGTTATTCAGACCATAATATCTGAATATATCTGTAATGGTCCAGAAAAATTCATACAATTTAGACTTAGAATCTATCCAGAAAATTCTGGGCAGAATTATCAGTGAACAGTTAGTGTTAATATTATCATATCTTTTGATACAGAACTAAGAATTAAGTGATTCAAGTTGCATATTAAAGTTAAGATCCATATCTAAAGGTTCTATGAAGATCATGTACCTAATTCAAAATGGAACAGGACCAAAATTAAGATGCAAAATAGAGAACATAATCTGCCAGTGATAGGGGAACATGTGAATTAAGGAATGAAATGAGTAAATTGATGAGAACTTTGTTATATTATGTAAATATTATTTTAATTGGGTGATTATGTGATTATTTTGGGATATTATATGCATGAAAATTATGAAATTAATTTTTATGAATTTTAATGGAATTGTATAAGCCCTAGAACACCTAACTAGAACCAACTTAGGATAGTTTGGCATGCCAAATAGGGGGGAGTATGATGAAAATGATTAAATCTATTAATGGCACTGTTATCTATGCTGGTATTGGAACTTTTATCTACGGTGGTAAGGGCACGATTATCTATGCCGGTAATGACACGGTTATCTACGCCGGTAATGGCACGATTATCTATGCCGGTAATGGCACTTATATGCGCACATCATATTGCTCGAGTGGCACTCCTATGTGCCTGGATGAAACTCTGTTATCCGATTCTGTGGTTCATAGGTGTCTTGGGCATAAATAAAGACAAATAAAAAAAATCATGGAACATAAAAGAATTATTGAAAATAAAAATGGAATTATGAATTGTGGCATGTATAAAAAGAAGATTTAGTGTTATACAATAAGGTGGTAATAAAATAAATAAGTATGAGATAATATAATATAATTTGATGTCTAAACATGCTAAAATACCATGATTAGCATGAGAATGATGATTTGATTATGTTAAACAAAATGAGATACAATAAATTGATGTTATGCATACTAGAATATTCCAAAATGTATGTTTGCATGATTTGATCATAAATTGTTATATGACAATGCATGTGACATTGAAAATAGTTTATTGCCTCATTTATTGCACCACTAAGCCAAGAGCTTAGCGTGGGAGTTTTTCTCACGCAGATTTAGTAAAGAATAAATAAAAGATAGAAGACAAAGCCAACTGTGACCTAATCCAGTAAAGCAGCCTGTTGCACATATGTTATATTATGTTTTGTAAAGAACATGTTACTATATAAAAAGGTAGTTTATCTTTTATGTTATAATTTCTTTTATATTACAAAGTAAACAAATAGCAAATAATATATATATATATATATGAGAAATTTTGAGTTAAACACAATTTAACAAAATGAAATTTTAACCGATAAAGTCAGCGTAGCACACCATCATTCGGGCATGAGCTGCTAGGGTGAGGGGGTGTTACAGTTTTTGGTATAAGAGCACCAGGTTGGTGTTTCTGGATTTTGGTATTAAAGCCTGGTTTGGGCAGTTTTGAGATTTTAAAATGGTTTTAAAAAAATAATTATAACATGTGTGTACCCACAATTAAGTATTAAGGTTACTGCTTACTGATTAAGGTTGTTATTTTGTGATATAGGTATAGTATGGCTTCAGGGTCATGACATATTGTGGTCGAAGGAGGCAAAAGTAATGAGCCTACTGAGACACAGGCTTCATCGCAACCCAGTCGTTGCCAAGCTAATGTATCTAGATCCAGTGCTAGCCTATCAAGAGGGCAGAGTTTTGGCTAGAACAGGCGGAAAGAGTTTTTGATCAGTTGCATTGTACAAATGAGATTAAATATGAGTATGCAGTATCTTTACTACAGAAGCATGCATATGACTGGTGGTGATCTGAATCACAGAGCACAGATGCTCTTGACCCTATGACATGGGAGTTCTTTCTAGAGAAATTTAAGGAGCACTATATTCCTCCTATCTACACAGATGATAAGAAAAGAGAGTTTTTGATGCTGAAACAAGGAAAATTATCGGTAACAGAATATGAAAGAGAATTCACACATCTTTGCAAGTATGCTTGAGGCATTGTATCCACTAAGACAGATAAGTGTCGACGCTTTGAAGATGTATTGAGAGACCCAATCAAGCTACAGGTCTCAGCTCTACGTCTGATGAGTTTTCCTAGTTTGCTAGCATCTGCTAGAACAGTTGAAAGAGTTCTAGCCACACAATAGTCAACACAAGATAGAGGGTTTAAGAGGCCTATATCACAAAAGAGTAGAGTACAGTCAAGTGGCAAAAGAGCTAGATCTTTCAGGATGGGGGTTCCAATAGGCCTTGTTCTTTCAGGAGGGGACAACCCACAAAATCTGTTTCTTCGGTAGCCAGTGCATTGACACAGTCACCATATAGATCTCTACCCCTACTAGAATGTCAACATTGTGGTCGTTTTCATCCAGGAGAGTGTTGGTGGATGACAGGAGCATGTGGGAGGTGTGCCTCCAAAGATCGCTTGAAAAGAAATTGTCCCTTGTTATAGTATGGTAGAGGTTTGGGGAGCACTGAGCCGATACAGACACAGGCTTCTGGGCAAGGCAGAGGTTGAGGCCGAGGGCAAGGCAGAGGTGGCCGATCAGGGCCCAGTCAGTTTAGATCAGAGACAATTGAGAGGCAAAAAAGTAGTAGAGCTGCCCCAGCCAGGGTATATGCCATGCGAGGCCGAGAAGAGCAGGATGCACCAGATGTCTTAATGGGTAAATTCCTTCTCTTTGGCTCTAAGATACATGCATTGATAGATCTGGGGTCAACGCATTCATACATATGCACACCACCACCAGGTCGAGAAGGTTTAGAACCACAGTCTCTAGAATTTGAGATTCTTGTGACAAACCCATTAGGACATAGTGTGAGGGTTAGCAAGGTATTTAGGGATTTCCCTATTGAAATTCAAGGAAGGCAATTCCCAGCAGACTTGATAGAATTACCATTCCATGAGTTCGATGTGATATTGGGAATGGATTGGTTGGCTCGTTATGGAGTGGTAGTGGATTGTGGAAGAAGATAGATGATCATCAGAAGTCCAGAACAAGATGAGATAGTGGTGATGGATGAGGATAGAAGATACCCAGACAATGTGATATCAGTGTTGAAAGGCCAAAAACTCATCAATAAGGGATGTGAATCATACTTAACGTATGTCATTGATATGGAAAAAGCAAGTCCGAAGTTGGTGGATATTCCTACTGTCAGTGAGTTTCCCAATGTGTTTCTAGAGGAGTTGCCAGGGTTACCGCCGGATAGAGAAATTGAATTTGCTATCGATTTGGTACCCGACATCACCCCTATTTCCATTACACCATATAGGGTGGCACTACCAGAGTTGAAAGAGCTTAAGGTATAGTTGCAGGAATTGTTAGATAAGGGTTTTATATGACCCAGTGTATTACCATGGGGTGCTCCAGTATTCTTTTTCAAGAAGAAAGATGGCACTCTTCGTCTTTGCATCGATTACAGGCAGCTTAACAGGTGACTATTAAGAATAAATACCCACTGCCTAGGATTGATGACTTATTTGACCAATTGAAGGGTGCAGCCATATTTTCAAAGATATATCTTCGATCAGGGTATCATCAACTGAAGATAAAATAGTCAGATGTACCTAAGACGACATTCAGGACACGTTATGGTCATTATGAGTTCCTGGTTATGCCCTTTGGATTGACGAATGCACCAGCAGCTTTGATAGACCTGATGAACCGAGTGTTTAGGCCATACCTTGATCAATTTGTAGTAGTGTTTATTAATGAAATTCTGGTCTACTCTAGAGACCAAGTAGAACATGATCAACATCTCATAATAGTACTGCAAACATTGAAGGAGAAGCAGTTGTATGCAAAGCTATCTAAGTGTGAGTTTTGGCTTGAAGCAGTCAGTTTTCTAGGTCATGTAATTTCAGTAGAAGGTATCCAGGTTGATCTTAGTAAAATTGAGGCTATTCTTAATTGGAAACCACCACGAAATGTGACAGAAGTGAGAAGTTTTCTCGGATTAGCCGGATATTATAGGACATTCGTGAAGGGATTTTCATCCTTAGCGACTCCTTTGACACAACTGCTGTGAAAAGAGGTCCGTTTCGAGTGGACAGACAAGTGTCAAGCAAGTTTTGATCGACTGAAGGCAATGCGAACTTAAGCACCAGTTTTGACTCAGCCTACTCCAGAAAAAGACTTTGTTGTGTACAGTGATGCTAGTCATAATGGTTTAGGTTGTGTTCTTATGCAAGAAGGAAAGATGATTGCTTATGCTTCAAGACAACTTAAGCCTCATGAGCTTAACTATCCGACACATGATTTGGAGTTAGCTACGATAGTTTTTGCTCTTAAGATCTGGAGACATTATCTGTATAGGGAAAGATGTTATATCTATACAGATCACAAAAGTCTTAAGTACCTTCCCTCACAGAAAGAGTTGAATATGTGACAACAAAGATGGTTGGAGTTGATTAAAGATTATGACTGTGTGATCGACTACCAGATAGGAAAAGCTAATGTGGTTGCAGATGCACTAAGTAGGAAGATTTTAGCTGAGATGCAAATACAATCTACTTTGATGCAGAGGATCAAAGATGCTCAAAAGCAAGATGAAAATTCTGTAGAGAAAGTCGAGGCAGTGAAAAAGGGAGAAAAGCCATATTTTTCACTGATAGAGGATGGCACAGTGTACTTCAAGAATAGGATTTGTGTGCCTGGTATAGAAGAGCTGAAGTCTGATATTTTAAAAATGCACATGAAACAGTATATACCATGCATGCAGGTGAGAACAAGATGTATCGAGATTTGAAAACTCAATATTGGTGGCCAGGGATGAAGAAGGATATCACTAAATATGTTGCTAAATGTCTAACTTGTCAACAAGTGAAAGCGGAACACCAGTTGCCCACAGAATTGTTGCAACCAATACCAATTTCAGAGTGGAAATGGGAAAGAATCACGATGGATTTTGTGTCCGGTTTACCGATGACTCAGAGAAAGCATGATGCAATGTGGGTGAAAGTTGATCAATTGATGAAGTCGGCACACTTCTTACCAATCAGAACGAACTACTCATTGAACAAGCTAGCTGAAATTTCTGTAAGTGAGATTGTGAGATCGCATGGAGTGCCAATGTCCATCATATCTGATAGAGATCCCACATTTACCTCACAATTCTGGAAGAGTCTACAGCATGCTTTGGGAACTTGATTCAATTTCAGCACGGCCTTTCATCCACAGACGGATGGACAATCAGAGAGAGTTATTCAATTGATAGAGGATATGATGAGAATTTGTCTGCTTGAGTTTGAGGGAAGTTGGGATAGATATTTACCTCTTATGGAATTTGCCTACAACAATAGTTATCAGACAAGCATAGGCATGACTCCGTATGAGGCATTGTATGGAAGAAAATGTAGGACACCAATCTGTTGGACCGAATTGAGTGAAAATAAGTTGATAGGGCCAGATTTAGTGCAACAAACAGAAGAAAAGGTTAGAATTATCCAAGAAAGATTGGAAGCAGCTCATGATCGACAGAAATCATATGATGACCTTAAGAGGCGAGATATAGAGTATGCTGTGGGAGATAAAGTATTTCTCAAGGTTTCACCTTGGAAGAAAGTATTGACATTCCGTAAAAAGGGAAAGTTAAGTATGAGGTTCATTGGTCCTTCCACAAAAGTGGCATATCGGTTAGCCCTTCCACCAAAGTTAGATAAAATCCATAATGTTTTTCATGTGTTGATGCTAAGGAGATATAGGTCTGATATGACTCATGATATACCAATTGAAGAGATAGAAGTGCAGACTGACATAACTTATGAAGAGGAACCGGTGGCTATACTAGCACGTGAAGAAAAAGTTTTGCGAAACAAGAAAGTTCCATTAGTTAAAGTGTTGTGGCAGAATCATGCTACTGAAAAAGCCACATGGGAGAATGAAGAAGTCATGAAGAGGCAATATCCTCAGTTGTTAACATAATTAACAGGTAAATTTTGAGGACAAAATTTATTTTAAGGGGGAGAGAATGTCATATCCGCTAATTTAGACCTAAGTCACGCGAGTTGTTAAATTGACTCGTCGGTTTGACCGAAGTCTAAATTTGGACTTTTATCAAAAAAATAATGAAAATAAGGGTAATTAAGTATGGAAAATATATAATAAAGTGTTCAAAATATTTAAAGATGTTAAATTTTGGTAAAGGACAAAATAATAATTTTTGAAAAGTTTAGGGGTCAATTTGCAATTTACCGAAAATTGGAGGATTTAAATGGGATAATCATAAATTAAATGCATGAATTGGGACATAAAATGAATATGGAGGCCAGCCACACCAAATGGCAAAGTTTAAGAAGCTAATTAAGATACATGCATTTAACATTAATGAAGGTTTCTAGATTGATGCTTAGGTGTCCCTCCCATCTTAAAAACCTTTGTCATTTTCTTCTTGATTATTTCTTCTTCTTTCTTAATCCTTTGTACCTAGAATTGCCCATCATTGTCTTCCATGTTCCTCTTATCATACATCAAAGGAAGATGAACATATTAATTACCTAAGGAAAATATGCAGATTTTTATAGCCTATGTGTCAAAGTATTGATTAATTTTGTCTTCTTCCTCTTAATACTCATGCTTGTTCCTTATCCTAACATCTAGAACACTCTATTCTCTAAACCAGCCACATTTTTTCCTTGGATAGCCATAACCAAACCTTGATTCTAGTAAAAGAAAGTGAGAAAAAAAGAGAAAAAGCATGGAAAATTCCATTTTCATGCTCAAGGTAGCTTAAGAGAGTAAGGAGAAAGAGAGAGATTAGAGTTTATGAAGTGGTAATAATCTGTTTATGAACTTTAGGAACTCAAAGTGACAAGGATTTGGCTCAAAGGAGCAAAGGGAAGGAGAAAGAGAAGTAAAGAGAAAAAAAGAGAAAAAAAGAGGTTTGTGCATAACCTAAGGCAATAGCCTATTTTATTTTTTTTTAATTGCATGATTTAATTATTTGGTATGATGATGATTCCGAATTGATATTATTTTGTGTTGAAAAATCTTGGGGATGCATGTTTGCTAGACTTAGGATTTATTTTGATAAAAATTTAAGATAGTTCGTGTATGTATTCTGTGCTTGAAATTGATGAGCAGTGTTCACTTAAAATGTTATAACGTAATTTATGGAACTCGGTTTGGCATGTTTTTTATTGTGTTTGAAAGATAAGACATATATCTATAATGTTCATTCAGACCATAAAACCTGAATATGTCTGTAATGATCCATAAAAATTCATAAAACTCGGACATAGAATCTGTCCAGAAATTCTGGACAGAATTGTTAGTAATGAGCACTAAGTACTTAAACTGTTATAACTTGAGTTATGGAGCTTGGACTTGTCTGTTATTTATTCTGTATGAATGCTAAGACATAGGGATACAATTTTTATTTAGACCATAATATCTGAATATGTCTGCAATGGTACAGAAAAATTTATAAATTTTAGATTTAGAATCTGTCCAGAAAATTCTGGGCAGAATTATCAGTGACCAGTTAGTGTTAATATTATCATATCTTTTGATAAAGAACTAAAAATTAAGTGATTCAAGTTGAATATTAAATCTAAGATCCATATCTAAAGGTTTTATGAAGAGAATGTAACTAAATTCAAAATGGAACAGGACCAAAATTAAGATCCAAAACAGAGAACAGAATCTGCCAATGATAGGGCAGCATGTGAATTGAGGAATGAAATGAGTAAAATGATGAGAACTTTGTTATATATTGTAAATATTATTTTAATTGAGTGATAATGTGATTATTTTGGGATATTATATTCATGAAAAGTATGAAATTAATTGTTATGAATTTTAATGAAATTGTATAAGCCCTAAGTAGAACCAACTTAGGATAGCTTGGCATGCCAAATAGGGGGGAGTATGATGAAAATTATTAAATCCATTAATGGTATGATTATCTATGCCGGTAATGGCACTGTTATATATGACGATAATGGCATTTTTATGTACGCCGGTAATGACACGATTATCTAAGTCGGGAATGGCACGGTTATGTACGGCAGTAATGGCACGGTTATCTATGCCGGTAATGACACTTATATGCGCACATCATATTGCCCGGGTGGCACTCCTAAGTGCCTGGATGGCAACTCCGTTATCTGAGTATGTGGTTCATAGGTGTCTTGGGCATAAATAAATACATAAATAAAAAAAATCATGGAACATAAAAGAATTATTGAAAATAAAAATGGAATTATGAATTGTGGCATGTATAAAAAGAAGATTTATTGTTATACAATAAGGTGGTAATAAAATAAATAAGTATGAGATAATATAATATAATTTGATGTCTATACATGCTAAAATACCATGATTAGCATGAGAATGATAATTTGATTATGTTAAACAAAATGAGATACAATAAATTGATGTTATGCATACTAGAATGTTACAAAATGTATGTTTACATGATTTGATCATAAATTGTTATATGAAACTGCATGTGACATTAAAAATAGTTTATTGCCTTATTTATATGCACCACCAATCCAAGAGCTTAGCGTGGGAGTTTTTCTCACGTAGATTTAGTAAAGAATAAATAGAAGATAGTAGACAGAGCCAATGGTGACCTAATCCAGTAAAGCAGCCTGTTGCACACATCATGGGTTACACAACTTTGGTATATTATCATGTAAATTTTATTTTGTAGAATTTGTAAAATAAACAGTATGTTTTGTAAAGAACATGTTACTATATAAAAAGGTAGTTTATCTTTTATGTTATAATTTCTTTTATATTACAAAGTAAACAAATAGCAAATAATATATATATATATATATATGAGAAATTTTGAGTTAAACACAATTTAACAAAATGAAATTTTAACCGATAAAGTCGACGTAGCACACCCTCATTCGGGCATGAGATGCTAGGGTGAGGGGGTGTTACACCTAACTGATTGTCTATCCGCTACTTGTGGGTCTCTAATATGTTGCGAGTCTAATATGAAAACATAATCGATTAACTCATGATTAGGGAGACTTAATGTGGCTTAAAAAAATTAATATGCATTGTTCATGTCAATAGTTAAGATTTTTCTTATGAGGCAGTGTGACCTATGGGACTATTGAGCCTATAACTTTTTCTATACTTGACCAATTAATCTGATTCTTGTTCCGAATGAAAAATAACATATAATTATAGAACATATTAAAATTTCAGCCAAAGTGGATCATTTTACAATATTTTGTGGAATTTCTAAGTGTGTTCTATTTTCTGCCTTGTTTTCGTCCTTTAGGCAGTTTCAGGGTACTCATTTGGTTTGATCATAACTTATAATATATAAGTCATATTTTAATGAAAATTTTTAGATAGTTATATGGGTTAATATGGAACATTTTTAATGCATACAACTTTTATCAATTATGTCTCTGAGATCTTCAAATTATAACAAACATTTTACTGGTCCAGAATAGAATTGGCTTTCGGACCAGTATGACTTCCAAAGGCCATAACATAGTCTATACATAAGCAATGAATCTAAAATTAGTACCAACATTTAGCTACGACATATACCTATAACTTGTAATTTTTTGGTATATACAGAATCTAGCTCTAACACGCTCACATTAGCCAAACAAAGTTCTGGATCTGCCCAGGCCACTCAATA
The DNA here is from genome assembly GCA_023653625.1 of Triadica sebifera. Lineage (NCBI taxonomy): Eukaryota > Viridiplantae > Streptophyta > Magnoliopsida > Malpighiales > Euphorbiaceae > Triadica > Triadica sebifera. The sequence continues at coordinate 36,781,635 of CM042894.1, read as the reverse complement.
GGTAGTTCAAACCGTGGAACAGTCATGGTTCCATTCACCATAACTCAACATTTACAAGACCTATGAACAAATATAAGACATAAAGGAACAAATTTTGTGTTTTAAACATTTCCAGAATCAATTTCTATGTGCATCAAAAGTCGGTTGCAAATCAGTGCCTATTAATGAACCTATGCAACTCAGATGAACCCTATAGCAATAAGAATTGATTACTTACCAAGAACGACCTTGCAAGGGATCAATTAGCTTCAAAAACTAAGTGAAACAAGGAAGAATTCAATTCTGAAATGGAGGAAAATGAAGAAGAGGTTGGGCTGGAGAAGAAGGTAGAAATGGGGAAGAAATATGAACATAAAGCCAACTTGTTTTTTTGTCCTTTTCTCTTTTTCTCTTTTTCTCTTCTTCTCTTCTCTTTTCTCTTCTCATTTCTCTTTTGTCTTCTCTTCTATTTCTCTTTTGTGTCATTTTCATTTTATTTTTTCTATATTATTATTATTATTTACAAATATTTATAATTCCACTAATTCACACATTAATACAACCTAATCATTTGGTCCGATTTAACTAAATTAACAATGTAAATGTTTACTAATCTTAATCTAATCATTTTTCTTACTTTAATTTAGTCACCTTATTCAATTTATTTCTAATGCATTGTTATCATCATTTAGGTTATAAGGATACACGTATGACTGTATATAATTGCCAAATACTAGGACATGTAGCTAGTGCGTGCCATGAACTTGTTTCTAAGAAAATATGTGTGAAATGCACGTGTTCAATTGAATTGTATACAAGATGCTTATGTTCAGTGAAATGCATGTGAGGAAGGTCGAGGATGTTACATTTTAGACCTGCATCATCATTTGCTAGTTCACCAGTATCATTTCCCAAGAGACCAGCTCCGGCTATGTGTCAGCATTGTGGTAAATCTCATACAGGAAAGTATTGGTGGTTAACTGGGGCATGTTTGAGATGTGGAGCTACTGACCATATGAAGAGAGATTATCCCAGACTTAGTACAGGCAGTATGGCACCAGCACAGACTATGGCACCAGTACAAAGCCATGATAGAGGTCAAGACTAGTTTAGAGGTGGTCATACCGGACAGAGTCAGGGGGTATCAGACACAGTTGATAAAACTCAGAGGTAGTAGAGCTCTAGTTCGGGCATATGTGATGAGAGCTCATGAGTACCAGGATGCACCAAATGTCATAATTGTTAAATTATCTTTATTTGATTTTGATTTACATGCATTGATAGATCCTGGTTCCACGCATTCATACATAAGCACAGCTGCACTTACACAGGAAGGGAGGCATATTTGGCCCATGTGATAGATACCAGGAAGGGAAGCCCATAACTCAAGGACATCCTACAGTGTGTGAGTTGTGACGCCCCACTTATATAATAGGAATAATCCCACATATATAAGAGGGATGTCACAAGCTTGAATAACTTAATCTATTTATTTATTTATATTGGTTTAGGCAAGTCATCCTAATTAATAATATATATATCATTATATTGTTCACACATATGGCACCTGATTACATTACTTAATTATTTACATACACAATATGAACATATGAGTCAAGTCCACCACAAACCATATACATTGTCAACCAAGAAAAAAAAAGAAAAAAAAAACTATTAAATAACCTACCCTCTAACTATATCTCTTGTGTCTCTGCTGATATGGGTTTGGATTTCCTTCCTGGCCACTTCACTTCCTACCGTTTATAGTTCCAATTCCTACATGAGAAAAACCCACGCTAAGCTGTCTCTAGCTTAGTGGTACATATAGGCATTAAGTTTTCCCAAGCAGTCACACAAATGCATGTCTCAAATAATTCATGACACACTGAAATTTTATTGCATATTTGTCATATAAAAGAATTAACCACATCACATAGTAGTATAAGCATAATAATCATATTCAATAATTAAGTTCTCACTACCTCATATAAGCATTTCATTTCTTAATCACTTATGTGAATATTATAATTCCCACATTTCATTCCAAAGTCTTTAATTAGTATCAGCCCAAATCTCATTCCCGGACTGTCCAGATATGGGGTGTGAAATAGGGGTGCTCACGGAGCTTAAGCCACCCTACTCACCATAATCTCAAGTCAAGGGCGCTCGCGGAGCTTAAGTCACCTTGACCGAATATAATCATGTCATCTGTGTATAATCAGGATCAGGGGCGCTCCAAGAGCTTAACCCACCCTGTCCTTAAATCATATCCTTAGCGGTACCGTAACTTCACCATAATGGTGCACCATCTATCCTATGTTAGTCCTCAAGTAGAGAAATGAGCAATTAACACCATTAATTTCTTGTTTCTATAACCAATACTCAGTTCACATTAACACGATCATATACTCACCATTTATTTCAAAACCAAGTGATAGCATGATATTTTATCAAATATTAGCATAATGTTAAGTTCATAGTCAATAACATTTCTATAATTTTAAAACATGTCATAATATACAATTTCATCATTGTGACAAATAATTCATGTCATGCACACACAATCATGCATAAGGGCAAAATATAATACCTATATATACAAACCTCGACAGTATTTTCCTTTTCCAAAATATAAGTTCAGAGCTTGTTCACTTTTATTGGTCTTCTTCTTGTTGAAATCCTAATTTAAAAATATAATTAATTAATAGCTTGATAAAATATTTATTCTTAATATAATTTAAATAAATAACTAGAATTTCTATTAAGCTAGAACAAGACCTCTAAGAACTGTTGGATTAATAACTTTTTTTATACTTATCCAATTTATATGATTATTGATCCTAATTAAATATAACATGTAAAACTAAAATATACTAAAATTTCGGAATATTTAAACCATTACACAATTTTTGGTACAATTTTAAATATTTTCCTGTTTTCTGCCCTTAGGCAGTTTCTAGGTACCCAATTCAAAAATTCATAGCTTTCACGATTTAGCTTAAATTATTCTGAAAAGTTTTATAAAGTTTTATAGGTTAATTTTGAACATTGTTCATGTTTAATTCATTTCCAAATTCGTTCTCTAAGATTCTCAACTATTGGTGGATCTATAACTGGTTCAACATAGAGTATCAACCCGACCAGTTTAATTGTTCAGCTCATAACTCACAAAATACATGATATTGTATGGTGAAACCTTCATAGAAATTTAGATAAGACATAGGAGTAAAACTTTTATGTTTTTAACTTTGGTTAATTCGATCTAAAAATAGGTGAAATATAAGGACGCATTTACTAGAACTGAACAGGTATATGAAACCAGCTCAATAAAGGAACAGACATAGATCATTTTAGAATAACTCAACCTACACAAGAGAAATTTATACGAAATATTTTAGAGACCTCAACAACGTATATACCTACAACTTTCATGTTTTACAAAACCTCGGATTAAGCCACTAAGATAATCAATTTTTACATGAATCGTAGGTCATTTAGTTGATATGTCTCCCTGAACCAGTTTTATTCCAATAACCATATCTCTTCATATACTCAAAATAATTAAATCAAATTTGGCAGAGAGATACAAAAGACATAGATGAACAACTTTTATGTTTCATACTTCTTTAAATTTGGTTTCTAAGTCACTCGAAAAGCAAGTGCCAAATACTGATAATATACAGTCCTAATACTCTAAAAATACAAGAATAATTGAGAGAAGATCACTTACCAAGAACAAATCTATTTGGAGTGAACTTCTTGAAAATCATGGAGGCTGGTGGTTGGAGGAAGTAGAAGAGTGGAGATAAGATTGGTGTGGAGATAAGGTTGATGTTATTATGACATGAAATGCATTTTACTCAAATACACTCCCCCCTCCCACAAAACCACATTCGGCCCCCCCTTTCCTCTTTTTTTTTTTTTTAACTTGTTCTATTTTAATTAATTAATTATTTATTTACTTTTTTACATGTATTAAATTTTACTAGCTTTTATTAAACTGTAATTTTACTATGATATGCCTAACCAAATTAAATTTTATCAATCTATTTAGTTCATTTTTATTTCTTATTTATTAATTTACTCAATTTATTTTAATATCTAATGTCAATCATATAGTTTCTATGCATATCAAATACTTATTCTAACTAGATGCTAATTAGTGACCATTACAATTCTCTCCCTCTTAAGATGTTTCGTCCTCGAAACATACCTATTGTGTTGTCATTGAACAGGTGAGGGTATTTAGCTTTCATCACTTCCTCGTTTTCCCATGTGGCTTCTTCGACTGCATGATTTCTCCATAACACTTTAACTAATGGTACTCGCTTGTTCCTAAGCTCCTTAATTTCCTTGGCAAGGATTTGAACTGGTTCTTCTTCATATGTCAAATCTTGTCTCACTTGAATGCTTTCAGCAGGTATGATGTGAGTAGGATCTGATCTATATCGTCTTAACATTGAGACATGGAAGACATTATGTATCAGACTCAACTCCGGTGGTAGAGCAAGTCTATATGCAACAGGTCCAACTCTTTCTAATATTTCATAAGGTCCGATGAATCTTGGACTTAACTTGCCTTTCTTTCCAAATCTTAGAACTTTCTTCCAGGGAGATACTTTAAGAAAAACTTTATCACCCACTACTTAATCAATGTCTCATCTCTTAAGATCAGCATACGATTTCTACAGATCTGTAGCTGCCTTAAGTCTTTCACGAATGACTTTTACTTTCTCTTCTGTCTCTTGCACTAGGTCTGGTCCCATAAGCTTTCTCTCACTGAGCTCTGTCCAACATAAAGGTGTTCGACACTTCCTACCATAAAGTGCCTCATATGGAGCCATCTGGATACTAGACTGATAAATGTTATTATAGGCGAATTCCATTAAAGGAAGATATTTGTCCCAACTACCTTCAAATTCGATGACACAACTTCTCATCATATCTTCTAGAATCTGAATGACTCTTTCTGATTGTCCATCTGTCTGTGGATGAAAAACCGTGCTGAAATTGATCTTAGTATCTAGAGCTCATTGTAGACTACCCCAAAATTGAGATGTGAAGCAGGGATCTCTGTCAGACACAATAGAAACAGGCACTCCATGAAGTCGTACAACTTCATTCATATAAATTTCTGCCAATTTATTTAGTGGATACTCCTTTCTGACAAGTAAGAAATGTGCTTACTTTGTAAATCTGTCCACTATGACCCATACAGTATCATGTTTCTTTAAAGTCAAAGGTAATCCAGTCACAAAATCCATAGTGATTCGTTCCCACTTCCATTCTGGAATAGAAATTGGATGAAGCAACCCCGAAGGCACTTGATGTTTAGCCTTGACCTGCTGACAAGTCAAACATTGTAAAGTGTATTTCGATATGTCCTTTTTCATACCTGCCCACCAGTATCTGCTCTTCCACTCTTGATACATCTTGTTACTCCTTGGGTGCATAACATATTTGCTTTCATGGGCCTCTCTAAGAAACCTCTGTCTAAGATCTTCGACATCGGGCACACATAATCTATTTTGATAGAACAATCTGCCATCTAAATCCATAGTGAATCCAGGTCTCTCCCCCTTAGAGATCAACTCAGCTACTTCAATGAGCTTTCTATCCTGTCTTTGTGCATCCTTTATTTCCTGAGTAAGAGTGTGTTGAAGGTACAACTCTGCCACAATATTTCTGCTTAAAGCATCTGCTACTACATTAGTTTTGCCTGGATGGTAGTCAATCAAACAATTATAATCTTTTATTAGCTCTAACCATCTTCTCTACCTCAAATTCAATTCTTTCTGTGAGGGAAGATATTTTAAACTCTTGTGATCTGTGTAAATAAAACACTTCTCCCCATATAAGTAATGGTGCCAAATTTTCAATGCAAAAACTATAGCTGCTAACTCCATATCATGGGTAGTATAATTCTTCTCATGCGGCTTTAACTACCTAGAAGCATAAGCAACCACCTTTCCATCTTGCATCAATACACAACCCAATCCATTATGAGAAGCATCACTATAAATGACATACTCGTTATTAGGAATCGGCTGTGTCAAAACAGGGGCCTTAGTGAGCATACTTTTGAGCTTATCAAAACTAGCTTGACACTTATCTGTCCACTCAAATTTAACATCCTTTCTCAATAGTCTTGTTAAAGGAGAAGCAATCATTGAAAAACCCTTGACAAATCTCTGATAATATCCAACTAAACCCAAGAAACTTCTGACCTCGGTCACATTCCGTGGAGGTTTCCAACTCACAATTGCCTCAACTTTGCTAGAATCCACTTTAATGTCTTCTACAGAGATAATGTGTCCCAAAAATGTCACCTCCTTTAACCAAAACTCACATTTTGAGAGTTTGGCATAAAGCTGATATTCTCTGAGAGTCTGCAACACTCTTCTCAAATGCTTTTCATGTTCTTCTAAATCTTTAGAATATACCAAAATATCATCAATAAAAACGACCACAAATTCATCAAGATACGGCCTAAAGATCCTATTCATAAGATCCATAAATGCTGCTGGAGCACTGGTCAGGCCAAATGGCATAACCAAAAACTCATAATGACCATATCTTGTTCTGAATGCAGTTTTTGCTATATCCTCCGTCTTTACCCTTAATTGATGATAACCATATCTAAAGTCTATCTTGGACAACACTTCTGCACCTTTCAGTTGGTCAAAGAGATCATCAATCCGCGGTAATGGGTACTTGTTCTTGATGGTCACCTTATTCAACTGTCGATAATCAACACATAGCCTCGAAGTTCCATCCTTCTTTTTCACAAACAATACCGGTGCACCCCATGAGGATGTACTTAGTCTAATGAAACCCTTATCAAGAAGTTCTTGCAATTGTGTCTTAAGTTCTTTCATCTCTGATGGGGCCATTTTGTATGGCGTCTTTGATATAGGCATAGTTCTTGGAACAAGATCTATAGCAAACTCTACCTCTCTCTCCAAAGGCAACCCAGGTAAGTCATCAGGAAACACATCTGAAAATTTATTTACCACCGGAATATCTTCAAGATTCGAACCCCCCTTTCTAGTGTCAATCACATGGGCCAAATAAGCTTCACACCCTTTTCTTATCAATCTCCTAGCTTTCATCATGGATATGACTCGAGGATGTTGTGAAAATAATTCACCTTTCACAATAATTTCCTCCTGATTTTCTATCTTAAATACCACAAATTTAGACTTGCAATCGACCACTACTCCGTGACGTGAGAGCCAATCCATGCCTAATATGACATCATACTCATGGAAAGGCAACTCAATCAAGTCTGCAGAAAATACCTTCCCATGCACAACCAAAGGACAATTCCTAAATACTTTATTCACTACTACACTGTGACCCAATGGATTCTTAACTACAATTCCATATTCTAGATTTTCTTTAATCATATTATGCTGACTAGGTGTACTAGTGCAAATATAGGAATTTGTGGAACCCGGATCTATGAGTGCACAAATATCAAAATCGTATAATGAAAACATACCAACAATAACATCCGTTGCCGCCTGATCCTCCTTAACTTTCATGGCATAGGCTCGGGCTGGAGCTCTGCTGGATCCAGGTCTATTCACTGTCTCTGAAATAGCCTTCTTCGGTCGGCCTGGTCCTCCTCTGAACTGAACTCCAAGCTGAGTCGGAGCTGACCTAGTACTCTGAGTAGGAGTACCACCTGTCAAGAGTGGACAATCCCTCCGTATATGTTCCTTGGACCCACATCTAAAGCAAGCACCTGTGACACGCCAACATTCCCCCTAATGGCTCCTATTGCAAATGGTACATACCGGTATAACTTCCTTGCTATCCTGAGATTGTGAACTAGCTGTAGTAGAAGGTGCCTTAGAGGGCAGCCCCCTCTTAAAAGACCATACATGTCAGTAGCTAGAACCCTTTCCTTGTCCTCTATTATGTGAGCGGCTAGTAAAGAAACGACTCTTCTTCCCAATGAATTGAGTCTCAGAAGTAGCTGACTTTTTAAAAGATTCTTCTACTTTTCTCTTTTTCCTTTTCTCAATGCTGAGCGCTGCTGAAAGTAACTGAGAAAAATTGTTATGCTGAAGAGTAGTCACAATATCTCCAACCTCTTTATTAAGGCCATCTTTAAATCTTCTACATTTTTCTCTTTCATTTGCAACTAATTCAGGGGCATGCTTGCTCAGTCTGGTAAAATCCCGTTGATACTCAGTCACTGACATTTTACCTTGCTTGAGATTCATAAACTCTTTCTTTTTCTCATCAATATAGATCAACGGAATATATTGCTCTTTAAATTCAGAGAGGAAAGAATCCCATGAGACTGGTTCCACCATATCTGGCTTGGTAAGAACTGATTTCCACCAATCATATGCCTCATCTTGAGTAGAGAAATAGCAAATCTAGCTTTGTCATCTGCTTCCACTTGCAACTCTTTAAATATTCTTTCAGTCTTTTTCAACCAATACTCAACTGCAGCTGGATCTTCATCTCTCTTACCATAGAAATCCGAAGCCCCATACTTACGAAGCTTATCAATTGTTACTTTTGGTTTAGGTGGTGGCACCGGGGTAGGCTGAGGAATGGCTCGTACCATCTGTTGGAATAATCCACTCATCTGTTGAATAAATGGATTTTGACCAGGATCAATCTGTTCTGCTGCCTGTGGTGGGGAATTTGGAGCAGCATTTTGCCCTTGAATGTTCGCTGCACTAGGCTGATGAGGAGTCTCAGTATCAGGATATCCGGTACTCTCAGCCATATCTCGTTCTTCCGAAGACATCTTTCTACAATCCTACAAGTTGCCAAGAAGAAAGCCCATATCAGAATTATATGAGACACATGAATATTTAAAGCTAATATCTCTTTCCCACCTAGGCCTAGAAACACCTAAACTAGGCTCTGATACCACTAAATGTGACGCCCCACTTATATAGTAGGAATAATCCCACATATATAAGAGGGATGTCACAAGCTTAACTTGATAAATCTGATCGGATTAATTTTTTTTTCATTTTAAATAACTTAATCTATTTATTTATTTATATTGGTTTAGGCAGGTCATCCTAATTAATAATATATATATCATTATATTGTTCACACATATGGCACCTGATTACATTACTTAATTATTTACATACACAATATGAACATATGAGTAAAGTCCACCACAAACCATATACATTGTCAACCAAAAAAAGAAAAGAAAAAAAACTATTAAATAACCTACCCTCTAACTATATCTCTTGTGTCTCTGCTGATATGGGTTTGGATTTCCTTCCTGGCCACTTCACTTCCTACCGTCTATAGTTCCAATTCCTGCGTGAGAAAAACCCACGCTAAGCTGTCTCTAGCTTAGTGGTACATATAGGCATTAAGTTTTCCCAAGCAGTCACACAAATGCATGTCTCAAATAATTCATGACACACTGAAATTTTATTGCATATTTGTCATATAAAAGAATTAACCACATCACATAGCAGTATAAGCATAATAATCATATTCAATAATTAAGTTCTCACTACCTTATATAAGCATTTCATTTCTTAATCACTTATGTCAATAATATAATTCCCACAATTCTTTCCAAAGTCTTTAATTAGTATCAGCCCAAATCTCATTCCCGGACTGTCCGGATATGGGGTGTGAAATAGGGGCGCTCGCGGAGCTTAAGCCACCCTACTCACCATAATCTCAAGTCAAGGGCGCTCATGGAGCTTAAGCCACCTTGACCGAATATAATCATATCATCTGTGTATAATCAGGATCAGGGGCGCTCCCAGAGCTTAAGCCACCCTATCCTTAAATCATATCCATAGCGGTACCGTAACTTCGCCATAATGGTGCACCATCTATCCTATGTTAGTCCTCAGGTAGAGAAATGAGCAATTAACACCATTAATTTCTTGTTTCTATAAGCAATACCATATATTCCATTCCATTCATCAGTATCATATATGTATCAATAAAGTTGAAACATATAATCATTACTCTTTATGTATGCAAATGCTTTGCTTATTTCATTTTGTTGTGACCAAGTTAAATAGACATTGCCCTGGGTTTCCATGTGAACATTTGCCATGTGAACATTTGCATTTGCATTTGCTAGTTAGCTTGATCATTTGTTTCATTTGCACATTTGCTGGGCCATAGGCCTCTTTTTTTGCTTTACAATATCGATTAACTAGTCACAACGCCTTTTTAGTCCATATGCATATGCACTTGTATTTAAGCTTTCCATTGTATCTTATCACATATAATATACATATACCACATATATACCTCATATGCCACACATATACCTTGCATATACTATACATATACCATGTATATATATCACATATATCAAACATATACTTCAAATATACCACAAGTATACCATTTATATGTACCACAATGTCACAAATTATCCATCATTACATTATCAAGGACCAATCATGACAATCATATGAATCACATAACAAGCAACATTCATTTGCACTAAAGAATTCAATCGATAATTAAACTCACCGTTCTCCTTTGATTATGACTCCTAACTTAATATCTATTTGCTGCTTATGGGTCTCCAATATGTTGTGAGCCTAATATGAAAACATAATCAATTAACTCATGATTAGGGAGACTTAATGTGGCTTAAACAAATTAATATGCATTATTCATGTCAATAGCTAAGATTTTTCCTATGAGGCAGTGTGACCTTATGGGACTCTTTAGCCTATAACATTTTCTATACTTGAACAATTAATTGGATTCTTATTCATAATTAAAAATAACATATAATTATATAACATATTAAAATTTCAGACCAATTGGATAATTGTACAATATTTGGTAGAATTTCTAAGAGTGTTCTATTTTCTGCCTTGTTTACTGCCTTTAGGCAGTTTCAGGGTACTCATTTGGGTTCATCATAACTTATAATCTAAAAGTTCTATTTTATTGAAAATTTTCAGAAAGTTATATGGGTTCACAAGGAACATTTTTCATGTTTAACAACTTTTATCAATTATGTCTCTAAGGTCTTCACATTATAACAAACGTTTTACTGGTCCAAAATAGAATTGGCTTCCGGAACAGTATGACTTCCAAAGGCCATCACTTAGTCTATACATAACCAATTAATCTGACATTAGTACCCAAATTTAGCTAAAACATATACATATAACGTTTCTATTTTGAGCATATATAGAATCTAGCTCTAACGAGCTCATATTAGCAAAACAATTAGGTGGATCTGCCTACGGCACTCTGTAGGCAGTTCAAACCATGGAAAGTCATGGTTCCATTCACCATAACTCAAAATTTACAATACCTATGAACCTGAAATATATTATAAAGATAAAACACACATATATCTACAACTTTTATGTTTTGAGATACTTCAAATAATTGATCTAACATATTCAAAATTAAATCACACAGTAGCTAACTTGGTTAGGGTTCACACCTTGACCAGTTTCAGTAGAGAGAGGATTTATCTTCCTATACACCAAATCATGCAAAACTGTTTACATATCCATAAATATAAGACATAAAGGAACAAATTTTGTGTTTTAAACTTTTCCAGAATCAATTTCTATGTGCATCAAAATCGGGTTGTAAATTAGTGCTATTAATGAACCTAAGCAACTCAAATCATCCCTATAGCAATAAGAATTGATTACTTACCAATAACGACCTTGCAAGGGATCAATTAGCTTCAAAAACTAAGTGAAACAAGGAAGATTTTATTTCTGAAATGGAGGAAAATGAAGAAGATGTCGGGCTGGAGAAGAAGGCAGAAATGGGGAAGAAAGATGAACATAAAGCCAACTTGTTTTTTGTCCTTTTCTCTTTTTCTCTTCTTCTCTTCACTTTTCTCTTCTCATTTCTCTTTTCTCTTCTCTTATATTTCTCTTTTGTTTCATTTTCATTTTATTTTTTCTATATTATTATTATTATTTACATATATTTATAACTCCACTAATTCACACAATAATACAGCTTAATCATTTGGCCCGATTTAACAAAATTAACAATGTAAATGTTTAATAATCTTAATTTAATCATTTTTCTTACTTTAATTTAGTCATCTTATTCAATTTATTTCTAATGCTTTGTTATCATCATTTAGGTTATAAGGATACACGTGCGACTGATATAATTGCCAAATACTAGGACACATAACTAGTGCGTGCCATAAACTTGTTCCTACAAAAATACGTATGAAATGCACTTGTTCAATTGAATTGTATGCAAGATGCTTATGTTCAATGAAATGCATATGGGGAAGGTCAAGGATGTTACATGATAGGCATCTCAGAATAGTACTTCATACTTTGAGGGAAAATCAATTGATGCAAAGCTATCAAAATGTGAGTTGTGGTTGTAAGAAGTAGTATTCTTAGGGCATGTTATTTCAGTTGAAGGAATTCATGTTGATCCTAACCAAATAGAAGCCATTCTAAGTTGGAAGCTACCTCACAATGTAACAGAAGTCCGAAGTTTCCTTGGATTAGCTGGCTACTACAGAAGGTTTGTGAAGGGATTTTCAAGCATAGCTGCACCAATTACTAAGTTCCTCATAAAAGAAACTAAGTTTGAATGTACAGATCGGAGTCTGGAAAGATTTGAGAAGCTAAAAGTCATGCTAACCAAAGCACCTGTTTTGACCCAACCTAGTCCAGGGAAAGATTTTGTGATAAACAGTGATGCCTCTCATAATGGGCTAGGTTGTGTATTAATGCAAAAGGGTAAAGTAGCTGCTTATGCATCTAGGCAATTGAAGCCTCATGAACTAAATTACCCTACACATGATTTGTAGTTGGCAGCAATAATGTTTGCTTTAAAAATATGGCGACATCATTTGTATGGCAAGTGGTGCTACATATACACAGATCATAAGAGCCTCAAATATTTGCCCACACTAAAGGAGTTGAACTTAAGGCAAAGATGCCGATTAGAGTTAATCAAGGATTATAATTGTATTATTGATTATTAGCCAAGCAAAACCAATGAAGTAGTGGATGCCTTAAGCAGAAAAACACTGGTAGGTATAGTTTAAAAATTTCCTCAATTATAATATAATATATATAAATTAATAGTAAATTAAAAATTAGACTCATAATTTATTTTGGCAGAGTTACGAGTCCAACCTACTTTAAGGCAACAAGTGAGAGAAGCTTAGAAGTAAGATCTGAAATTGATGATAATTGCTGAGGCAGTGAAAAATGGGGAGAGACCTGAATTTAAGATTGAAGATGATGTAAGCATAAGTTATAAAGGAAGATTGAATGTGCCAAATGACAACAGATTAAAGCAAACAATTCTAAAAGAGGCACATAATACAACTTATTCTATGCATCTAGGGAGCAATAAAATGTATCAGAACCTGAAGACTCATTATTGGTGGCCAGGAATGAAAAAGGATATAGTGGAATATACTACAAGATGCTTGACATGTCAAAAAGTGAAAGCAGAGCACCAGGTACCATCTATATTGTTGCAACCTATTGCAATTCCATAATAGAAGTGGGAAAGGATTATGATGAATTTTGTATTTGGTTTGCCTTTGACGCAAAAGAAACATGATACAATATGGGTAATTGTTCACAGGCTTACCAAATTTGCTCACTTTATGCCAATTTGGATGGATTATTTGTTGAGCCAGTTAGCAGAATTATACGTTAATGAAATAATTCGACTACATGGGGTGCCAGTATCTATTATTTTTTATCGAGATCCACGGTTCAAAACATAATTTTGGAAATGTCTACAGTAAACATTAGGGACCCGACTTACTTTTACTACAACATTTCACCCACAAACAAATAGGCAATCCGAAAGAGTTATTCAATTGTTGGAAGATATGCTTTGAAGTTGCATAATTGACTTTGAGGGTAGCTAGGATAAGTACTTATCATTGATGGAATTTGCATATAACAATAGCTATCGAACTAGTCTCGGCATGGCACCATACGAAGCTTTGTATGGAAGGAGATGTAGAACACCGCTATTTAGCCCCAGCTAATTAGATAAATTTCGAGGATGAAATTTTCTTAAGGGGGAGAGAATTGTAACAGTGATTTAGGCCCCGATTATGCGTGACCGTAATGAGGCGTGTTGGGGTAATCAGAGTCTAAATTTGAACCCATAAAAAAATGTCTAATAATTAAGGGTATCATTATTTTGGAATTAAAAAGATTAGTGGTAGAATTAGAAAAAAGTAAAATTTTCTATGGACAAATGGTATTATGAAATTGTTTGGGGAAAAATTGTGAATATGGAGGAAGATGTGGCAAATATGCAATTTCTCAAAGTTTAAATGTTAATCAAGATTAATTAATTTAATGAACAAATAATAATTAGGATTAATTTTAATTAGTAGGACCCACGCCTTAATTTAGGTATAAAAGTAAAAAAAAAAAGGAAGAAGAAATTCTACATTCTTCCATAAGCCATTTTCTTCTTGTTTTCTCCCACCTTAGTGTCGTCAACTTCTCCATCCCAAAAGCCACCATTTTGATGCAAATCAAGCTTGAAAAATTATGGAAAGAAATTATTTTTGAGAGAAGAAAAATCAGAATTAAAAAGTTCTTCCTACAAAGGGAATAAATGAGCAATAAGGAAGGAAGAAAAAAAAAAGGAAAAAGGGAGAAGAGTGGGGATAGATTTTAGTCCACTTTGGGTACACTTAAGGTTAGTTTATTCTTCTTAAATTCAACCTTTTTCCTTCAATTTCATATCCATATTGATGATAGATGTGACTAGGTTTGGTAGATTTAGGTTATGTTGAAAGATTTCAATTAGGAATTTAAGATTGTGATTAGTTGATGAAAGTTGTAGTTAGACTTTGAATTGATGATATTTGATGCTAATTAATTATTTTATGACTTAGAAACTAAAGAAAAATTTTGTTAAGGAATGAATGAGGGGCTGCCATAGTTAAAGAAATTTAGGGGAAATTGAAATTAACATAGAAACACCACAATTGGTGATAGATTAAGTGTGAATTGAGTGTTGAATTGAAAAAAATTAATTGTAAACTAGGATATTGTTTTTGGGAAGCCATGGCATATTAAGAAGGAAGTTTAACCTTAGTACATTTTAGCTCAATTAAGGTGTAAAACATATTAGGAGCATTAGAATATAATGCAGACATGAAAAACATTGGAAATGGATATTGGAATTGAAATATGGTATGGTTGTGTACGAAAAATAAGTGAACAACTGAGAGGCCCTCAAAAGGGTGACAAAGGCAACTTGAAAGCTTGCTAATAAGGGAAGGAAAATAAGGTTTAAGGGAATAACCAAGGCATATTAAGTATGTGCTTCATTGATAAAAATCTTACATTTTGTTAATATGTATGGAATTATATATTAAGGTTTGATATGCTTGAGTTTGTAATATGTTGTGTGATTTGTTGTGGCTTTTGATATTTTTATATGACAATGGAATCAAGATGGTGTGAAATAATTGAGACATATGAATGTAGTTAACATCTGAAAATTTTAGTGTCAAAATGAATGCAAATGATGAATGTGGGTGGAAAATGGAGTGATGCCAATTGATGACTCGGGTACAGAATTCCAGGAACAGCCCTGACTATTTTGATAATAACATGAGTACTGGAATTCCATTTTGTATGTTCTTTACTGGAAATGAAAGCTAATACACATGAATTTAATTTTTATTGAGACCATAAAATCCAATTATGTCAAGATTTTCCCAGAAAAATGCATGAAATTCAAACCTAGAATCTCTGCAGAAATTTATGGGATGATGCAGTATTCATTTAATCATAACATTTGATAGAAAACTAGGATTTGAGTGATTTTTGATGCATCTGAAAGATAAGACAATAATGTAAAAATTGTTAGAAGATCAGAACTCCTAATTAGAATTATAAATGGGCTAAAAATGAAGCCCATAAATAAGTCCAAAATCTGTCATTGTTAAAAACATAAAATATTGTGCTTTTGCATATGTTGTGACAATTATATGTAACAATCCATATGAATATTTACTTTGATCATAATTATAAATGTTTAACAAATTATTTTTGTGTGAGATTATAGTGCAATAATAATATGAATAATGAACAAAAATAAATAAGCATAATTATGGTAATTGATTAATATTGTGATTTGTGAAAATATTGTGAATTAATATAAAAATAGTTAAGCCCTATGACACCTAATCTAGAACTACAACAGATAATAGTTTGGCATGCCAATCAGGGGATTTTCAATATCTCCAATATTTTCGTAAAAATAAAAAAAATTTACTTCACTTCATTAATTTTATAAAACAGTAAAACGGGTAATGCTCACTTACCTTGCTGAACTTCAGTGGGGTAAGGGAGTGTTAAATATGTTATGTATCAAGGACTTCTTTAATTGATTTAAGATCACTTGTCAATTCATATATCAAATGAACATCAAATTAATGAAAAAGCCTTTTATTAATCAAATAAATTTGTACAATAAGTGCTAAAAGTGATTGCCTTTAGAGCACTCCTCCAACACACAACAACATCCAAATTTGCGTACTATGGTAGAAACGACTATTAAAGTGAAAAGTATCAAGACTAATTAGGCTAATAGACAAACTCAGTTTTTTTAGAAGAGGAAGTCGAGATAGTTCAGTGGTTCGAGTACTCAGAGTAAGAAGTCTAGGGGACGAGCTCCATCATATAGTCGTACATCAGTTGCACCAGGGCGTGGACAAAGAAATACATTTCGTGGCAATGCCTCAGTTACTTTTGTGGGAAGAACACCTAGAGGCAGAGATAGAAGTGCAGTTCAGACCTATGGCCATTGTGGTAGATCTCACCCAAAAGAGTGCAGATATTGAACTGGTGCCTATTTTAAGTGTGGTTCAAAAGATCATCAGGTCAGGGATTGTGTAGTTGCTCAAGCTTCTACGACTATAGCACCAGCACCTGGTATTGGATCTTTACCATCCAGAGGAGGTAGGGAGCAACCCATAATCCATCAGCATCTCAACCTTTTGCACAACCACCCAAAAGACACGGATGAGCTCTAGGCCATACATATGCGGTGAGAGCTAGAGAAGAGGAGGATTCTCTCGATGTGATAGTAGGTAAATTCACACTTAGGACTGATTCTGTTTATGCACTTGTTGATCCTGGTTCCACACACTCTTACATAATTTTCTAATGTTGTATGTGGAAAAGGGTTAAGAGATTCACAATTAGACCAGGACACCCTAGGGAGCAATCCTTTAGGAAACAGTGTTACGGTGAACAAAGTGTATAGGAATTGTCCCATTAGTGTCCAAAGTTATGAATTCCTAGGTAACCTAATTGAACTCCCATTCCGCGAGTTTAATGTGATATTGGGGATGGATTGGTTATGCAACACTCCCTCACCCCGGCAACACGTGCCCGGTTAAGGGAGTGCTATGTTGACTTCATCTATTAAGAACAACAGTTCATATATATGTATAAATAAAAGACACTCGTTTATTTATTTCTTTATTATTATTTATTATTTACTTTGCAGTTTAAAAGAAATCATAACATAAAAGATAAAATAAATTTTATACATAATAACATGTTCTTTAAAAAATCTGTTGTTTATTTTAAAATACTATAAAATCAACTTTAAACAATAATATACAAAAGTTGTGTGATCCACGGTGTGTGAAACAGGTTACTTTACTGGATCAGGTCACCGCTGTTTTTATCTACTATCTTCTATTTATTCTTCACTATATCTGTGTGAGAGAAACTCTCATGCTAAGCTCTAGACTTAGTGGTGCATATAAACAAGACAATAAACTATTTCATGCAATATGCATTGTCATATATCAATTTATGCCCAATCATCTTTTCATGCAAATATACATGTCATAATATTCTAACATGTATAAGTATCAAATTATACTCTTTTATCTCATACATGTTTTACTTAATTAAAACATCATTATATAGTCAATCATAATTAATCATATCACAAGTTTTGATTCCATTTATTTTCAATAACTTCTTTATGCCCACAACACCGAATCATCTTTTCATTCAAACATATATTTCATATTATTCTAGCATGCATAAACATCAAATTATATTACTATATCTCATATTTGTTTTACTTTATCAAATAATCATTATTAACCATATCACAATTCATGGTTCCATTTTTTTTTTAAATTTTCATTCTTTCTTTATAGCCCACAACACTTATGAACCACTGATTAGGATAATGGAGTTGTCATCCAGGCATTTACGAGTGTCACCTGGGCAATATGATGTTCGTATATGGGTGCCATTACCTGCTTCAATAATTTTTCCATTACCTACTTCATTAATCATACCATTAATGGTTTTCATCATACTCCCCCCTGCTTGGCATGCCAAACTATCCTAAGTCTAGTTCTAGTTAGTTGTTATAGGGCTTATTCAAGGTCATTAAAATTCATAGTTGTTAAATTCACCCCTTTCATTCATGTAAAGGTTCAATTAATCACACAATTACTCAATAACAATAGTATTTGCATAATATAATAAGGTTCACATCATTTTACTATTACATTTCTCAACTCATATGCTACCCTGTCACTAGCAGATTTTGTGCTCTATTTTAGACTTTAATTTTGGTCCTATTAACATTTGATTTAAATTACAGGGTCTGACTAAAAATTTTAGTTATGAATCTCAGTTTTAACGTACAACTTCAATCACTAAATTTGGAGTTCAGTATCAAAATATATAGTCAAATTAACACTGACTAGTCACTTACAATTTTGCCTAGTATTTTATGGACAGATTCTAGGTCCGAGTTTTATGTATTTTTCTGGAAAAATATATACATATTTGGATTTTATGGTTTTAATAAAAGTTCAAACCCTATGTTTTAGTTTTCAAACTGAATAAAAAACATACAAATCCAAATTCCATAACTTAAGTTATAACATTTTATGTACTCACTGCTCATCAATTCTAGCAAAAAAACACACATATTTACCATCTTCAATTTTTACCAAAATTAATCTTAAGTCTGGTAAACATGCATTCCCAAGATTTTTATCACAAAATACTATTAATTAAAAATCATTAATATGCTAAATGCTCAAATCATTCAACTTAAAAAAAATAAGACATAGGCTATTGCCTTAGGTTATGCACAAACCACTTTTTTTTCTTTTTCTTTTCCTTTTCCTTTGCTCCTTTGCGCCAGATCCTTGTCAATTTGAGTTCCTCAAATACATTAAAAAAAATATTAAAACTTCATAAACCCTAACCTCTCTCTCTCTTTTTGCTCTCTCAAGCTTCCCTGAGCATGAAAATAAAATTTCTCATGCCTTTCTCTTTTTCACACTTTGTTTCTCACTTTGTCTTTCTATAACTAAGCTTGGCTTTGGAAGAACTTGTGGAAACATGGGGCTGGTTTAGGAAGGCAGAAACTTCTAACTGAAAAGAGATAAGGAAGGAAGAAGAAAATGGAAATGAGAAGAAAATGCCAAAATCATTAATGAGGGGTTCCATTTCCTTACTAAATATATAGATATTTATCTCAATTAGCTTCTTAATGTTTTCCACTTGGGGTGGCCAGCCCACTCATGCATTTAATGTCCAATTCATGCATTTAATAGATAGTTATCCTAATTAATCCTCCAATTTTCAGTAAATTGCAAATTGACTCCAAAACTTTCTAAATTTTGCATTTAGGTCCTTCA
This sequence comes from Triadica sebifera, assembly GCA_023653625.1. Classification (NCBI taxonomy): domain Eukaryota; kingdom Viridiplantae; phylum Streptophyta; class Magnoliopsida; order Malpighiales; family Euphorbiaceae; genus Triadica; species Triadica sebifera. Next base: position 36,761,984 of record CM042894.1, on the reverse strand, counting down.
CTATAAAATAATATCTTTTATTACTTTAAACACTTTATTAGATATTTTTCCATAATTATTTGTTATTATTTTAATTATTTTCCAGTTAAAATCCAAATTTAGACTCCGATCGAACCATCGAGTAGATTTAACAACTTGCGCGACTAGGGGCCTAAATTAGTGAATATGACATCCTATCTCCCTTAAGATAAATTTCATCCTTGAAATTTTACCTATTCGTTCTTTGTTAAACAACTGATGATATTGCTTCCTCATCATCTCTTCACTTTCCCATGTGGCTTCCTTAGTAGCATGATTCCGCCATAACACTTTAACTAATGGAACTTTCTTGTTCGTAAAAATTTTTCTTCATATGCTAATATAGCCACTGGTTCCTCTTCGTATGTCAATTCGATCTGTACTTCTATCTCATAAGTTGGAATAAAATAAGTTGGATCCAATATATATCTCCCTAGCATCGACACATGAAAAACATTATTGATTTTATCCAATCCTAGTGGAAGTGCTAACCGATATGCCACTGGTATGATTCTTTCCAAAATCTAGTAAAGACTAATGAATCTTGGACTTAACTATTCCTATTTACCGAATCTCAATACTTTCTTCCATGGAAAAACCTTGAGAAACACTTTACCTCCCAAAAGCATACTCTATATCTCACCTCTTGATATCAACACATGATTTCTGTCGATCTTGAGCTGCTTTCAATCTTTCTTGGATAATTCTTACCTTTTCTTCGTTTTGTTGCACTAACTCTGGCCCTATCAATTTCTTTTCACTCAATTTAGTCCAATAAACTGGTGTCCTGCACTTTCTTCCATACAATGCCTCAAAAAGAGCCATACCTATACTAGTCTGATGACTATTGTTGTAGGCGAACTCCATAAGAGGTAGATGTTGATCCCAACTTCGCTCAAATTCAAGCACAAAATTTCTCTTCATGTCCTCTATCAACTGGATAATCTGCTCTGATTGTCCATCTATTTGTGGATGAAAAGATGTGCTGAAATTGAGTTGAGTTCCCAAAGCTTGTTGTAAGCTCCTCCAAAATTGCGATTTAAATGTAGGATCTCTATCAAAGATGATAGATAATGGCACTCCATGAAGTCTCACTATATCACTTACACAAATTTTGGTTAGCTTGTTTAATCAGTAATCCATTCTGACCAGTAAGAAATGTGTCGACTTTGTCAATCGATCCACTATCACCCACACTACATCATGCTTTCTCTGAGTCACAGGTAATTCGGACATAAAATCCATCGTGATTCTTTCCCATTTCTACTCTAGAATCAGTATTGGTTACAAAAATCCCATGGGTAACTGGTGTTCTGCTTTCACTTGCTGACAGGTTAGACACTTAGCAACATACTTGGTGATATCTTTCTTCATCCCTGGCTACCATTATTCTGTGTTCAAGTCTTGATACATCTTGTTTCCGCCTGGATACATGGTATATACCATTCCATGTGCTTCTTTTAAGATATCAAACTTCACCTCTTCTCTATTAGGAACAAAAATCCTATTCTTGAAGTATACTATGCCATCTTCCATCAATGAAAACTCTGGTTTTTCTCCCTTTTTTACTGCCTCAGCTCTCTTTACTAACTTCTCATCTTGCTTCTGGGCATCTTTAATTATCTGCATCAGTGTGGATTCCACTCGCATCTCAGCTAAGATTTTTATGCTTAGTGCATCTGTAACCACATTTGCCTTTCCTAGCTGGTAATCGATCACACAATTATAATCTTTAATCAACTCCAACTATCTTTGTTGTCTCAAATTCAATTCTTTATATGAGGAAAGGTATTTAAGACTTTTATGATCTGTATAGATATAACATTTTCCCCCATATAGATAAAGTCTCCAGATCTTCAAAGCAAAAACAATAGCAGCTAACTCTAAATCATGTGTCAAGTAATTAAGCTCGTGAGGCTTAAGTTTTCTTGAGGCATAAGCAATCACCTTTCCTTCTTGCATAAGAACACAACCTAAACCATTATGACTAGCATCACCATACACAACAAAGATGTATGGGCTGAGTTAAGACTGGTACTTTAGTTGCCTTCAGTTGATTAAAGCTTGCTTCACACCTCTCTGTCTACTCAAAATGGACCTCTTTTCATAGCAGTTGTAACACCCTCTCAACCCAGCAGCTCGTGCCCGGATGAGGGAGTGCTACCTCTGACTTCATCGTTTAAAATATCTTTATTAAATTTTGAACACCTGAAAATCATTCATTTTTTTATTTACCATTTATTTACTTTGTAGCATAAAATAAAAGTCATAACATCAAAGATAAAAATACATTTTCTTTCAGATGTGTGACCCACGGTGGTTGATATACACTGCTTTACTGGGTCAGGTCACCGTTAGCTTTATCTACTACTATCTACTTATTCTTTGCTATACCTGTGCGAGACAAATTCCCACACAAAGCTCTTGGCTTAGTGGTACATACAAATAAGGAAATAAACTATTTTTAATATCTCATGCATTGTCATATAAAAATTTATGATCAAATCATGCAAACATACATTTCATAATATTCTAGTATGCATAACATCAATTTATTGTATCTCATTTTGTTTAACATAATCAAATCATCATTCTCATGCAAATCATGGTATTCTAGCATGTATAGACATCAAATTATATTATATTATCTCATACTTATTTATTTTATTACCACCTTATTGCATAACACTAAATCTTCTTTTTATCCATGCCACAATTCATGATTCCATTTTTATTTTCAATAATTCTTTTATGTTCCATAACTTCCTTAATTATGTTTTCATTTATGCCCAGGATACCTATGAACCACTGACTCGGATAACAGAGTTGCCATCTAGGCACTTAGGAGTGCCACCCGGGCAATATGATGAGAGCATATAAGTGCCAAACCCAGCATAGATAACCGTGCCAAACTCAGCGTAGATAACCGTGCCAAACTCGGCGTAGATAATAATGTCATACCTGGCATAAATAACAGTGCCAAACCCGGCGTAGATAATATTGCCAAACCCGACATAGATAACATTGCCAAACCCGGTGTAGATAATCATACCATTAATGGATTTAATCATTTTCATCATACTCCCCCCCTATTTGGCATGCCAAACTATCCTAAGTTGGTTCTAGTTAGGTGTTCTTGGGCTTATACAATTTCATTAAAATTCATAACAATTAATTTACTACTTTTCATGCATGTAATATCTCAAAATAATCACATAATTACTCAATTAAAATAATATTTACTTAATATAACAAATTTCTCATCATTTTACTCAATTCATTTCTCAATTCACATGCTGCCCTGTCACCGGCAGATTATGTTCTCTGTTTTGGACCTTAATTTCGGTGCTGTTCCGTTCTGACTTTTATTACATGATCTCATACATATTTTAGATATGGATCTTAGCTTTAATATTCCACTTGAATCACTTAATTCTAAGTTATGTATCAAAAGATATGATAATATTAATACTAACTGGTCACTGATAATTCTGCCCAGATTTTTCTGGACAGATTCTAAGTCTAAATTTTATGAATTTTTTCTGGACAATTACAGACATATTGAGATATTATGGTCTAAATAAATATTTTAGCCCTATGTCTAAGCTTTCATAAAGAACAAATAACACACAAATACAAGCTCCAGAACTCAAGTTATGACAGTTTAAGTACTTACTGCTCATTATTAACAATTCTGCCCAGATTTTCTGGACAGATTCTATGTCCGAGTTTTATGATTTTTTCTGGATAATTACAGACATATTCAGGTTTTATGATCTAAATGAAAGTTATAGCCCTATGTCTTATATTTTAAACCCAACAAAGAACATGGAAAACCGAGTTCCATAAATTAAGTTATAATAGTTTAAGTACACACTGCTTATCAATTTCCAGCAAAGAACATACCAACCAATCACATTCAATTTTTACCAAATTAAATCCTAAGTCTAGCAAACATGCATCCCCAAGATTTTTCATCACAATTAATATTAATTCAAAATCATCAACATGCCAAATAATTAAATTATTCAATTAAAAAAAATTAAAATTGGCTACTGCCTTAGATTATACACAAACCTTTCTTTTTCTCTTTTCTTTCTCTTTATTTCTCTTTCTCCTTTCCTTTGCTCCTTTGATCTAACTCTTTGTCACTTTGAGTTCCTAAAGTTCATAAACATATTTTTAAAAATTCATAAACCTAATTTCTCCCTTTCTCCTTACTCTCTTAAGCTTCCTTAAGCATGAGAATGGGATTTTACCTTACTTTTTCTCTCTTTTCTCACTTTCTCTTTCTAAAATCAAGCTTTAGCTATGGAGGAACAAGGGAAAACGTGGCCGGTTTGAGAGAACAGAACTTTCCTCAATGCAAATGGATAAGAAAGAAAAAGAAGCAATCAAGAACAAAGTGACAAAAGTCATTAAAATGGGGGGACACCTAAGCTTCATCTAGAAGCTTTAATTAATGCCTCATTCATGCACATCACTTGGCTAATAGTTGTATGCCATTTGGTGTGTTATGCTTCAAGAAACAAGGGCTGATTTGAGGAAAAGATAAAAGTCTTCTAGATGTTTAAGTGTTAAGAAGAAGAGAGGCAATTAAGAGAAAATGACAAACTTAATCAATTATGGGACATCTAAGCTTATATACATTAAATGTCTCATTCATGCATGTTATATGGCCAATTAAGGGTTGCCACTTGGTGTGGCTGGCCTCCATATTCATTTTATGTCCCAATTCATACATTTAATTTATGATTATCCCCTTTAAATCCTCCAATTTTTGATAAATTGCAAATTGACCCCTAAACTTTTCAAAATTCGCAATTTAGTCCTTTACCGAAATTTAACATCTTTAAATATTTTGAACACTTTATTAGATATTTTCCATACTTAATTACCATTATTTTCATTATTTTTCGATAAAACTCCAAATTTAGATTTCAGTCAAACCGACGAGTCGATTTAGCAACTCGCGTGACTTTAGTCTAAATTAGCGGATATGACAGTAGTCATGTCAAAGGAATCGGTAAGGATGAAAATCCCTTCTTGAACTCTTATAATATCCAGCTAATCTGAGGAAACTCCTCACTTCTATCACATTTTGTGGTGGGTTCGAATTAAGAATAGCCTCAATTTTACGAGGGTCAACCCGAATACCTTATGCTAAAACTACATGACCCAGAAAACTGATTGATTCAAGCTAAAACTCACATTTAGATAACTTTACATACAACTGCTTCCCCCTCAGTGTTTGCAACACTATTCTGAGATGTTGATCATGTTCTTCTCATTCTCTAGAGTAGACAAAAATTTCATCAATAAACACCATTACAAATTGATTAAGATATGCCTTGAACATTCGATTCATCAGGTCCATAAAAGCTACTATTGCATTCGTCAATCCAGATGGCATAACCAGAAACTCATAATGACCATAATGGGTCCTGAATGTCATCTTAGGTACATCTAACTCTTTGATCTTCAGCTGATGATACCCTGATCCAAGATCTATCTTTGAAAATATGGCTGCACCTTTCAACTAATCAAATATATCATCAATTATAGGTAGCAGGTTTTTATTATTGATAGTTACCTTATTAAGATGTTTGTAATCGATGCAGAGACATAAGGTGCCATCTTTCTTCTTTAGAAATAAAATTGGAGCACCCCCTCACCCCAACAGCTCATGTCCGAATAAGGGGTGTAAAGCATACTTAGTGTATGTGGTGGATATAGAAAAAGCAAGTCCAAAATTGGTGGATATTCCTACTATTAGTGAGTTTCCTGATGTGTTTCTAGAGGAGTTGTCAAGGTTACCACCAGATAGAGAAATCAAGTTTGCCAATGATTAGGTACCCAGCACCACTCCTATTTCCATTACACCATATAGGATGGCACCAACGGAGTTGAAAGAGTTGAAGATACAGTTGTAGGAATTGTTAGATAAGGGATTTATACAACCCGTAACAAATGTGACATCCCGTCTATATTATAGGAATAATCCCATTACATAGGTGGAATGACACCGACAAGCTAAATGAAACTAGCCTGAGTTTAAAATTTACATTTAATAACTTAATTGATATATTTTTTTATATTCAAATATACACACGAATTCAATTATCAAAATACAACATCCTGTTACATAAATATTATACTTCATTATAACTATTAAAATTAACGGCTTTTACCTCACATCTAACTATATAGATATAATACCAAAATACAAGACATGTCCTTAACTATATACTAGACATGTCTATCAAACCCATATGAACAAAATGCAAAAATAATATGCATCTGACCCTCAACCAGTCCTGACGCATCTCCTCTAGTATGAGCTTGTAGTTCCTTTATCAACTTAATAGTTTACTATGTGTATGTATTGGTTGGAAAAGAATTGCAAATGGAAGCAGAAGATAAAGTTAGATTTGCTACTTTTAACCTCTAGAAGAAGGCATATGATTGGTGGAAATCAGTTCTTACTAAACCAGATGTAGTGGAACCTATCTTATGGGATTCCTTTCTTTCTGAATTCGAAGAGCAGTGCATTCCATTGATCTATATTGATGTAAATAAGAAAGAGTTCATGAATCTCAAGCAGGGTAAAATGTTAGTGACTGAGTATCAGCGAGAGTTTACTAGATTGAGCAAGTATGCCCCTAAATTAGTTACAAGGGAAAGAGATAAATGTAGAAGATTTGAAGATGGCCTTAATGAAGAGGTTGGTGATATTGTGACTGCTCTCCAGCATAGTAATTTTGCTTACTTAATTTTTGCAGCAGTTAGGATTGAAAAAAGGAAAAAGAGAAAAATAGAAGAATCTTTTAAAAAGCCATTCACTCTTGAGACTCAATCCATTGGGAAAAGGAGTCATTTCTTTACTAGCCGTTCACAGAATATAGGGCAGGGAAAGGACTCTATCTATTCACAGATAAAGTTTATTAGGAGAGGGCCACCCTCTAAGGCACCTTCTATTACAACAAGTTCACAACCTCGTGTTGGCAAGGAAGCTATATCAACATGTAGCAGTTGCAATAGGAGCGATCGAAGAGAATGTTAGCATGTCACATGTGCTTATTTTAGATGTGGGTCCAAGGAACACATGCGGAGGGATTGCCCACTCTTGAGAAGTGGTACTCCTACTCGGACTACTACATCAACTCTAACTCAGTTTGGAGTTCAGTCTAGAAGAGGACCAGACCAACCTATGTAGACTATTTTAGAGACAATGAATAGACTTGGATCCAGCAGAGCTCCAGCCATAGTGTATGCCATGAAAGCTAAGGAAGATGAAACGGCAACAAATGTTATTATTGGCATGTTTTCATTATATGATTTTGACATTTGTGCACTCATAGATTCGGGTTCCACACATTCCTATATTTTCACTAGTACACCTAGCCAGCAAAATATGATTAAAGAAAACCTAGAATATGAAATTGAAGTTAGGAATCCTTTGGGTCACTATGTAATAGTAAATAAAGTATTCAAGAATTGTCCTTTAGTTGTTTATAGGAAGGAGTTTTACACAGATTTGATTGAGTTGCCTTTCCATGAGTATGATGCCATTTTAGGCATGGATTGGCTCTCACGTCACAGAGCAGTGGTGGATTGAAAGTTTAAATTTGTGGTACTTAAGATAGAAACTCAGGAAGAAATTATTGTGAAAGGTGAATTATTCTCACATCCTCGAGTCATATCTGTAATGAAAGCTTGGACAATGATGAGAATAGGGTGTGAAGCTTATTTGGCCTATGTGATTGACACAAAAAATCGAGGTCCAAATCTTAATAATTTCCCGGTGGTAAATGACTTCCTAAATGTATTTTCTAATCATTTACCAGGATTGGCGCCAGAGAGAGGTTGAGTTTGCTATTGATCTTCTTCCAGGAACTATGCCTATATCAAAGACACAGTACAAAATGGGCCCATCAGAAATGAAAGAACTTAAGACACAATTGCAATAACTCCTTCGTAAGGGTTTTATTAGACCAAGTACATCCCCATGGGGTGCGTTTGTATTGTTTGTAAAAAAGAAAGATGGATCGTTGAGGCTATGTATTGATTATCGATAGTTGAATAAGGCGACCATTAAGAACAAGTAACCATTGCCACTGATTGATGATCTCTTCGACCAACTTAAAGGTCAGGAGTATTTTCCAAGATAGACATGAGATTAGGTTATCACCAACTAAGAGTGAAGACAGAGGATTTAGCTAAAACTGTGTTCAGAACCAGATATGGCCATTATGAGTTTTTGGTTATGCCATTTGGGTTGACCAATGCTCCAGCAGCATTCATGGATCGTATGAATCAGATCTGCAGGCCGTATCTAGATCAATTTGTGGTTGCTTTTATTGATCATATTCTAGTATAGTCTGAAGATTTAGAAGAACATACAAAAATATTTGAGAATAGTGTTACAAACTCTCAGAGAACATAAGCTCTATGCCAAACTCTCAAAATGTGAGTTTTGGTTAAAGGAGGTGACATTCTTGGGTGGTCTTAGTAGAGGGCATTAAAGTGGATTCTAGTAAGGTGGAGGCAATTGTGAATTGGAAACCCATATAGAATGTGACTGAAGTCAGAAGTTTCCTAGGTTTAGCTGGATATTATTGGAGATTTGTCAAGGGTTTTTCAATGATTGCTTCTCCTTTGACAAGACTATTGAGAAAAATGTTAAATTTGAGCAGACAGATAAGTGTCAAGCCAACTTTGACAAGCTAAAGAGTATGCTCGTTGAGTCCGCTGTTTTAACACAATCGATCCCTAATAAGGAGTATGTCATTTATAGTGATGCTTGTCATACTGGATTGGGTTGTGTATTAATGCAAGATGGAAAGTTAGTTGCTTATTCTTCTAGGCAATTAAAGCCACATGAGAAGAATTATCCTACCCATGATCTAGAGCTGACAGCTATAGTTTTTGCATTGAAGATTTGGGGCCACTATTTATATGGGGAGAAGTGTTTCATATACATAGATCTCAAAAGTTTGAAATATCTTCCCTCACAGAAAGAATTAAATTTGAGGTAGAGAAGATGGCTAGAGTTGATAAAATATTATAATTGTGTGATTGACTACCATCCAGGCAAGGCTAATGTAGTAGCAAATGCTTTAAGTAGAAAGATTGTGGCAGAGTTGCACATCCCGGCCACTCTTAATCAAGAAATCAATGATGCACAAAGACAAGCTGAGTTGGTCTCCAAGGGGGACAGACTTGGATTTGTTATGGAATCAGATGGTGGATTTTTCTATCAGGGCAGATTATGTGTGCCCAATGTAAAAGATCTCAAACAGAGAATTCTTAGAGAGGCCAATGAAAGCGAATATGTTATGCACCCAGGGAGTAACAAGATGTATCAAAAGTTAAAGAGCAGATACTAGTGGGCATGTATGAAAAAGACATCACATAGTACACTTCAAGATGCTTAACTTGTCAACAGGTCAAGGTTGAATATCAAGTACCTTCAGGATTGTTACATCCAATCTCTGTTCTAGAATGGAAATGGAAACGAATCACTATGGATTTTGTGATTGGATTGGCTTTGATGTCAAAGAAGCATGATACAGTATGGGTCATAGTGGACAAACTTACAAAATCAACACATTTCTTACCGGTCAGGAAAGACTACCCATTGAGTAAATTGGCAAAAATGTATATGAATGAAATAGTACGATTACATGGAGTGCCCATCTCCATTGTGTTAGACAAAGATTCCCCATGTCACATCTCAATTTTTAGGTAGCTTACAGTGAGCTTTATGTACTAAGCTCAATTTCAGTTCTACTTTTTATCTGCAAATAGATGGATAATCAGAGAAAGTCATTCAGATTCTGGAAGACACGATGAGGAGCTGTGTCATCAAATTTGAAGGTAGCTAGGACAAATATCAGTCTAGAATCTATATGGCTCCATATAAGGCATTGTATGGAAATAAGTGTCAAACACCTCTATGTTGGACAGAGCATAGTGAGAGGAAGCTAGTGGGACCAAATCTAATGCAACAGATAGAAGAAAAAGTGAAAATTATTCGAGAAAGACTTAAGGCAACTGTAGATAAACATAAATCATGTGCTAACCTCAAGAGATGGGACATTGAATATAGAAACTACATGATTCACATTAGAGATTAAAATAAATTGAAAAAATGACTAAATAAGAAATAAAAATGAGCTACATAGATTTCTAAAGTTAATTTGGTTAGACATATCACATAATGAAATTACAATTTAATAAAAGCTAGTGGAATTTGGTACATGCAAAAAAATAATAATAGTAATAAGTTAAAAAAAGTAAAACATAAAAAATAAGGGGGGCCGAATGTGTTTTTCTGGGAGAGGGGAATGTATTTGGATTAAGTAATTACTACTTCTACACAATTCTATCAACTTTATCTCCATTCTTCTTCTTCCTCAAACCACCAGCCTCCATTTCTTCATCGTCTCCTTCATGAATTGTAAGAAATTCACTCCAAATAGATTTTTTATTGGTAAGTAATCCTCTCTCAATTATTCTTATATTTTGAGAGTTATTAGGACTGTGTAGTATTAGTCTTTTGCACTCTAGTTTTGAGGGGCTTATCAACCAAATTTGAAGAAGTATAAAACATGAAAGTTGTTCATATATGTGTTGTTTATATGTCTATAACATTTCATAACATTATTTTGGGTACATAAAGAGATCAATGTGTTTAAGTGAGACTGGATTAGGGAGATGTGTCAATTGAATAACCTACAGTTTTTGCTTAATTTGATCATCTTAATGGCTGAATCTAATGTTTTGTAAAGCATAAAAGTTGTAGATATATGTTTTAATTAGCTGTGTATAAAGTTTTATATAAATACCTCTTGTTTATATGAAATGTTATGCACACATAAATAACACATAGATCTAAAACTTTTATGTTTTACAAAACCTTAGATTCAGCCATTAAGATGGTCAAATTAAGAAAAAAAACCGTAGGTTATTTTTTTGACATGTCTCCCTAAATCAGTCTCACTCAAATAGGTTTATCTCTTTCTGTACCCAAAATAATTTCTTGAAATTTGAAAGACACATATATGAACAACTTTTATGTTTTACACTTTTTCAAATTCAGTTGATAACTCTCTCCAAACTGGAGTACAAAATACTGATACTACACTGTCCTAATAAGTCTAAAAATACAAGAACAATTGAGAAAACATTACTTACCAAGAAAAAATCTATTTGGAGTGAATTTCTTGCAAATTATGAGGAAGAGGATGAAGAAATGGAGGTTGGTGGTTTGAGGAAGAAGAAGAATGGAGATAAGATTGGTTTTAATATGGTAATATATGCCATTAACTCAAATACACTCCCCCTCCCAATATGACCACATTCAACCTCTATATTTTTTTAACTTATTATTATTATTATTATTGTTGTTGTAGTTGTTTATTTTACATCTACCAAATTCCACTAGTTTTTATTAAACTGAATTTCATTATATGATATGTCTAACCAAATTAACTTTATCAATCTATTTAGTTCATTTATTTCTTATTTAGCCATTTACTCCATTTATTTTAATCTCAAATATCAATCATGTAGTTTCTATGTATATCACACACTTATTCTAACTATATTAGTGACCATTACAATTCTCTCCTCCTAAAGATGTTTCATCCTCGAAACATACCTATTGTGTTTTCATTGAACAAGTTGGGGTATTATTTCTTGGTAAGTATTCCTTTATCAGTTGTTCTTGTGTTTTTAGAGTTATTAGGACTGTATAGCATTAGTTTTTTGCACTATAGTTTTGAGAGAGTTATCAATCGAATTTGAAGAATTGTAAAACATGAAAGTTGTTCATATATGTGCTGTTTATATCTTTGTCAAATTTCATGAAATTATTTTGGGTATAGAAAGAGATAAACTTATTTGAGTGATAATAGTTTAGGGAGACTTCTCAACAAAATAACCTATAGTTTTTTCTTATTTTGATCATCTTAAGGGCTAAATCTAAGGTTTGTAAAAAATAAAAGTTATAGATATATATGTTATTTAGGTGTGCATAAAATTTTGTATAAATACCTCTTGTTTAAGTTGAGTTATAGAAAAATTAATTGCGGTTGTTCCTTGATTGAGTTGTTTCGTTATACCTGTGCAGCTCAAATAAATTTGTGTTCCTTTTTGACCTTCTTAAAGTCGAATTTTCCAAAGTATGAAACCTAAAAGTTTTATTTCTATGTCTTATATAATTTCCTATGAAGTCTCACCTTAAAATGTCATTTATTTTGTAAGTTATGACCTGAATAATTGCACTGGTCGGGTTGGTACTCTATGTTGAACCAATTATAGATTATCTAGTGTTTGAGGACCTTAAAAACAAAATTTAGAAAAGTAAAAAACATGTTAAATTTTCCAAATTAACTTATATATAATTTTAGAAATTTTAGTAAGAAAAAAAGCTCAATGTTGAAAGATATGAAATTTTAAATATGGTACCCCGAAACTGCCTATGGGGCAGCAATCAAAGCAATATTTAAAATTGTACTAAAAATAATGTAATGCTTCAAAAATTCTAAAATTTCAGTATGTTTTAGTCATACATGTTAAATTCATTATAATTAGGAATCATATAAATTGGATAAGTGTATAAAAAATTATAGAGCCAATAGTCCTAAAAGGTCATGTTCCAAGTTAAAAGAAATTATAGTAACTTATTTAAACTATATCAAGAATGAGTATTTTAACAAATTATTAACTATCATATTATTAAATTAGGCTCTCCACAAGAGGAAGAACAACAAAAGGGAACAAGCTCTATGTTTATATATTGGAAAAGAAAAATACACTATCGAGGTTTGTACATATATATATTTTGGTTTGTCCTTATGCATGATTGTGTGTTTATGACATAAATTATATGTCACAATAATGAAAATTTATTGTATGCATGTTTTAAAATTATAGAAATATTATTAACTATAAACTTAATGTTGCCCAGATATTGAACCAATAAGGGGGGTTGAATTGGATATTACAATTTCTTAACTTTTAAGTGCGAAAAGAAAAGTTAAGTTGAGTAGGGATAGGAAGATATCACACAAAAAATTTTATAGAGGGTTCGAGTGTTAATAAACCCTACTCCTCTCCCCAATCTCAATTAGAAATTTCACTAACACACTAAGTATTACAGTGGAGTTTTACAAGCTAACTCCCAGCTATGGTGTTTCTAACAATGGATCACACCTAACCCAGAAATCCCTTGTGTTTTAATGGCTCACACAATAAACCAATTCCTTGTGTTTTAAAGGCTCACACAAATAACACTTACAAGTTTTATACTCTTAACCCAAAATACCCAAACTCACTAGAGTAGTAGATTACAAAGAGAAACACTCACAAATCTATAATGCTTAGAAAATAATGAGCAGAAATATTTTTACAGACAATTAATGTTTGTTTTGAAAGTATTAAATGCAGAAATGGCTTACAACAAGATTTTGATTCAAAGTATTTGTTATTCTCTTGTTTTGGATTCATAAATGACTTGCATTTATACTTCCATGGTGAATTATAGCCGTTTGGTTGCATTTAATGTGGAAATAGCCATTGCACCAACTCTTAATTTCGCGCTTGACATGTTTTTCTTTCCACTTTCACGCTCGTGAATAAGTGTGTCACAGTCGTGACTGTTCTTCTAAAAACACTGTATCCAGTACTTAGTTCCGGTCTAAGATGTCGTGGGCTATGAAATAAATAATAGAAACAAATGTAAATCATTAAACTGATATTTTAAATTGTATATCTTGTATTGTTAAACAATTTCAAGCATGTTCAGTGAATGGAATATTATAATTGATGAATTATATTTTTGCGTGATGAAAATAGTTTTAATATCATTTGAATATTTGGCACGCTTGGTAAATTAGTTGTAATTTATAAATTTTTATTTTGGAAATATTTATATAATTATTGGATAGTTGTGAAACGTACCACTAAGCTAGTAGCTTATAAATAGACATAGCTGTTGCGTTAGGGAGACTGAAGATAAGGGTAACCCCAAGATCACATTGCAACAGTTTATTTTATTTTTGTATAATTTGGAAATGGTATTGTAAAAATTAAATTTTAAGAATTTCTTTTGATGTAAATTGGCGGCATGTAGGATTTATAAGGATTGAAATTGGTAATTAATATATATTTGGTATTATTGTAAATATATTTATAAATATTGTGGTTTAGTGAATGAGTTCTTTTAAATCAAAATATTTATGTAACTAGTTACATATTTAAATGATAAAAATAAATAAATAAAATACAATAATTTGAGAATTAGTTATTTTTACAAAAATGAGCTTTATAGCACTTCCATACACTATTAACGATTGGTAGGGTAAGGGAGCGCTGCAGTGACCATGGATTTTGTGACGGGATTGCCTTTGATTGGAAGGAAGCATGATGCTATCTAGGTAGTCATTGATAGACTCACGAAATTAGCCCATTTCATACCAATACGGATGAACTATCCACTGACCAATTTGGCAGAAATCTACATTAATGAGATTGTGAGGCTCCATGGAGTACCATCCTCTATTATATTTGACAGGGATCCCAGATTTACTTTCTAGTTCTAGAAGAAGTTGTAGGAAGCATTAGGGACAAAACTCATTTTAGTACGGCTTTTCATCCCCAAACTAAGGGGCAATCAGAGCATGTGATTCAGATACTTGAGGATATGTTGCGAAGTTGCATCATTGAGTTTCAAAGCAGTTGGGAAAGGTATTTTCCATTAGCCGAGTTTGCTTAAAACAATATCTATCAGTCCAGCATCAAAATGGCACCATATGAAACACTTTATGGGAGGAAATGTAAGACTCCTTTATGTTGGACATAATTGAGTGAGAAGAAGCTAATGGGGACCGATTTGGTTCGAGAAACTAAAGAGAAGGTATGGGTGATGAAGGATAGATTGAAAGAAGCTATGGACCAATTGAAATCATACGTGAATTTAAGAAGAAAAGATATAGAGTATTAGGTCGGAGGTTAAGTATTTTTGAAGGTATCGCCCTGGAAGAAGTTATGAGGTTTGGCAATAAGGACAAAGCAAGTCCGAGATTTTTAGGCCCTTATGAGATTATACAGCGAGTGGGATTTGTAGCCTATCGATTGAAGCTGCCTCAAGAGTTGGAAAAGATTCATGACGTGTTCCATGTGTCAATGCTATAGAGGTATAGGTCAAAGCCTAGCCATCAAGCTAGAAGAAATTCAGATATAGGTTGAGCTAACTTATTAAGATAAACCATTAAAGATCCTAGGCAGAGAAGTTAGTTAGCTCAGGAACAAGTAAATCCCACTAGTGAAGGTGTTATGGAGTCACCACAATGTGGAAGAAGCCACATGGGAGCCAGAAGCTACTATGAGGTAACATCATCCACAATTGTTCAATACAAGTAATGTAACACCCCCTTACCCCACTGTAGTTTAGCAAGGTAAGTGAGCATTACTCGTCTTACTGTTTTATAAAATTAATGAAGTGAAGTAAAAAAAATTTATTTCGAAAATATTGCAGACACTAAAATAAAAATTATTACAAGCATGAATACTCTAAATTTTATTTATTTATAAAATACATTAATTTACATCCAAACTATATTTTTTTACATTGTAATTCACATATTTAATACACATTATATGATATAAAAATGAGAATTTAATTTACAAAATTTTAACAAAATATACCAAAAAGAAAACCAAAGCTTCTAGTTGCTTTCCCCTGGGTACCATTCTTCTTCTGACAATTCTAATTTCTACGGCTACCCTTCTAACTTGTGCGAGAGGAAACCACCCGCGCTAAGCTAGTAGCTTAGTGGTGCTTCAATGATAAAAATTTTACATACACATATTTTATTACATATCATTTACAAATTTAGCAAGACATAAAATAAAGAATTATATAAAATCAAACAATTTCATCAAGCATGTAATATTTCACAATTTAATTCATATAACATTATCATAATGACATACTTTAACATTATTATTATTTTTCATTTTTCTTGTGCCCATAACACCTATAACCGAACTAACTAATAGGAAAAACAGTATTGTCATTACCGGCTTAATAATTTTGCGCCGAGTGCATTTATAAATTGTCATTACCGGCTTTCATATTTGGCACTGAGTGCCTTAAATCCCCTGATTGGCATAGCAAACTATTCTCTATTCTAGTTCTAGATTAGGTGTCATAGGGCTTAACTATTTTCATATTAATTCACAATATTTTAAAAAATAACCATGTTATTCAATTATCATAATTATGCTTATCTATTTTTGTTCTTTAATCCCATTATTATTGCACTAAAATCGCACACATAAATAATTTATTAAAAATTTATAATTATCAATAAAGTAAATATTCACATTAATTATTACATATAATAATCACAACATATGCAAAAGCCCAAGATTTCATGTTTTACCTATGACATATTTCATACCTATTTTTGGAATTTATTTTTAGCCCATTTATAATTTGAATTGGCAGTTATAGCCTTTTATCCATTTTTAGATTATTATCCTAGCTTTCAGATGCATTAAAAATCACTCAAATCCTAAGTTTTTATCAAAAGTTATGATCAATTGAATATTGCATCATCACAAAAATATCTGCCCAGAATTTTCTGGACAGATTCTAGGTTTGAACTTCATGCATTTTTCTGGAAAAATCTAGATATAATTAGATTTTATGGTCTGAAAAAAAATTAAAACCTTGTGTCTTAGCTTTCAGTTTCAGTAAAGAACATACAAAAAGGAGTTCCAGAACTCAAGTTATCATGAAAATAGTCAGGGCTATTCCTGAAATTCTGTACCTGAGTCATCAATTGGCATCAATCCACATTTCAACCACATTCGTTATTTGCATTCATTTTTATACTAAAATTTCCAGAATTATAACTACATTCATATGTATCAATTATTTCACACCATTTGATTCCATTTTCATATAAAATATCAAAAGACATAACAAATCACATAACATATTACAAACATAAACATATCAAACCTTAATATATAATTCCTTACATATTAACAAAATGTAAGATTTTTATCAATGAAGCACATACCTAATCATCCTTGGCTCTTCCCTTAATTCTTCTTTTTCTTCCCTTATTAGCTAGCTTTCTCCTTGCCTTTGTCACCCTCTTGAGGTCCCCTCACTTGTTCATTGATTTTTCCTACATAACCATATCATATCTCAATTCCAACATCAAATTTCAATGCTTTTCATGTCTACATAATATATTAATGCTCCTAATATATTTTACACCTTAATTAACCAAAATGTACTAAGGTTAAACTTCCTTCTTAATATGTCATGGCTGCCTAAAAGCCATATCCTAGTTTCTAATTCATTTTCTTCAATTCAACACTTAATTCACACTTAATCTATCACCAATTGTGGTGTTTCTATGTTAATTTCAGTTTCCCCTAAATTCCTTTAACTATGGAAGCCCCTCATTCATCGCTTAACATCATTTTTCTCCAGTTTTTATGTCATAAAACAATTAATTAACATCAAATATCATCAATTGAAAGTCTAACTACAACTTTCATCAACCAATCACAAACTTAATTTTCTAAGTTCAATCTTGCAACATAATCTAAATCTATCAACCCTAATCACATCTATCATCATGATGGGTCACAAATAGAAATAAAAAGGTTGAATTTAAGAAGAATAAACTCACCTTAATGATCCTCCTAGTGGACCGAAATCTGTCCCACTCTTATCTCTTTTTCTTCTTCTTTCTTCATTCCTTCTTGTTGCTTTGGTACCTTTTCCGGCAAGAACTCCTTAATTTCTTGATTTTTCCTTTGTCAAACTCATTTTTTTTCTCTCTTTCTCAGGTTGTGGCGGAGGCAAAAATGGAGGTTTTGGGTAAGGATGGGGACGACCAAAGTGGGAGAAAAGATAAAGAAGAAAAAGTCATGAAAGAATGTAGAATTTTGTTCTTCTTTTTGACTTTTTATACCTTGATTAAGATGTAGGCCCCACTAATTAAAATTAATCCTAATTCTTATTGGTTAATTAAGTTAATTAATCTTGATTAACATTTAAACTTTGAAAAATTCCATATTTACCACATCTCCCTCCATATTCACACTTTTTCCCTCAACAATTGTCATAATACCAATTTTATCCATAGACAATTTTATTTTTTTCTAATTCTAGCTCAAATATTTTTAATATCCAAATAATAATACCCTTAATTATTTTTCCTTATTATTAGTCTTTTTTTTGTTCAAATTTAGACTTCAATTGAACTTACGCGCCTCACTACGGTCACGCGTAATCGGGGCCTAAATCACTGGATGTTACAGGTAAAATTTCGAAGACGAAATTTTTATTGGTAGGAGAGAATTGTAATGGGTTAGTCATAAATTCTAGTTTCCAAAACTTATCAGCATACCCAGCGGTCGAAAATTACATCCGTGGGTAAAAACTATTTTATTTGATTATCAAAAAATATAGGTTATGACTAGATCAGGGGTAACATTTGGAGTGAAAATGAGGTCAAATATGACCTAAAAAGTCAAAACTAAGAAAAAAGGATCTGGTTTAATTAATAAAGTAGTTGACCATACTTTGACCAGTCAATGAAATATAGGAAACTAATTAAATAGAAGATTGCAAAAAATAAAAAAAATAAAAAAAACTATAAGATCAATTGAGAAAATTTGTTAAATTTATTGAAGATATTAAATAGTGAATTAAGAGTAAAGAATATTAATGTATTGATAAAAGCAATAATAAATATATTAAGGAGAAAATTTGAATATTGTAGTAAATATAATATTGCATGTATATATAAAAATATAGGTTAATGAACATTCTTAGATTAGTAATCACCATTGGGCATTTTAATGCTCAACACGTAGTTATTTGACTGCGTGCAGGTAGTAGCGAAAAAATACATAAAAGGAAACATACAAATTTTGGGAGCAGACGAAATGATAAGATAAAAAGTAGTATATTAAAAATGGCATGTATATATATGTATGGATACGGGTTTGTAGGAATGAAATTATGTATATATATTCTGATAAAGAATATTCATAAATTATTATATGTGTAAATAATGAAATGTTGACTGTGGTTGAATGGAAAATATTTTGTATTATATTTGTATTGTTTATTGTATAGGTAGGGTAGTTAATTTATAGCTGTTATATTGTCAAAATTTTTGGAAAAATAAAAATAATTAATAAAGTGCTAATAATATTATGGTCATTAAATTAAGGTAAGAAATTTTTTTTGCGTACATCGGCTATAATCGCATAAATTTACATAAAGTATGTATAGAATAATTGTTATATGAGTGTCACACGGGTCTTCTCTGATGGACTTGGATTTCTCTTCACATTTACTCAATATCTACTGGCTCCAAACCTGTGTATACCCATACGCTAAGCTACTAAAAGCTTATTAGTATATGTAGACATAAAATTTCTAGCTAGTAATTATACCATAACATATCATATATTCTTTATACATATCTTATGAAATTAATTATGCCAAGGAGTATCATATTAGAATATTACATACTTTGTTCTCTACTTTAACTCATATGTTCCATGTACACAATGCTAACTCTATATATAAATTCACATCCAAATAATATTCATAATATATACTACATCAAATTCCATTGCTTTGTCTATCTATTTGGTTACTGGTTTATCATGTACCTAGTTTACTTAACCATGTTTCTGGTTTTACATTGTCTAATACTTTAAACTCAGGCTACCCGAATGCGAGTTGTGATGCAAGAGCACTCACCCGAGCTTAAGCAACCATGTTCAATATTTTTATCTGTCTTTCTAAGTGCTCAACTGTGCTTCTCAAGTCAAAAGCTTAAGCCACTTTGACTCAGCATGAATAAGAATTGCATACATATGAGATCAAGATAGCTCTCACCTGAGCTTAAGCCACTATGTTTCTAAAGTAATAAATCCAAGTTATATAATCTAAGTACTATAACCCCCTTAATAGTGTGTCATTTACCATATGCTAGTCCTTATATAGAGAATGAGCATTAATTGATTGTAAACTGGTTATCCATATCATTTATAACCCCCTTAATAGTGTGTCATTTACCTTTCCTAAATTATCTACATAATACCTTGAGATTTGGAGCATATAATGCAAATCAATAATCATATTTTGATTATCATATTGTACACTATCTTATTACATCATGCAAGGTGTGTGTGCATACCAATTCCATGTCATAACAACATAAAACTCAATGTAAAATTTTGAATAATGTCTTCATAGGTGTGAATGGTTATTAAAGGTCATGAAGGCTTCTTTCACATGTTGTTAACCTATGATTCAAGTTGCGAACGAATCTATTCACTTTTGACGGATCATTCAAGAGCATGAACTTATTGTCACCACTATGAATTTGGATTTTCTAGTAATTATAACATACATTTGTCCACTAAGGAATACCACAAATAAAATAACTCTAAGACTAACCAATGTTAGGCTCTCTTATCAATATTCTCAATATGACATAATAATAATCATGCTAAAACATAAACATTACAACCAGTAATCAATTAAACTAGATTCCATGCCTCAATTATTACCCATAACATCAAATATCTTCAATCATCATTATTCCTTATGCATACTATGTTTAACATATCATACAACTCATTTCCAGTATTTCATAGACCATTTCATGCTTAAATAACATACCAATTTCACAATTATCCCACAACATGCCATCAAAGTGAATTCAAATGCGTATATATACAAACATGAATTGGAGCCTTAATAATTAACCTTTCTAGAATTTGTAACCCCTATGGTGAGTTTCTTCACATTCATTTTCATTTTCTAACATAATACTAGAATCGAAAATCATTGTCTAAATGAGTATAACCCTTTTATGTGTTATTACCAATGTAAACCCTAATTTAACCATCCTTTTAAGGTCTTTAATCTGTAATTTCCATCTCGAATTGAATTAACTTAATGAAAGAATAAATAAAAATGTAATTCCTACCACTGTTTTGAAGATTCAATTTGGTTTTACTGTTTAAAATCAAACTCTCCCTTCTCCCCAATTCTGCCTTTATTGATAAGGTGAAATCCTTTGACTCTATCAATTATAATCATATGACTAAGGTTGATTTAGTGTTAAGTATGATAAGAATCGAATGACATTGATGGAAATTGTCTCTAGTTTAGCAAGGATCCAATGGCTAGGATTTTAGGATGGAAAAATGCAACTTTTGACAAAGTAAAAAACTATTCATTTTATACTATAGAGCTTCATGGGTGTGACTATACCTTCACGGCCGTGAAGCCATTAATTTCAAAATTCCTGATTTTGTGACATTTAAAACCATGAGGTTATGGTCACCGTCGTGACCCCTTTGACACCTCATTTTTTTCATGTCTTTTTTAACTATTTTCATTTTCCAAACCCATAACCACTTATATTTCACCTATATATTGTAAATACTTGTTATTTCTAGGCTCTAACTTGCTAGTGTTACATAGGATACCAATTGTTGAACATTGTGCCTACAAAAATTAAGTAATTGTGCCTTTTGGTACCCATTTGAACTTGGATCCATAAGGGTTAGTACTAAAAGATTCAAGATATACCTTCCTTATAAAACATTGAAAATTTAAATGTCCAAATTTCATGCAATAGTGGCATTGTACATTTGGGTTAAAAATTTTATTTTTCACTTGCAACTATGTATAAGATTTAGTTCTCACCATTTTACTTGAATTAGGATGAATGCATAAGTATACATGTGTGTGGGGTGTCCTATGAGTGTACATTCTTTATAGAAATGCATGTTTAACCCTTTGAGACTTTTCCTCTAGGACCTTGTGAGCCTTTTCCAGTTCTGTTTTAAATTGGTGGCTGCCTTCGTGTGAGCCTTTTTGCCTTCTACAAATAAACTAGATACTTAAGGAGTAGAGGCTTTTACAAAATGAACATCACTAGATGGAGGAGTAGATGATGAATCCTTCTTAAAGCCTAAACTTTCTTTAATAAAAAAAGAGATACTAAGAGTGTATACAAATTCTCCTTCCCTTTTTAAATCTTTGAAATTTAAAATCTTAATTCTTTAACCACCGTTTTCAAAGACTGATTTTCTTCAATTAAAGAATGGAAGGTCGAAGTTTTAGAGAAAATATCATCTAATGATTCCTTATATAGCAAGAATATTCTTTATTATACTTAAGATGTTATTCTAACTTATGTTTGTTATAAACAATTGAAAAACCTTAAACATGAATTTGTGAATTTTTAGTTTGAGCACTTGTCTAGCATCATGAAAAGTATTTTGCCACAATATTTCCAACACGTTTATTTCAAAATCGGAAGATTATACTTTTTCTTTCCCATGTTATATACCAATAAATGAAATCCGACATATGTTGTATTGAGGTATGTATAACATTTCATGAGTACTCATAGAAAACATTTTTACATGCAACGATAATGTAAAGGTTTAAGCTAAGAAAGTAAGGATAAAGCATGTGTAAATATATACTGAAGCAAATAAAAGGCTTTAGGCTTCAACTAAACCTTAGGATATATAAAAAGACTTCATTCAAATTACATCCTGTATAACATAGCTATACTCAAATAAATCATAAATGTTCCAAAATATAATATGCATCCTTCTGACACTTTGTAGAGGGCTCTTCTCTCCACTATCAATGACTCTATCTGTATGCTTTAACCTACGTGTGAGAAATTAACTAACACACTAAGCATAATGCTTACTTGTACACAATGACAAATATACATATTGTAACACCCACAAGTTAGGACCTATAAATAATATGATGATCAAAGTTATAAATAGTATATGATGGGTATATGGTAAGTATATGTGTGGTTGGGGGTGTTAGAAACCTTAATAAAATAAAAAAGATAGGAAAAAATGAAGTTTCTAGCGTTCACACTCGTGATTTCACAAAATTCATATTCTGAAGCTAAGGAGCTTCACAACTGTGACACTATGGTTCATGCCCGTAACACTATAGCTCACAGCCATGAAACCTTGCACTTTATATATGAAAATTTCGTGTTTTAGCAAAAAACTCATGAAAACACAACCTAAAACCCTAGAACCAAATCTCCTTCATTTTGATTCAGTTTTGGCTTTCTTTATATGTAACCAACCCTTAAAAAAATTAGAAGTGATTAAAACTAAAGGATTTGGTGAAGTATTAAAGTCAAAAAAATGAGTGTAAAAACATGATTTTTAACTCATGTATCAATCTAGTTACACAAAACAAAGGAAAAAAATTATGTTCCCTTCAGTCCTTTGATCCAGTTTAATTTGAGTTTGCATAGATTGAGGGATTTATAAACTAAAATCAATAAAAAGTTGAATATTTTATTAGTTTATGGCATATATAGGTTAGCTGCAGTATTATAATAATAATATAGTCTCCAATTTTGTATTAGGGACTGAGGTTGAAGGTGGAGACACCCAACAGAGGCAGTAGACACGAGAGTTTTGAGTGTTAGGGCTCCATTTATCGAGATTTGTACATATATGCATCTTAATTCAATTATAATATGCTTGTGATGTGAATTATGAATTCTAGTATATGTTGGTATTGAGGTAAGTGGCTTGTAATTTTCAGTGATGCATAATAAGGTTGATAATGGAGTTTGAATTGATGTTGGGATGTTGATAAATAAGGCATAGAGCCTAGTTTGAATGATTGAATATGATACTATGCATGTTTATGGGTAATTTTATACTCTAAAATATAGGAAGTGTTGATAGGAGTGGCTAACATTGGTTCGCTTTAGTATTTTGCATGATTGTATGTGTAATTGGTTGAAAATAGTGTTGGAATATTGTTTCTATTCGATGTATCACACATATGAACCAAACCTTCACTCCTATAAAGGTATTTCATGCCTGTGAAGCCAAGCTTCACTACAGTGGAAGTGTGAATTTCACGCCCATGAATGATCATGAGCTAGTCACAATTGAGTCATGGATAGACAACCCGTGACAGAAAGCTTCATATCTAAGAATATACCATTCTTGCCCGTGAATGCCCTATATCCACAAATGTATAAATTGATTGATGTAATGAAACAATATGAGTATGATATATACACACATTTGGCATGATCAAATAAGGTTAATTACATTATGATGTCATGATTATTAAATGTGTGAATGTACTAGGTGCTATGAATATCAAAATGATATATGATGATATTGTGAAACAATGGAATGTAAGATAAAAGATGTTAATATCCAGAAAGTGAATATATACACCCATTCTCTTTTCAAAGTCTAGATTGGATATGTAGCATGCCACTAAGGGGGTTATGATACTATAGAATATGTATGCATGCTATTATTATATTGCTCATCTGCGTGCTTAAGCTTGTGTTAGAGTGCTCCTGATTTGAGAAGCTTAGTGGTAGCATATCTAGATTAGGGATAACATGGTTTAAGCTCGGGTAAGAGCACCCTTGTACCCATATGCAAGCAGTCATTGCACATCAGGATGGCTTAAACTCATGTTAAAGTGCTCCTGATTTGAGAAGCTTAGTGGTAGCAATAGAGACATATACATAAAATAGCAGGGTGGCTTAAGCTCATGTTAGAGCACTCCTGTTTCACAACCCGCATCTAGTAGTCCAAGTTTAGAGAATTGAGCTGAGGAACCAGAAATTATGATTGGATATTTGAATAGAGATACATCTTGGAAAAAGGGATGTGAAAACCTGAAATTGGAATAGGTATATATGGAATTATTAATGTTATGTTTGCAATATATTACGAAAGATATTATGATTATGATAACATATAAATGCTATGAGAAAATGGATTATAACTATGATTGTATGAATCACTTATGTAATGCATGCTATTGATATATTGAAACCAATTCAATATGAATGAAATTTTATGTGAATATATATGTATACGGAGATATGGTTAAGCTCACAAGTATGTTTTTTAATGTGAGATGTATATTGATATGCGAATGCGTGCTTGAATTTAAATGCTTATATGTACCACTAAACTTTCAATAGCTTAGCATGTGGGTTTCCTTGCACACAGATTTGGAGCTAGTAGACTCTTGAGTTGACACAAAGAGAAGATCAAGTTAGTCAGAGGGGTCAGAGGAATCAGAGTTGACCTATGTTGGGTCTGTTATTTTATCTCATTTTTTTCATTATTGATTATTCCACATGACATGGGATAAAAGCATATTTTCTAGAACATGATGTTAATAAGGATGTGTAATTGATTGAATTATGGTTTATTAAGTTGATCTTGTTATAAGGGCGGATGTTGCCCAAACCAGTTTATGGTATGATTTATGGTTTAATATTCAGATAAAAAGAAATAGTTTTATACAGATTGTGTTAAATCAGTGTTGAAAGGTACATCTTATTCAATTATGAATATGTTGATGTAGGAATATGTTAGAAAAATTTTAATTCAGAATAGTTTAGAGAGATAAAATTGTGTGGCATCCGTCTGTACAGTGAGGTTTTCCCTAGCTGTATATAGGGTGTTGTACATATTCACACGTACATTCAATCAACAAAAGCATAAATACTTTCAAGTATTCTTCGCATAATCCTTACTTCACAATATACATTTTTATTATGTTTTTCAAATCTTCTACAAGCATAATTCATTATCTCATGTCAACATTTATTATGTAATATGCAACTTCATTCAAAGATAATTACTTGTTGAATAACCTAACTTCACACTTGCATTAATAGTAATAAACATTTAAATGTCCTTAAGTATAGTGACATTCAAATTAAATTAGCTTTTTCTTATTCAATTACCCATAACAAGTAAAATCCAACATTTGACCATAGTATGAAAAAAACATTACTTGCACTACCTTGTTAAGAATTTAAGTTCACATCATGCAAATATTAAATATTTAATGTTTATAGTTCACTTACAACTTTACTCAAGAGTATTTATTAAATAGTGGTATAGCATTATGTTTATATAAATAGTATCAAGTATGTAAGTCATTAATAACAATAATGATATCCTACAAGGCATCTAATTTCATAGCATCTACTATCATACACTGACTCTCTTAGTCTTCACCTTTTTGAGTATTCTAATCCAAGTGTAAACACATATTATTTTCTCATTCACATATCAGACAAACTTGTTCAGGAATAACAATAGAATAGTGACATTACATCATACATATTTGACACACTAAACTTTTAAGTCACTTATAACATGAAGAATATGGTTAAATTCACATATTCATCAATACATGCCCATGACATGCTAAGTTAGACTAAATAGGATAATGGGGTGGCTAATCGTATCTTAGATATTTCTCACACAGGCTTTATATTTACTTGATCGTACACTAGAGATTGCTCACACAAGCTTTATATATGCCTGATTACAGGCTGGGACCCAAAGTTTCTTACATGGCATACATATACCCTTATTTTATTGTACTGTATAATCCTTTAAATTTGTGTCATCTATCTTGACTCATGTATTAAACTAGTCATTATGGGTGTATAGTAACTGGATTACATTTTCACAAATAATCATCTTTATACTTGTTCACATAAGTTTTATAATCATATATTCATTTACTTATTTCATTAAGGCGGTATCACCACTTTGTAATACATTCTTCATCTAAAATTACCGTAACTCAAGTATGCATCATAATTTATATATATATATACACATGCACACACATATCAATTGTGTTTCACATCATTCAGATAAGTTTTATTACAATGGGGTACTTACTTTGTTTACTTACCTCATTTTGTAACATTTCACCACCTTATTCCATATGCATCCTCACTCATTATTAATAATTCAAACATGCATTACATATCACACATTACTTTCACCATATTCATTCAACTTTAATAGATAACTTTATTTGATAATAGCATGTGTCAATCATATGGTGTTATCTCATCATTCTTATTTTATAACATGTCTCATCATAATCAATCACAATATGTATCATAATATTTCGATATCATATTCAATAATGTGTACATATATTTCTAAAAATGTTCATTTTGTCACAAGCATATAACTTTGTTTTTTTTTTGCAGACCGAAAATCGCAATCACTACATTAAAATCGCAATAGCGATATTCTTTTAGCATTTGTTTTCACAGTTGCATTTACGTCAACAATCTTCTTTGTTTGTTATTTCATTTACCTATTACAAATTGTAAATCACAGTTGTGCCTCTTTAAGCAAAGTTGTGCTTTGCATTTTGTGATCCTTATCCAGGGTCACGCTCTTTCCTATAAACATCTTTGTTTCTTGGGCCAATTTTACCACCCCTTGGAACAAAATGTTTTTATTTCAAGACATGCTATCTTTTTAGAGGGAGAATTTCTTGTAAAAGGAGATAGTGGGAGCAAAATTGAACTTGAGGAAGTTCAAGATGCTTAAACAGATGTTGATCCACTGCCTAAACCTGAGCTTGTTACTTATACAAATTATATAACAGCTTAACCTTATAAAGCAAAAGAGATTCGTAGGTCAAGTATGATACGTACTGTTTTGAAGAGATATGGATTTCTCATTGGTGAACAGAATGAGGTATTGGTCATAGAAAACAATGATCCTACAACCTATGAAGAAGTTTTGAATAGTTCAGAATTTGGAAAATGGCTTCAAGCCATGAAGTCAGAAATGGATTCCATGTATGAAACCCAAGTATGGACTTTGGTTGACCCACTCGAAGGGATGAAGCCTATAGCGTGAAAGTGGATTTCAAAAAGAAAACTGACATAGATGGTAATGTGATTACCTATAAAGCTAGACTTGTTGCTAAAGGTTATCATCAAAGATAAGGAATTGACTATGATGAAACTTTTAGCCCAGTAGCTATGCTTAAATCCATAAGGATACTCCTAGCCATTGCTACTTATTATGATTATGAGATATGGAAAATGGATCTGAAGACAACTTTCCTTAATGGAAATCTAACTAAGGATGCGTACATAACATAGCCAAAAGGCTTCATATCCAAAGATGGCAAAAAGGTATGTAAGCTTCAAAGATCCATTTATGGAATAAAGCAAGAATCCGTGAGTTGGAATATTCAATTAGATGAGACAATGAAACAGTTTGGAATATGACACATGTGAATCTTGCTTCTTAGGCAAGATGACTAAATTACCCTTTAAGGGAAGGGTGAACGTGCTAATGGACTTTTAGACTTAATACATTCATATGTATGTGGTCCAATGTCTACACACGCCAGAGGTGGTTTCATCTACTTCATTACCTTTATTGATGACTACTCATGGTATGGGTACGTGTATCTTATGAGATAAAAATCTGAAGCTTTTGAAAAGTTCAAAGAATTCATAAATGAAGTAGAGAAACAACTTGGAAAAAGTATTAAAACACTTCGATCAGATCGATGAGGTAAATACTTGAGCCAATAGTTTCTAGATTATCTTAGGGATAATGGGATTTTATCTCAATGGACTCCACCTTACACACCACAAACACAATGGTGTAGCTGAAAAAAGAAATCGTACCTTGTTAGACATGGTGTGGTCTATGATGAGTTTTGCAGAATTGCCTAAATCCTTTTGGGGTTATGCACTAGAGACCACCATTTATATGTTAAATGGAGTTCCTTCAAAGTCAATCGATGTTACTCCATATGAGATATGGTATAACAAGAGTCCCACTTTTCATACATGAGAATTTGGGGTTGTCCTACTTATGTGAAGTGGACAATGTCAGATAAGCTAGAAGCTAACCCTGACCTATGTCTGTTTATGGGATATCCAAAAGCATCATATGGATATCAATTTTACCACCCCTTGGAACAAAAGGTTTTTGTTTCAAGACATGTTATCTTTTTAGAGGGAGAATTCCTTCTAAAAGGAGATAGTGGGAGCAAAATCGAACTTGAGAAAGTTCAAGATGCTCAAACAGAAGCTGATGAACTGCCTGAACATGAGCTTGTTACTCATAAACCTTCTGAAGCACAAGAGCTTTATAGGTCAAGTAGGATACGTACTATTCCAGTGAGATATGAATTTCTCATTAGTGAATAGAACGACGTATTGCTCATAGAAAATGATGAGTATACAACCTATGAAGATGTTTTGAAAAGTTCATAATCTGACAAATGGCTTCAAGCCATGAAATCACAAATGGATTCCACGTATGAAAACCAAGTATGGACTTTGGTTGACCCACCCGAAGGAATAAAGCCTATAGGGTGCAAGTGTGTTTTTAAAAAGAAAACTGACATGGATGGTAATATGATTACCTATCAAGCTAGACTTGTTGCTAAAGGTTATCATCATAGACAAGGAATTGACTATGATGAAACTTTTAGCCCAGTAGCTATGCTTAAATCCATAAGGATACTCCTAGCCATTGCTACTCATTATGAATATGAGATATGGCAAATGGATGTGAAGACGACTTTCCTTAATGGAAATCTGACTAAGGATGTGTACATGACACAACTAGAAGGTTTCATATCCAAGGATGGAAAAAAGGTATGTAAGCTTCAAAGATCCATTTATGGATTAAAGCAAGCATCCATTAGTTGGAATATTCGGTTTTATGAGACAATCAAACAGTTTAGTTTCTTACAAAATCCGGATGAAACTTGTGTTTACAAGAAGGTTAGTGGGAGTCTAATCGTATTTCTTATGTTATATGTAGATGACATATTGTTAATGGGAAATGATGTCTCAACCTTTCAATCAGTCAAAATTTGGTTATCCAAGAATTTCTCTATGAAAGACCTTGGAGAAGCAGTCTATATTTTAAGGATAAAGATCTATAGAGATAGATCTAAAAGATTGGTTAGTCTTTCACAATCTACATATATAGATAAGATGCTAAACAGATTTAGCATGGAGCAGTCGAAGAAGGCAGATATTCCCATGACCCATGGGATTACTCTCTCAAAGTCTTTGCATCCAAAGACGCAAGATGAGAGGACACACATGAGTTTGATTCCATATGCTTCAGCTATAGAATCAATCATGTACGCTATGATATGCATAAGACCCAATGTATCATATGCTCTGAGTGTCACGAGTAGATACCAATCGGACCGTGGTAAGGGTCATTGGGTGGCTGTCAAGAATATCCTTAAGTACCTAAGAAGAACTAAGGATGTATTCTTGGTATATGGAGATGGAGATCTTATTATGAGTGGTTATACCGATGACAGCTTCCAATCTGACAAGGATGACTCAAAATCTTAGTCAGGTTATAGATTCATACTAAATGGTGGAGTAGTTAGTTGGAAGAGTTCCAAACAGGAAACGACTGCTGATTCCATAATCGAGGCAGAGTACGCCGCAGCTTCTGAAGCAGTAAAGGAAGCAGTTTGGATAAAGAAATTCATCATAGAACCTGGAGTGGTTCCTAGCATTATTGATCCAATACAATTGTATTGTGATAATAATGGAGCTATTGCGGAAGCAAAGGAGCCACAGTCTCATCAGAGATCCAAACATGTACTCAAAAGATACCATTTAATTCGAGAAATCATTGGTAGGAATAATGTAAGGATAGAAAGAGTGCCCACTGATCATAATATTGATGATCCTTTAACTAAGCCACTTCCCCAAAAGAAAGATGATTCTCATGTACTCGCCTATGGAATTAAATACAAAGGGGATTGGCTTTAGTGCAAGTGGGAGCTTGTTAGAGGAGTGCTCTAAAGGCAATCACCTTTAGCACTTATTGTACAAATTTATTTGGTTAATATAAGGCTTTTTCATTAATTTGATGTTGATTTAATATATGAATTGATAAGTGATCTTAAATCAATTAATGAAGTCCTTAATACATAACATAGCATGAAGGAAATCATGATGAGATCATGATATTGAGATTCTTATCATGTGTATTATGTTAGAGTCAAAATTATCCCTAGTCATAGGATTAATGAGATGGGACATTATTAATCCAGACAGACTACCACATGTTACACTTCTTGATTGGATCGAGTAGTAGATCTCATAATCTATAAACATGAGATGTTTAGATTTAACATGTGGATGGTTGCTAAGTGTAGCTAAGTTCATTGGATGACCGACTATGAGACAGTCATATGGATAATCTATTCAAATGTCAATGATAGTCTCATCATAGCAATGGTGCAAGTATCCTTAAAATTGAGGTACTCAAGGATATCTTGAATATTGATTTTGTATTTTGACACTATTCATTGTTGCCTCTGAGAGGTAGCTCATATGGTGGCAATTGGATACAACTTGAGGTATTTGAAGGTAATTGGGTTACCAACAAATGATTCACCACTCTTGATAGAATAAGTGTATACCCATGGCCTCTTGACATGGTCATTACTCGGGAATCTGTGGCCGGAGTGGAAATGTCATAAAGATAGTCTTCAATGACATATCTAATAGAGTAATTAGCCTCAAGGACAAGAACTAACATTACTTGGACTAGACGTGACGTAGTCAGTCTAGTGGGAGTTGACATATGTCCATACTTTGAACCAAGTGGGGTATATAATGGTAAAAGGAATAATTGCGCGGAAATTGTCTATGGAAAGGTTCGTATTCAAACCACTGACTTTCGGTCAATTGGGGGTCATGATGTGTTGCTAGATACCACTCATGACCTGCTGAAGTTAATTATTAATTTAAGTGGCCAACATAATCGGGAACCTAATGGGTCACACGCATTGAAGATATGGAGAATGTGTAAAATGGTCTTGGATAGGATCCAAAATATGAGATAATTATTTCGGGATGGATCGCGATGAGATCGCACAGAAAAATTGTTCGGGAGGGTCATGGGCCCGCGCGGGCTAGGCAGGCTTCATTCTTTGCATGGATTATCATTAGAGACATTCTAATGTGGATTGTTGTGGTTTGCTACAACCCAACAAAGTGATGATTTAACAAACAAATAAGAATTTACAAGGTATAATTTTTAACATTTATATTTATATAAATTAGTTTTAATGGTACAAGTATGATCTTTTGTTTTGGGTTTTGAAAATTTTATTTTTTTGCTGCGTTTATGAATATGATTCATTCTTCAAAACCCATCACAACTTACCTCGACATCCGCACATGTACTAGCTTATATACTACATGACATGTCATTCGAATTATATATATATGATGCACATCACTACATGGCATATCAAGCAATCTTTAAGTGTCATACACATGTTTATTGCACATAACAATTTATTTATTTATCTTACCTTTACCCTCCTAGTCGTAACTAGACTAAAATGGATATAGGAAACTCAACCCTCCTGAGGCACTCAAGTCCACTAACCTTTAGTATGTAAAATATATAACCCACTAAAGCGCTCTTATAATGCCTACTAATTAGTCTAAGTTAGAATAAGTATGTGGTATACATACGAAACACATGATAAACAATAGAGATGGGATGATAAATTTAATTAAATTAGACCATATAATTAAATTGTACTTTGGGTAAAAATTAAGCGGATTAGTTATAAGTAAATGTGTGGAAATAATAATAATAATAATTAAAAAAAAAGAAAAGAAAAGAAGAAAGAAAAAAATAAAATGAAAAAAAAACCACATCAGGAAAAAAAATCGGGAGAAAAGGGGTTGAAGTCAATTATGACTTCATTTACCCCATTTTAGCCTAGTTTCTACACTCTTCTATCTATCATCTTTATCCATTTCCTTCCCAAGAACAGCCCCAATTCTTTATGATCTCACTCAAGATTTGCATCAAAATCACTCCAAATATATATGTTCTTGGTAAATAATCTATTTTCCATTGTTATTGTGTTACTTAGAGCTTTTAGGGGTATGTTGCAACAGTATAATTTGATCTATTTTTTATTTCCTTATGAACCAAATTTAGAGAAGTATTAAACATAAAGTTGTTCATTTATGTCTTATTTATCTATCAGCCAAATTTTATTGAATGAGTTTGAGTATATGAAGAGAAATGGTCATTTCAGTGAGACTGATCCTTGGAAGAGTATTAACAGGATACTCCACGGTTTTTGATTAATTTGATCATCTTAAGGGTTGAATCTATGCTAACTTAGAACATAATAGTTGTGGAACTATGTGTGACATAGGTGTCTTCCAAATTTTGTATAAATATCTCTTGTGTAGGTTGAGTTATGGTGAAATGAACTATGATTGTTCTTTGATTGAGTTGGTTTCATATATCTGTGCAGATCCGGTAATTTCATCCTCATATTTGACCTATTTTTAGATTCAATTAGCTGAAGTTAAAACATGAAAGTTTTATTTGTATATCTTATCTCAGTTCCTGTGAAAGTCTTACCTTAAAATGATATTTATTTTGTGAGTTATGACTTTAAAAAGTGAACTGGTTTGGTTGATCCTCTAGTATTTGAGAACCTTAGGGGTGGAATCTAGAAGCGAGGTTACCTTATCTAACTTTATAAAATTTTTCATAACAAGTGAATGCACATAGTGAAAGATATAATTTTTAAATATAGTACCCCAAAACTGCCTAAGGGTAGAAAATAAAACAATATTTAAACTTACACTAAAAATTGTGTAAAGATTCAAAAATTCTGCAATTTTAGTATGCTATATTCTTACATGTTAAATTTAATTTGAAATAAGAATCGTATAAATTGGATAAGTGTAGAAAAAGTTATAAAGCTAATAGTCCTGAAAGTTCACATGACCGCTTAGTAGAAATTTTAGTTATTTATCTAAACTATAATAAAAATAAGTATTTTAACAAGGTATTAATCAGTTATATTTTAATATTAGGATCTCAGCAAAAGGAAGAGCAACAAAAGTAGACAAAATCTAAATTTAGATTTCGGAAAAGCTCCATTAAGGTTTGTACATATATGCATTTTGGTTTGCCTTTATTGCATATTTGTGTGTTAATTGAATAAATTATATATTTGAATAATGTATTAAAATGTGAAATGATTGTCAAAGGATAAGATGGCATGCTAAGAAATATAAATGAGCAAAAAATTTATGTGGCATATAAATTATGATAAATAAGATTTTAAATAATATGTATATGGTTATTGAGATAGAAGGTTTGTAAACTTTGAATTATTGATAAAATGTTGTGTGATTATCATAACATGCGACTTAGGTTGATGACTACATAAAATGAATTGAATGCCTAATTACTGAAATTTCGTGTTAATGCATGTTTAGACATATGGATAAATAATTGATTGATAAAATGTAGGAACATTTGTTTTAAGATTGTAAATGTGTGTTAAGGGGTGTGAATGTGGAATATGTAACACAATATAATTTTCAATATGGATTAGTAAATGATTGATTAAAAATGTGATAATTATTAATGATGATTATTGATTAATTATGACAATAAAGAGTGAAGTTAAAAACTCATGTATAACATATGTATTTGGTATGAAAAGAGAGGTTATATAACATACTTGGACTCATAAAGGTATTATAAATTTTGGTTATGTATTAAATGATTTGTTTGCTTTGATTGTATGGAAAACTAATTAAAGTATACCAATATTACTTAAATGGTTATATATAATGGAATATCATATGAATATAAGAATTTAAAATTTTATAATCATATTTTCATTATAAATGTAAAGGGAACATTGATTCCAGCAAATTAATATATAAAAAAAATAAATAACTAATAACCTTAATTGCCTAGTTCTCAATCTGAGGACTAATTAGGGATAGATGGTGCACCATTGCGAGGGCATTACTGTACCAATATTGATATGGTTTATGAATAAACTAGTGATAGTTCTGAGAGCACCCTAGTCCTAATTGTATACAGATAATGTGATTATACTCGATCGTGAGGCTTAAGCTCCATGAGCACTCTTGACTTTAGACTATAGTGAGTAAGGTGCTTAAGCTCTGCGAGCAGCCCTACTACACTGTTAGAGGAGTGCTCTAAAGGCAATCACCTTTAGCTCTTATTGTACAAATTTATTTGATTAATAAAATGCTTTTTCATTAATTTGATGTTCATTTGATATATGAATTGATAAGTGATCTTAAACCAATTAATGAAGTCCTTGATACATAACATAGCATGAAAGAAATTATGCTGAGATCATGATATTGAGATTCTTATCATGTGTAATTATGTTAGTATCAAAATTATCCCTACTCATAGGATTAATGAGATGGGACATTATTAATCTAGATAGACTAGCACATGTTACACTCCTTGATTAGATCGAGTAATAGATCTTATATTCTATAAGCATGAGATGTTTAGAGTCAACATGTGGATGCTTGCTAAGTGTAGCTAAGTACATTGGATGACCAACTATGAGACAATCATATGGATAATCTATTCAAATGTCAATGATAGTCTCATCATAGCAATGGTGCAAGTATCTTTAAACTTGAGGTACTCAAGGATATCTTAAATATTGATTTTGCATTTTGACACTATTCCTTGTTGTCTTAGGGAGGTTGTTCATTGGGTGGTGATTGGTTACAGCTTGAGGTATTTGAAGGTAATTGGGTAACCAACAAAGGATTCACCATTCTTAATAGAAGTAGTGTATACCCATGGCCTCTTTTCGAGGTCATTACTCGAGAATCTCTTGCCGGAGTGCAAATGTCATAAAGATAGTCTTCAATGACATATCTAATCAAGTAATGAGCCTTAGAGATAATAACTAACATTACTTGGACTAGATGTGACATAGTCAGTCTAGTGGGAGTTGACACATGTCCAAACTCTGAACCAAGTGGGGTATAGAATGGTGAAAGGAATAATTGCATGGAAATTGTCGATGGAAAGATTCGTAGTCAAACCACTGACTTTCCAGTCAATTGGGGGTCATGATGTGATGCTAGATACTGCTCATGACTTGCTAAAATTAATTGTTAATTTAAGTGGGAAACATAACCGGGAAACTAATGGGTCACGCGCATTGAAGATATGGAGAATGAGTAAAATGTTCTTGGATATGATCCAAAATATGAGACAATTTTATATCATGCATCAGGTAGTTGTTCTCATAAGGCTTTAACTGTCTGGAGGCATAGGCAACAACTTTCCCTTCATGCATTAACACGCAACCCAATCATTTTGTTATCTATCACTATAAACCACATATTCCTTATTCAGAATTGGATGTGTCAACATTAGAGCTTATATCAAAAGACTCTTAAGCTAATCAAAACTGTTATGGCACTTGTCCATCCAGTCAAACTTAATATCCTTCTGCAATAACCTAGTAAGTGGATAAGCAATCATGAAAAACCCCTTAATGAACCTTTTATAATACACTGCTAAGCTAAGAAAACTCCTGATTTTGGTAACATTCTTTGGGGGTTTTCAATCCAATATCACCTCGACCTTGCTCGTATCCACTCTAATCCCATCAGCCGATATCACATGCCCGAGGAAGGCAACCTCATTTAGCCAAAATTCACACTTATAGAGCTTGGCATATAGCTTTTGCTCTCTAAGAGTCTACAAAATTGTTCTCAAATGTTCCTCATATTCATTCTTGTTTCTCAAATATACCAAGATATCATCTATGAACACCACGAAAAACTAATCCATAAATGGGCTGATGATCCAGTTCATTGGATTTATAAAAAGCTGTTAGAGCATTGATCAACCTGAAGGGCATAACCAAAACTTATAATGATCATACCTAGTTTTGAAGGTTGTCTTCTCTACATCGCCTGACTTGATTCTCAACTGATGGTACTTCGATCTCAAATCAATCTTAGAGAATATCCCTACACCTCTCAACTGATTGAAGAGATCATCAATCCATTGGTAACTAATACCTATTCTTAATGGTCAGCCTGTTTAATTGCTTGTAGTCTATGCACAACCTTATAGACCCATCTTTTTTCTTGACAAAAAATATTGGTGCACCTTAGGGAGATACACTTAGTCTGATGAAGCCCTTATCTAGAAATTCCTCTAATTGTACCTTTAACTCCTTCATCTCTGATGGAGCCATCCGATATGGTACCGCTAAAATAGGAGTTGTACCCAAAATAAGGTCAATTGAGAACTCTATCTTTCTCTCCAGTGGTAGCCTTGTTAACTCATATGGAAACACATATGGGAATTCCTCCACTATTGGAATATCCCTAAGATCTAGGCTCTCCCCTTGCTGTCAATCATATGAGCCAAATATGCCTCACACCCCTTTCTAATCATCTTCTATGCTTCCATCATGGAGATGATTTTCATTTAATATAAGGATCTATTCCCCTGCATAACCACTATCTCCTCATTCGATGTTCTTAATTCTATCGTCTTCATCCTGCAGTCCACTACTGCATCATGCCGAGATATCCAATCCAAACCCAAGATAGTGTGATACTCATGAAAGGGAAACTCAATCAAGTCTTTCGTGAACTCTTTGCTTTGAACCATAATCAGACAATTTTTATACACCTGGTTTACCACTGTGTTATGCCCCAAAAGGCTAGTCACCTCTATCTCATAATCTAATCTCTCCACTAATATGTTATACCACTCAGCTATGTTGGTGCATATATAAGAATGTGTAGAACTTCAATCTATCAAAAAATTTAAAATTGAGTCAAAGAGAAGAAATGTACCAACGACCACATCTGATGCACTCAGATCCTCTTTGGCTCTTATAGCATAGGCCAACGCTGGTGCTCTACTAGGTCTTAGCCTGTTCGCTATTCCTGATATATCCAGTATAGATCCACCTCTGCCTTAAGTGACCTATCCCCAACCCCTGGCTTGTGTCGGCACTAACCCCTGAGTCTTAGTAGGAGCCTCCACCATCTATAATGGGTAGTTTCTCTCAAAATGATATTGGGACCCACACATTAAGCAAGACCTGGTGCATCCCTAGTGTTCTCCTTTATGCATCCTCCCACACACTGTACACTATGGTACTGTCTCTCTCTGTGTTTGGGGCTAACTATTGAAGATGGTACCTATCTAGTGTACCCCATCTGACCTTAACCCTATCCATGGTTTAGACTGAACGGATCTTGAACTGGTGGGAACTTTCTTGCTCGATGACTGTGCAACACATACACTGACCCTCTAAAGTCTTTTCTACAAGACTCCTCTGCCCTCTTCAGTTTTACCCTTTTCTCTATAGTTATCAGACAAGCATAGGCATGGCTCTGTATGAGGCACTGTATGGAAGAAAATGTAGGACACCAGTTTGTTGGACCAAATTGAGTGAAAAGAAGTTCACAGGGCCAGAATTAGTGCAACAAATAGAAGAAAGTGTTAGAATTATTTAAGAAAGATTGAAAGCAGCTCAAGATCGACATAAATAATATGCTGACCTCAAGAGGCGAGATATAGAGTATGATGTGGGTGATAAAATAATCCTTAAGGTTTTGCCTTGGAAGAAAGTATTAAGATTCGGTAAAAAAGGAAAGTTAAGTCTGAGGTTCATTGGTCCTTATGAGATTTTAGAAAGAATCGGACCAATGGCATATCGGTTAGCACTTCCACCAGAGTTGGATAAAATCCATAATGTTTTCATGTGTCGATGCTCAGGAGATAAAGGTCTGATCTGACTCATGTTATTCCAACTGAGGAGATAGAAGTGCAGACCGACTTGACATACGAAGTGGAACTGGTGGCTATATTTGCACTTGAAGAAAAAGTTTTACGAAACAAGAAAGTTCCATTAGTTAAAGTGCTATGGCGGAATAATGCTACTGAAGAAGACACATGGGAAAGCGAAGAAGTCATGAAGAGGCAATATCCCCAGTTGTTCAAAGAATGAGCAGGTAAAATTTTAAGGACGAAATTTATTTTAAGGGGGAGAGGATGTCACCTCCGCTAATTTATACCTAAGTCACGCGAGTTGTTAACTCGACTTATCAATTTAACCGAAGTCCAAATTTGGATTTTTATCAAAAAATAATTAAAATAGTGGCAATTAATTATGGAAAATACTCAATAAAGTGTTTAAAATAAGTAAAGATGTTAAATTTTGATAAAGGACTAAATTGCAAATTTTAAAAAGTTTAGGGGTCAATTTGCAATTTACTGAAATTTAGAGGATTAATGAGGATAATTATCAATTAAATGCATTAATTGGGACATTTTAACCATGGAGGTTGGCTTAACCAAGTGGCACATTTTAAGAAGCCAATTAACATACATGCATAATCATTAAATGTAAATAACCTTAGGTGTCCCCATCCTTAATTGATTTTTGTCATTTTCTTATTAATTACTCATTCATCCTCTCTTATCCCTTTGTATCTAGAATTTTCTATCAATGAATTTTCTTCCATGTTTTCTTGAAGCATAACACACCAAATGACATACAACAATTAGCCAAATGATGTGCATGAATGAGGCATTGATGACAGCTTCTAGATTATGATTATGTGTCCCCCTTTATTAATTAACTATGTCATATTTCTCTTAATTGCTTTCTCTTTATTTCTTATCACTTAACATCTAGAACACTCTATTCTCTAAACCAGCCCA
This sequence comes from Triadica sebifera, assembly GCA_023653625.1. NCBI lineage: Eukaryota > Viridiplantae > Streptophyta > Magnoliopsida > Malpighiales > Euphorbiaceae > Triadica > Triadica sebifera. The sequence goes on along the minus strand of CM042894.1, from coordinate 36,722,465 downwards.
TGTTTCCTCCATCTTCTGCCATATCCAAGCTTGATTCTAGTGAAAGAAAGTGAGAAAAGAGAGAAAAAATAAGGGAAAAGCCATTTTCAAGCTTAAGAGAGTAAGGAAAAAGAGAGAGATTAGGGTTTATGAAGTTTTAATAATCTGTTTATAGATTTTAGAAACTCAAATTGACAAGGAGCTAGATCAAAGAAGCAAAGGAAAGGAGAAAGAGAAGTAAAGAGAAAGAAAAGAGAAAAATAGAGGTTTGTGCATAACCTAAGGCAATAGCCTTTTTTTTATCTGCATTATTTGATTATTTGGATTGTTGATGACTCTGAAGTAATAGTATTTTGTGATGAAAATCTTGGGGATGCATGTTTGCTAGACTTAGGATTTAATTTGGTAAAAATTGAATGTGATTGTATGTTCCTTGCTGGAAATGGATGAGCAGTAAGCACATAAACTATTATAACTTAATTTCTAGAACTTGGTTTTGCATGTTATTTGGTTGATATGAAAGCTAAGACATAGGGATATACTTTTTGTTCAGATCATAAAACCTGAATATGTCTGTAATTATCCAGAAAAATTCATAAAATTCGGACTTAGAATCTGTCTAGAAAATTCTGGGCAGAATTGTTAGTGACCAATAAGTGTTCATTTAATCATATCTTTTGATCAAGAACTCAGAATTAAGTAATTCAAGTTGAATATTAAAGCTAAGATCCAGATATAAAATTTTTAACAAGACATTTTAACTAAATGTACATTGTAATAGGATCAAAATGAAGGTCCAAGAGAGAGAATGGAATCTACCAGTGACAGGGCAGCATATGAGTTGTGAAATTTAAAGAGTAAAATTATGAGAACCTTGTTATATTATGTAAATATTATTTTAATTGAGTAATTATGTGATTATTTTGAAACATTAAATGCATGAAAAGTGTGAATATCATTGCTATGAATTTTAATGAGATGGTATAAGCCCCACAACACCTAACAAGAACCACCTTAGGATAGTTTGGCATGCTAAGCAGGAGGGGAGTACGATGAAAATTGTAAGACCACATCTTATGCAATTAAGTATAACCTATCCCTGTATCAAGTCATCAGACATAGCAGACTGGAAAGTCAAAATACCCTATTAACATTGGTAGTAAGTTTTTTTCATATCCTGTGATATCATTCAATGACTTTGCAAGTCAACTTTGAGGCTTTCACCACAATACAATATATCACATATATTAAAACATAAACTTTGCACAAAAGTATTTACGAGTTGCTTTCATTTATACATTTTTAAAACCCATTCCAAAATTACTATACATATTCAAACACATAAATATAAAATGTAGATGACATATTTTCATGCTCGTGTGGAATGCAAGGAGAGAGAGTGATGAGGCTCGGCCAGTGACCTGTGCTCCATGTCTTCTATAATCTACTCAAAATGCGCTATCACTTTTCTTTACTTGAAAAATGATGCAGATTGATAAGTTGCGGCTTAGTGACAATAACCATCAAATGAGATCTAAAGTACCGAACAACTCATAGTAATAAATCACAAATCCAATACATACCATGTAATCCATTCCGTTCATCAGTATCATATAAATATCAGTAAAGTTGAAACATATAATAATTACTCTTTACGTATGCAAATGCTTTGCTTTTTTCATTTTGTTATGACCAAGTTAAACAGACATTGCCCCGGGTTTCCATGTGAACATTTGTCATGTGAACATTTGCATTTGCTAGCTAGCTTGATCATTTGTTTCATTTGCACATTTGTTGGGCCATAGGCATATGCACTTGTACTTAAGCATACAATATCTCTTGTACTTAAGCATTTACCTCTTCTTTTGCTTTACAATATCGATTAACTAGTCAAAATGCTTTTTAAGTCTATATGCATATGCACTTGTACTTAAGCATTCATCAACCATTGTATCTTATCACATATAACATACATATACTGCATTTATGCCTCATATGCCACACATATACCTTGTATATATATCACATATGTCAAACATATACCTCAAATATACCACAAGTATACCATTTATATGTACCACAATGTTACAAATTATCCATCATCATATTATCAAGGACCAATCATGACAATCAAGTGAATCACATAGCAAGCAACATTCATTTGCACTAATGAATTCAATTGATAATTAGGCTCACCTTTCACCTTTGATTCTGACCCCTAACTTATTGTCTATCCACTCCTTGTGGGTCTCTAATATGTTGTGAGCCTAATATGAAAATATAATCGATTAACTCATGATTAGGGAGACTTAATGTGGGTTCAAGAAATTAACATGTATTGTTCATATCAATAGCTAAGATTTTTTCCTATGACGCAGTGTGACCTTATGGGACTGTTTAGCCTTTAAATTTTTCTATACTTGACCAATTATTCTAATTATTGTTCCTAATTAAATTTAACATATAATTATGTAACATATTAAAATTTTAGACCAATTGGATCATTGCACAATGTTTGTTGGAATTTCTAAATGTATTCTATTTTCTGCCCTGTTTTCTGCCCTTTGGCAGTTTCAGGGTACCAACTTTGGTTCATCATAACTTATAATATATAAGTCATATTTCAATGAAACTTTAAAGAAACTTATATGGGTCCAAATGGAACATTTTCATTGTACAACATTTATCAATTATGTCTCTAAAGTCTTCAAATAACAAGAAACATTTCACTCGTCCAGAATAAAATTGGCTCCGAACCAGTTTGACTTCCAAAGGCCATAACTTAGTTTATTCATAACATATTAAGCTGATACTAATACCAAAATTTATCTATGACATATACCTATAACCTTTATGTTTTGATAATTTAGATAATATATCTTTAAGGAGCTCAAAATGGATACACAACTTTGTAGAACTGCCCAGGGCACTAAGCAGTCAGCTCAATTTAGGGAACAGTCATGGTTCCATTTACAATAACTCACAATCAACAAGAAATATGAACCTGAAGTTGGTATACAGATACATAACACATATATCTCAACTTTGATGTTTTGAAATACTTCACATAGTGGCTTTAACATATTAAAAACCTAAGAACATAGTAGCTACCTTGGCTAGGGTTCACACCCTGACCAGTTTCAGTAGAGAGAGGATTTCTCTTCCTATATACAAAAACTACCAAAACGGTTTACATATCCATCAATATAAGCCATAAAGGAACAACTTTTATGTTTTAAACTTTTCCAGAATCAATTTTGATATGTATTAAGATCGAGGTTTAAGTCAGTGCCTATTAATGAACCTTAGCAACAAAAAATCAACCCTATATCAATAAGAATTGATTACTTACCAAGAATGAACTTGCAAGGGATCAATTTGACTCAAAAACTAAGTGAAAAAAGGAAGAATTGAGGTCTGGAGTGGAGAAAGATGAAGAAGAAAATAGGATGGAGTGAGGAGGCAGAAATGGGGGAAGAAGATAAAGATAACTTTTTTGTTTTTGTCTTTTTATCTTTTTCTCTTATTCTCTTCTCTTTTCTCTTCTCTCGTCTCTTTTCTCTTCTCTTTTCTTTTATTTTTCTTTTGTTTCATTTTCATTTTATTTTATCTATATTATTATTATTATTTACATATATTTATAATTCCACTAATTCACACAATAATACAACTTAATCATTTGGCCCGATTTAACTAAATTAACAATGTAAATGTTTACTAATCTTAATCTAGTCATTTTGCTTACTTTAATTTAGTCACCTTATTCAATTTATTTCTAATGCTTTGTTATCCTCATTTAGGTTATAAGTACACACGTGCAACTCGATACAATTGCCAAATACTAGGACACGTAGCTAGTGTGTTCCATGAACTTGTTTCTAAGAAAATATGTATGAAATGCACATGTTCAATTGGATTTTATGGAAGATGCATATGTTCAAATGAAATGCATGTGGATATGCATGTGGGGAAGGTCGAGGATGTTACAAAAATGATTAAATCCATTAATGGTATGATTATCTATGCTAGGTTTGGCATTGTTATCTATGCCAAAAATGGCAAGGTTATCTACCCCGGTAATGGCACTATTATTAAAGCCATAAATGGCATGATTATCTATGCCGGTAATGGCACCGTTCTCTATGCCGATAATGGCACTTATATGAGCACATCATATTGCCCGGGTGGCACTCCTAAGTTCCTGGATGGTAATTCCATTATCATAGCCAGTGGTTCATAGGTGTTATGGGCAATGAAAAGATATGGATAATAATGAGTTGATAAAGTAAAATAAATATAAGATATAAAAGAATAAAATTTATGAAATGTAAGTTGTATGAAAAAAATGTTTGAGTGTCTTAGACATAAATAGAGAGGTTATGGAAAATAAATGGATTTTTTAAAATAAAAATGGAACTATGATTTGTGACATGCATTAATAGATGATTGAGTGTTGTGGACATAAACAAATTATTGAAAATAAAAAGGGAATCATGAATTACAAAATGAATAAGAATGATAATCTGATTATGTTAAACAAAAATGAGATACAATAAAATAAATTGATATTATGCATACTAAAATACTAGGAAATGTATGTTTGCATGAAAAGATGAGTTGATCATAAATTGATATATGACAATACATGTTGCATTAAAATATATGACAATGCATGATTGCATAAAATAGTTTATTACCTTATTTATATGCACCACGAAGCCTAGAGCTTAGCGTGGGAGTTTCTCTCACGCAGATATAACAAATAATAAGCAGACGATAGTAGATAAAGGTTACGGTGGCCTGATCCAGTAGAGTAGCTTGTATCAAATACTGTGGGTCACACAATTGTTGTATTTATGTTTTGGATTTATTTTATAGTACTTGTAAAATAAGGGCACATTTTGTAAATATTACTTTATTGTATAAAATGTATTGTGTTTCTTCATGCTATGATTTCTTTTATAATGCAAAGTAAATAAATAGTAAATAAAGAAAAAAATATGAGTGATTTTCATTTATAGAAAATTTAAAAATGATATTTTAACTGATGAAGTCAGCGTAGCACTCCCTCATCCGGGCACGAGCTGTTGGGGTGAGGGGATGTTACAAGTCAGGCTCAACTGATACTAAGCCTCAACATCCGAAGGATAGTTACTATCGATCACATCATGCAGCTTGATCTCCATACTAGTTCTTTAGCCTACACATTGATAGAGAATAGCCCACATCAAAGTCAGACAGGATAACACTTGCACACATTATACACCCATCCCACCTAGGTTCAAAACTGCCTAAACCTAGGCTCTAATAGAATTAAATGTAATACCCTTCAAAATAATTAAGACTAATCCTAGTTATACCAAAAAATGCTACAATCCACATAAGTTAAAACATCAAAATTTTCAAAAAGATACTTGCACCATGGCCATGATGAGTTAACAAAATAAAAGCATTCTTAAATCAAATAATCTAGCTCAATAAAATAAAAGTTTAATACAAATCAAATGGGCATACACAAGCCCAAAATTTTACAAAATTAGTAGTTATAAAACTACATATCTAAAAAAATATAACATGTAAAGCTATAACTACCCAACCCATAGCAAAACAACCAAAAATCAGATAAATTAGTATATCACCCACCCCGCTGTATATCCTCAACTTTGTTAACATTTGGGTTGTAAAATATATAACGAACCGAGGCACTTTAGTTCGCTAACCTAAAGGCCTTTAAATAAATAACCCATTGAGTTGCTCTAATCCACTAACCTCTAGGCTTTCACAATATATAACCAACATTGGTCAATAAGAATCGAACTCTCCCTTCAATGGCATGCCATCTATCCTAGCTCTAGTCCTAGTTAGAGTATTGGGCTTACAATGTTACCATGTACATATTCTTATTATCCATTACCATATTTTTATATGAATCTCATGATTTCAACAATCATTTTCATAACATATATTTCCATACCATGCTATAAGCATGCATCTGAGGCCTACTACCTCATTATAGATCAAATTTAATTCAAAACCAAACATATATAATTTTCATCATAAAAAGCTTCACGCCCGTGAATCACTATTCACAGTCATGAAGCACAACTTCATAGGTAGTCCCCCCTTGTGTAACCATATGTGATTCGACTTGTGAATTAGCGCACATTCATGGCTGTGATCACCCCTTCACAGGCTTGAACACAATCGTGAAGCTGGCCTTGAATGGGTCTGCTTCAGCAACAAGAATGCATCTCATGACATTCATGCTCGTGAACGCACCTTTCATGGCTGTGAATCTGGAAATTTTTCTAGAAAAACATAGCATCATAAATCATGCCAATTCCACATGTAATACTCACTATGATTGACTAATGAACATTCCAGCATGCATTCAAGCTATCTGCCATGACTATATCATCTATAATGATCAATAATAATTAGAATTGTTCTACAAACATGTCAACCTAACCATGTTCATATGATTTCCCATCATGCATATTAATCCCACATTTCACCATTTATCTATTCATTTATCATATAAAACATGCCTTTAAAGCAAAGAACACAGAAAAAATATAATGTAATGGCCTTAACTGTTGTTATGTACAAACCTTATACCAGGATAAAGGTTGGCTGAAGCTTGATCTCTTTAAGCTTGTCCTCTCCTTTGAGATGGTCTTCCAGCACTCTCTTCAGGTCCTAGCAAGGTGGAGAAACATTATCTTAGCTTCTGGAAAATGAACGACATCCATAAAAAAGACAAGCTTTTCTCTAAACTCTAAACCTCCATCTTCCCTGTATTCTTTCTCATTTTTCCCTTATGAAACATTGATCTTCCAAGTTTCTCTAATGGAAGAAGATAAAGTCTAGAGGAAGAAGATGATGAAGTTTGAGTGTTTTATTGGTTAGCAGAGAGTGGGGATTGGATTTAAAGGGAATGGGAAAGAGAAAATGTGAGTACCTCACCAGCTCTATCATAGGCATGAGCATCTCCCTCACGATCGCGAAACAACTCGTCACGACCGTGAAGAACCTTATCACAGGTATGCACTAAAATATCATATTTCTGCCACTCTCAACATGTCAAAACTCCACTTAATCTCCAATTTGGTGAAAATTGAATGTGATTAGTTTGTATGTTCCTTGCTAGAAATGGATGAGCAGTGAACACTTAAACTGTTATAACTTAATTTCTAGAACTCAGTTTTGTAGTTCTGTGTTGGGTTTGAAATCTATGACACAGGATATCACTTTTATTTAGACCATAAAACCTGAATATATTTGTAAATATCCATAAAAATTCATAACGCTCGTACTTAGAATCTGTCCAGAAAATTCTGGGCAGAATTGTTAGTGACCAGTCAGTGTTCACTTTATTATATCTTTTGATACATAACTCCAAATTAAGTGATTCAAGTTTAATATTAAAGTTAAGATGCATACCTAAAATTTTAAAAAGACCTTGTATCTAAATTAAATTTTTAATAAGACCAAACTTAAGGTCAAAAATAGAGAATAGAATCTGCCAGTGATAGGGAATCATGAATTGTAAAAATGGAACTATGATTTGTGACATGCATTAATAGATGATTGAGTGTTGTGGATATAAACAAATTATTGAAAATAAAAAGGGAATGATGAATTGTAAAATGAATAAGAATGATGATCTGATTATGTTAAACAAAAATGAGGTAAAATAAAATAAATTGATAAAAATTACAATCCAACAAAGTGAAGATTTGAAAAACAAATAAAAATTACAAGGTATAATTTTTAACATTTACATTTATATAAATTAGTTTTAATGGTATTAGGTTTTGAAAATTTTGTTTTAGGTTTTGAAAATTTTTATTTAGGTTTTGAAAATTTTGTTTTAGGTTTTGAAAATTTTTATTTTTTGATGAATTTATGAATATGATTCATTCTTCAAAACCCTACATTGGTATCAGAGCCTCCTTGTATCCATTAAAATTAATTGTAATTGAAAGTGCAATGGGATTGCACGTTTTTGATGATTTTGGATCAATAGGATTTGAAATTTTGAAATAATTTGTAAAATATAATTTACACATTTTTCTTTATTTAATCTGATCATGGATGATTAAGAATGATTATTTTGATTGAAAAATGATTTCAATGTGATTCAAATAATTAATTTCGGATTTATTTAAAAAATGCCTAAAATTGCCTTGTTTATGAACATGTGTTGTTGTTTGGCTTAATTGATGGGGCTGATTATATTTTTATTGTAATTTAATTATGAAAAAATTATTTAGACATATTGAGAATATTTTTATGCCTCTGTAAGTGTCCAATAATTAATTATAAATTATTTTAATTAATTTTTCAAACAAACACAAAAACGAGATTGTTATAGCATACCCGGTGGGGTTGTTTTGTTTGATTTTTTTGTATGTGTTTATTTTATTTCCAGCACCTTGAAATAATTTTTATGTGATTAATAATATGTTATTTTGATGTTAGATGCAAGCCAAAATTATTTTTCAAGCATTTTAAATTTTAAAAAATTCTAGATATCGAATTAGTCGTTTTGAGCATCTAAGTGTGTTGGTTTGTTTGTCTTAGTAATTTTGGCTTGTGCCAAAAATATTTTGATGAACTTGAGCTGACCTAAAGATAATTACAATGGTGATTTGATGTTCTTGAAATTTTTAGAATTTTTGGAAATTAATTTTGAATTAATTTAAGTTGTGCAATTGTAATTCTAGTATGACTAGAAATTGATATGTATATTAAAATTAAATTTTTTAATTTTAACATCATAATATTCTATTTTAAGGATAAATAATTTTGAATTATTTCTGGAATATGGAATTTAATTTAATTTGACTAAATATGAAATTCCACTTTAAAATGACATACAAAATTAAATTAACCGAAAGAACACATATCATTTTTATTTTTGTACATTAGAGAATGCATGTTAGGGGTGTATGAAAAGGCATGATGGGTGATTATGGACTTAGGCCCAAAGTGATTGAGCATGCATGGAATTATTTTTTTTATGGTAAATTGGGTCTGCGTGTCCCTACCTCTTTTTCTTTCTTATGTATTTCTCTTCTCATCTTACTCCCCTCAAATGTAAATTGAGGTTTTCTATAATTTGAAATATGTAATTAGATTACATAGGATTAGGATAGAATGAAGATACAAAGGAGCAAGAAGCAAAGGAGATGGTACCATAAACAAGAAGACTTAGAAGTAGGAATTTGATTTCTATTTTGGGTTGTAAATTCATGCATATACCTAGGTAAGACCTAGTCAATTTCTCTTTGGCTCAAGAGATTGACTTTAGTATGTCCCTAATCATGCCATATAGTTAATGGAACTATCTTTATATATCAATATGATAAATGTATGATATATAAAAGCATGAAATAATAACTTGATGAGACTTAACAAAGAAATCCCTAACTAAATAAACAATTAAGTCTTACGCCTTCCATTAATATGGGGAGAACCGGAGTTCTTCTAGAGTTAGGGTTGTTGAGTTGCCTCAAGCTCACTCTATAAGAATATGTTCAATTCATTGAAATTAGATTTCACAATTAATGGGTTAGTCTTAACCGATATCATTAACTTGTTGGATTTGCGCCAAGCTTAATATGTATTGGAGGTGAAATTGGGTTTGTATACATGAGATGTACACATATCATTAGTCGATAGCCCAATGTAAGTGCACACATCAATAAGTTGATAGCATAAGATTCGATAGTTGCATGAATAATGCAATTGGTATGGATTAGATACCTACCAACCAAACTAAGGATAGCTTATTGAGTTGCATCAAGGTTATTTTTAGCTAGTTGGATATCGACCCACTAGGAGAACTTCCATATAAGTTCTCTCGGGTTCATAGTGAGGGCTATGGATTCGCAATAAAATAGTGGGAGCCATAATGCAATTTATTAAAGAACTAATAAACATGCATTTTATGTACATTCTAACATGTTCTATTTTACATCTAGGTTGCTAGAATCATCATCATGACAAGTGTGAATTTGCGATCGCTAATGGAATCAAATAAGTTGATTGGGCCCAATTTTTTGGATTGGCTAAGGAATTTTACAATAGTTCTCAAATCTGAAAAGATTGGCTATTTCCTAGATGAGACACTCTCTAATCCCCCTGTTGCTATTGCTTCTGAAGATGTTCATAAGGCATCTCAAAAGCATCTCGATGATAGTGAGATGGCAAGCTGAATTATGCTTACTACTATGTCAGCTGAGTTGCAAAAGCAGCATGAGGTTATGGATGCTAATTCCATAGTATATCATCTAAGAGAGCTTTTTGATGAGCAAGCACATTCCGAAAGGTTCAAAACTTTAAGGTTGCGCTTCCTCACTAAGATGGTTGAGGGGACATCTCCAGTGCAATATGCATTAAAGATGAATGTCTATATTGAGAGGTTGGCCACCTTGGGATTTATGATGGACCATGAATTAAGTATTGACTTAATTCTAACTGGTTTGTCTGATAGTTATTCACATTTTATGCTTAACTATAGGATGAACCAAATCTCTACCACTATTCTTGAGCTGATTAACATGCTTAAAACAGCTGAGCCATCTGTCAAGAAGGACAGTAAGGCTGTGATGCTGGTGGACTCTTCAAGTTCTAAAAGGAAGAACCTTAAGAAGAAGAAGAAGTCCATGAAGCCTAAGGGAGGCGTGGCCAAGAAGAAGGCCAAGGAGATTGCTCCAAAAGCGACATGCTTCCATTGTGGCAAGGATGGCCATTGGAAGAGAAACTGCAAGGCTTACTTGGAGTCCTTGAAGAAGAAGGCATCTGATGCCCTATCTACATCAGGTATTTTTGTCATTGAAATTAATATTGTTTCCAATAATAATATATGGGTATTAGATACCGGTTGTGGCTCACACATATGCACTGATATGCAAGGCCTAAGAAACAATAGACAGCTCAATAAGGGAGACATGGAGCAAGGGTTGCTGCATTAGCTATAGGAACATATGTATTGACCCTCCCTAGTGGGCTTATATTAAATTTGGATAATTGCTATTATGTACCTGCTTTGACTAAAAACATTATTTCTGTTTCAAGTCTAAATAAAGATGGTTTCCTTTTAGCTTTTAGTAACAATTGTTGTTTTATTATGTTGAATGGGATTCTTTATGCTAATGGTACATTATGCAATGGAATATACATATTAGATATGTCAAATCCAATTTTAAACATCAATGATAATAAAAGGCAAAAACAAGATATGTTGAAATCATCTTATTTATGGCATTATCGTATTGGACATATAAGTGAGAAACGCATGGCTAAGCTACACAAAAGTGGTAGTTTGGGGTCATTTGATTATGAATCATATGATACATATGAATCTTGTTTACTAGGCAAGATGACTAAATTACCCTTTAAGGGAAAGGGTGAACGTGCTAATAGACTTTTAGACTTAATACATTCAGATGTATGTGGTCCAATGTCTACACACGTTAGGGGTGGTTTCATCTACTTCATTACTTTTATCGATGACTACTCACGATATGGATACGTGTATCTTATGAGATACAAATCTGAAGCTTTTGAAAACTTCAAAGAATTTAGAAATGAAGTAGAGAAACAACTTGGCAAAAGCATTAAAACACTTCGATCAGATCGAGGAGGTGAATACTTGAGCCAAAAGTTTCTAGATTATCTTAGGGATAATGGGATTTTATCTCACTGGACTCTACATTACACGCCACAACATAATGGTGTGGCTGAAAGAAGAAACTGAACCTTGTTATATATTAAATGGAGTTCCTTCAAAGTCAGTTGATGTTACTCCATATGAGATATGGTATAACAAGAGGCCCACATTTTCTTACATGAGAATTTGGGGTTGTCCTGCTTATGTGAAACGGACAATGTCAGATAAGCTAGAAGCTAAGTCTGACTGATGTCTGTTTGTGGGATATCCAAAACCATCATATGGATATCAATTTTACCACCCCTTGTTACAAAAGGTTTTTGTTTCAAGACATGCTATCTTTTTAGAGAGAGAATTCCTTCTAAAAGGAGATAGTGGGAGCAAAATAAAACTTGAGAAAGTTCAATATGCTCAAATAGATGCTGATCAACTGCCTGAACCCGAGCTTATTACTCATACAGATGATATAATAGCTCAACCTTCTGAAACACAAGAGCTTTGTAGGTGAAGTAGGATATGTACTATTCCAAAGAGATATGGATTTCTCATTAGTGAATAGAATGATGTATTGGTCATAGAAGATGATGAGCCTACAACCGATCAAGAGGTTCTGAATAGCTCAGAATCTGACCAATGGCTTCAAGCCATGAAGTCAGAAAAGGATTCCATGTATGAAAACCAAGTATGGACTTTGGTTGACCCACCCAAAAGAATAAAGCCTATAGGGTGCAAGTGGGTTTTCAAAAAGAAAACTAACATGGATGGTAATGTGATTACCTATAAAGCTAGACTTGTTGCTAAAGGTTATCGTCAAAGACAAGGAATTGACTACGATGAAACTTTTAGCCTAGTAGCTATGCTTAAATCCATAAGGATACTCCTAGCCATTACTACTCATTATGACTATGAAATATGGCAAATGGATGTGAAAACAACTTTCCTTAATGGAAATCTGACTAAGGATGTGTACATGACACAACCAGAAGGTTTCATATCCAAAGATGGCAAAAAGGTATGTAAGCTTCAAAGATCCATTTATTGACTACAGCAAGCATTCAGGAGTTGGAATATTCGGTTTGATGAGATAATCATACAGTTTGGTTTCTTACAAAATTCGGATGAACCTTATGTTTACAAGAAGGTTAGTGGGAGTGCAATCGTATTTCTTGTGTTATATATAGATGACATATTGTTAATAGGAAATGATGTCTCAGCCTTACAATCAGTTAAAATTTGGTTATCCAAAAATTTCTCTATGAAAGACCTTAGAGAAGCAGTCTATATTTTAGGGATAAAGATCTATAGGGATAGATCTAAAAGATTGCTTGGTCATTCACAGTCTACATACATATATAAGATGCTAAAGAGGTTTTACATGGAGCAGTCCAATAGGGGATATATTCCCATGACCCATGGGAATACTCTCTCAAAGTCTTTGTGTCCAAAGACACAAGATGAGAGAAAACACATGAGTTTGATTCCATATGCTTCAACTATAGGATCAATCATGTATGTTATGATATGTACATGACCCGATCTATCATATGTTCTGAGTGCCACAAGTAGATACCAACCGGACCCTGGTGAGGGTCATTAGGTGGCTGTCAAGAATATCCTTAAGTACTTAAGAAGAACTAAGGATGTGTTCTTGGTATATAGAGATGGAGATCTTACTGTGAGCGGGTATACCGATGCCAGCTTCCAATCTGACAAGGATGACTCAAAATCTCAGTCAGGTTATATATTCACACTAAATGGTGGAGCAGTTAGTTGGAAGAGTTCCAAACAGGAAATGACTGCTAATTCCACAACTGAAGCAGAGTACATTGCAGCTTCTGAAGCAGCAAAGGAAGCAGTTTGGATAAAGAAATTCATCACAGAACTTGAAGTGCTTCCCACCATTATTGATCCAATACAATTGTATTATGATAATAATGGAGCCATTGCGCAAGCAAAGGAGCCACGGTCTCATCAGAGATCCAAACATGTACTCAGAAGATACCATTTGATTAGAAAAATCATTGGTAGGAATGGTGTAAAGATAGAAAGAGTGTCCACTAATCAGAATATTGTTGATCCTTTCACTAAGCCATTACCCCAAAAGAAATATGATTCTCATGTACTCGCCTATGAAATTAAATACAAAGGCGATTGGCATTAGTGCAAGTGGGAGCTTGTTAGAGGACTGCTCTTAAGGCAATCACCTTTAGCACTTATTGTACAAATTTATTTGATTAATAAAAATCTTTTTCATTAATTTTATGTTCATTTGATATATGAATTGATAAGTGATCTTAAATCAATTAATGAAGTCCTTGATACATAACATAGCATGAAGGAAATCATGATGACTTCATCATATTGAGATTCTTATCATGTGTAATTATGTTAGTATCAAAATTATCCCTAGTCATAGGATTAATGAGATGGGACATTATTAATCCAGATAGACTAGCACATGTTACACTCCTTGACTGGATCGACTAATAGATCTCATAATCTATAAACATGAGATGTTTAGAGTTAACATGTGGATGCTTGCTAAGTGTAGCTAAGTACATTGGATGACCAACTATGAGACAATCATATGGATAATCTATTCAAATGTTAATGATAGTCTCATCATAGCAATGGTGCAAGTATCCTTATACTTGAGGTACTCAAGGATATGTTGAATATTGATTCTATATTTTGACACTATTCCTTGTTGCCTCAGAGAGGTAGCTCATAGGGTGGTAATTGGATACAGCTTGAGGTATTCGAAGGTAATTGGGTAACCAACAAAAGATTCACCACTCTTGATAGAAGGAGTGTATACCCATGGCTTTTTGTCGTGGTCATTACTCAGGAATCTCTGGTCGGAGTGGAAATGTCATAAAGATAGTCTTTAATGACATATCTAATAATGTAATGAGCCTCAAGGACAAAAACTAACATTACTTGGATTAGACATGACGTAGTCAGTCTAGTGGGAGTTGACACATGTCCATACTCTGAACCAAGTGGGGTATAGAATGGTGAAAGTGATAATTGCACAGAAATTGTCTATGGAAAGGTTCATAGTCAAACCACTGATTTTCCGATCAATTGGAGGTCATGATGTGTTGCTAGATACTGCTCATGACCTGCTTAAATTAATTTATAATTTAAGTAGCCAACATAACTGGGAACGTAATGGGTCACACACATTGAAGATATGGAGAATGAGTAAAATGGTCTTAGATAGGATCCAAAATATAAGAGAATTGTTTTAGGATGGATCGCATGGTTTGGGAGTGTCATGGGCCTATATGGGCCTATGTGGGCCCATTGCAATAGCCTCGCAGTAGGCTCAGTGCGTCTGCTGCCTCCCATCTGTTCGCCAACGACAATTTTTGGCCTTAATTAGGCCAATTATGGCCAATTACTATTCATTTGTTTGCATTTTCTCCATTTTTGACTTTTCATCTTATTTTTGAATTTCATTCAAATAGAAAAGACATCAATTGGCAGAAAATAGACATGAAATTAATTTTTTGTGAAAACAAAATATATTTTTAAGACACAACAAAAATTCTCTCATCAACACTTTCAAAGCTAGCACTTTGAATTTGTTCAAACCATTTCTCTTGATAGTTTCTTCTTCATTCTTCGCGTGGATTATCATTAGAGACATGCTAGTGTGGATTGTTGTGGTTTGCTACAACCCAATAAAGTGAAGATTTGAAGAACAAATAAAAATTACAAGGTATAATTTTGAACATTTACATTTATATAAATTAGTTTTAATGGTACAAGTATGATCTTTTGTTTTGGGTTTTGAAAAATTTTATTTTTTGCTGCGTTTATGAATATGATTCATTCTTCAAAACCCTATATATGAAACATCAATTCTTGTACATAACATAGCATACATGATTGATCCTATAGCTGGAGCATATGGATTCAAACTTTTGTGTGTCCTCTCATCTTGTGTCTTTGGATATATAGACTTTGAGAGAGTAATCATATGGGTCATGGGAATATATCATCTCTTGTACTGCTCTATTCTAAACCTTTTTAGCATCTTGTCTATGTATGTTGACCGTAAAAGACCAAACATTCTTTTAGATCTATCTTTATAGATCCTTATTCCTAAATTATAGACGGTTTCTCTAAGGTCTTTCAAAGAGAAATTCTCATATTACCAAATTTTGACTAATTGTAAGGCTAAGACATCATTTCCCATTAGTAGTATGGGTAACATCCTCAACCTTCCCCACATGCATATCCACATGCATTTTATTTGAACATATGCATCTTGCATATAATTCAATTGAACACGTGCATTTCATACGTGGTTCTTATAAACAAGTTCGTGACACGAACTAGCTAGGTTTCCTAGTACATTGCAATTGTATCAAGTCGCACATGTGTATTTATAACCTAAATGAGGATAAAAAAAAGTATTAGAAATAAATGAAATAAAAGTCTTAGATTTATGTGTATGTAAACATTTTTGAAGATTTTGTGTATAGGAAGAGATATCCTCTCTCTACTGAAACTGGTCAGGGTGTGAACCCTAGCCAAGTTAGCTACTGTGTTCTTTGGTTTTTCATATGTTAAAGCCCTTATTTGAAGTATCTCAAAACATAAAAGTTGTATATAGAAGTGTTATTTAGTTGTATACCAAAGCAGGTTCATAGGTCTTGTTGGCCAGATATTAGACCAAGAAGGGGGGTTGAATTGGAATTTCAAAAATTAAACTTTAAAGTGCAGAAATAAAATTGTTAATTTTAGAAAGGATAGAGAAAATCAGACACAAATATTTATAGAGGTTCGGGTATTAACAAACCCTACTCCTTTCCCCAATCGCAATTGGGAGTTTCACTAACACACTAAGTGTTACAATGGAGTTTTACAAGCTCACTCCCAACTATGGTGTTTCTCACAATGGCTCACACCTAACCCAGAAATCCCTTATGTTTTAATGGCTCACACAATAACCAATTCCTTTGTGTTTTACAGGCTCACACAAACAACCTACACTTTGTGTTTTACAGGCTCACACAAACAACCTACACTTTGTGTTTTACAGGCTCACACAAACAACCTTTTAATTTGTGTTTTGGAGGTTCATACAACTAACCCTTACAAGTGTTCTACTCTTAACCCAGAACTACCCAATGCTCATTTGAGTAAAGATTACAGAGAGAACCACTTATAAATCTTTATTGCTCAAATATGAGGAGCAAAAATATTTTTACAGAGAATAGATTTGTTCTTAAAGTATAAAAGTACAAGATAGCTTGTGATTTGAAGTATATGCTAATCTTTTGTTTTTCTTATCATTCTCTTGTTTCTTAATGTATAAATGACTTCCATTTATACTCCCATGGCTGAATATAGCCATTGGGGTGCATTAAATAAGAAACTAGTCATTGTACCAACCAAAAAATCGCGCTTGACATTTTTCTCTATCATTGGTCACGGGCGTGAATATGCTTGTCATGGGGGTAACAGTTCTTCCCAAGCCGTGACTGAAGTGGTGACCTTGGTCGTGAAGCTTTCTGGAATGTTTTGACATATAGAGTCACGGGCATGACATTAATCCGTCACGAGCGTGACACTCTTCCCAACCGTGAGACAAGTGGTGACTCTGGACGTGAAGCTCTCTGGATGAAATTGAATAAGTTCTTCTCGGGGGTGACACTTTCATTCACGGGGGTGACAATCTTCCCAGCCGTGACCCAAGTGGTGACTCTGGTCGTGAAGCTCTCCGGATAAAATTACATGAGTCTTCACGGGGGTGACACCTTTAGTCACGGGGGTGACTGAAATGCTTACTTCACGGTTTGTTTTTCCTTAATGGTCGTGAACTTCAAATGTTGGTTTTGGTAACGGTTAGCTTCCTTCACAGGAGTGACTCTTAGAGTCACGGCAGTGAACATGCTACTTCTTGCTTTTTGTTTCTCAAGGATTATTCTTCCAATTCTCCATTCTTGCTATTTTAATTCATGTCCTGTATAATATACTTACAAAAACAAGTTTGTTAAATACAATATTGCTATATTATTTATTATCATCAAAATGACGGAAATACCCCTCAAGGTTAACAATCTCCCCCTTTTTGATGGTGACAAATAATCTAGCAATATGTGATTTTGAGAAGTCTCCCCCTTAAAATATACTTAGGATAAAAATTATAATGTGCAAGAATAGTAGCATTAAACTAGATTTTAAGTATATGCAAGTTATATGAGAAGTATATCCAATACATACCATAATTCTTTTTAAGACATAAAGTATATGTAAGGTATATATAAGGTATATCATGACATGTTTTTATTTGTAACTTGCTTTTCAGGTATATGCAAAGTATACTTAAAGTATATAAAAAACTCAGTTTTTCAATTATATACTTTGCATCTGAAATGTTGAATCAAAACCAATTCAAAGTCTGTTCACTTTTTGATTCACAATTCTTATATTGCTAGTTTGATACTACTTTCCCTTATCATATTATATTGCTAGTTTTCTCTCCCTTTTGTCATCAATCAAAAAGAATATGTAGATTGAAGTAAACAAAAGCAAATATATATTATGAAGGAAATGATACAAATTAAGAAAGGAAATTTAAGATTTCCTATGCAAAACATAACAAACAACAAAGAAAAATGATCAAACATAACAAATTTATGCTACACTCTAGCCTATATCCTAGCTAGACATCCTATCATGAAGCCTAGCTACTTCAGCCTAAAGGCTATCTATCCGAGACTCCGTGAAGTCCTTGAGGTTTTCCAACCTCTCATCCATGGACGTCTGCAGCTGCTCGAAATGTGGTGCCAAGAGGTCGACCACCTGCTGCGCTACAGATGGTGTGGTGGCTGAGGACTGTCCAATGTCTTGCTCGACTGCTGGAGTTGCTTCCTCAATCCAAGCCCTCTTTTTCTGCTGGACTCCCTGGAGGCCTGCTTTAAAATCCTCCGTGTCGTTATCTTCCCAAATAATCTCTCCAGCAGTATCAGTGAAGCGGTAGAAGATATCGTTCTGAAAAACGATTCTGACAGCTGCTCCCATCTTGATGAATGACTCTACATCTAGCCTATCTCGTGGATGTGCAAGAATGATGTTGAAGTGATGGTTATGCAGCTTCAAGTAATTGAGCTTCACTGCCATATGAGTGACATATGCCCCAATCAAGATATCTCCCGTGGGCTTGGTGGCTATGGAAAGAAGATGGTTTGCAAACCATCTGGAAAGTGCCACTGTGACTCCCATCGAGCCATCTCGAATAAGAAGAGTTCTAACTTCCTAATAGTTCCATTGCTTTCTCCCCGAGCAAAAATTCTATAGGTTAGAAACCTATGCAAATACCTGTGTACTGGGGTCCTGAGATGTGTGCTCTTAGTTTTCTTGACATCCCAGCTGCAATCCATGCCAAAATGTGTCCAGGCTGCAGGGGCAGAGAATTCTACCTCAGTCTCATTCAGAATGCCATCAGATGGTAGGTTGAACAATTCTCCAAAAGCGATGGCGCTGAGGGTGTTTACATTGTTGCAGAGTTGGAATTTCACCACTCTAGTTGGTGAAACCTGCAAGGTGCTGAGAAATTCCAGCGTTGGCTCCCGTAGAGTTGGCAGATGAATTTCAACAAATTCTTTTAGATGACAGGCTTGAAGTTGCGCTGTCATAGCCATCTCGAGCCCGAGATTACGGATTGCCTGCCATTCGAAGGACCTTGATGATAAAATAGGTCTCTTCTTCAAAGTTGCATACCGAGGATGGAAACTTTCTGGAATGATGTTCATGAGGTAATCTGAGTACCTCTTTCATGCATGGGACTTCTTTCTCTTTCCCTTTGATGAAGCAGACTCCATATTTGAAGATTTACTTGTTGATGGAGTTTAAAGAAATACTTTTTGAAGGAAAATATGATAAAAAAAAACCCTAGAAATGTATGATGTTTGCTGAAGATTCGAACTTTTGATGGTATTTATAGTGAAATTTCAAGTATTTGGGGTCGGAATCTTCAATGTCTTAATGAATGAGAGTAAATGAGAGCGGTTTTGGGAGATGGAGAGTTGAAATGAAGGTTGTAACCGGCTGTTTTCTTATATATTCGATACATTCATGGGCGTGACTTAATTGTTCACGAGCGTGAATAGTCGTGTTCACGGTTTGCTGAAGCAGTGTTCCACCCGTGAATGAAAGCATGAATAAGTTCACGGGCGTGATCAATGAACATCACGGGCGTGAATGATCATAGGTCACAGGGGTGATAAAATGTCACGGGCGTGAACTGTTGAATTTCACTACTTATACCCATGAAGCAAGCCATGACACAAGGCGTGAAAGCTTCTGTGAGTTTGGGGTGTAATTAGTCATGGGAGTGAAAATTCGTCACGGGCGTGAATTGTCTTATCCACGGGCATGACTCCAGCCGTGATACTATGTTTCACTACTTGAAGCCGTGAAGAATGTCGTGAACGACACTGCCTCTTTGGGCCACTTAAGTCACGGGCGTGACTCGCCTATAATTTTCATCAAATTGAGATTAAGTTCTGCAACAAGTCTAAATCATTTCAACAAAGATTTTACTGCATAAAGCATGAATTCTCATCAAAATTTTATCTTATAACTTGTGATAAGTTTTAAGATCAACAATTAAAATTTCATTTTCTTGTAATCACAAGGTTAATCCATCAATCATACCTAGTTCTCTTCTAATGAAATTAAATCTTTCCTCATTTAGAGACTTAGTGAAAATATATGCTAATTGATTTTCTATGCACACAAATTCTAATTCAATATCTCCATATTGAACATGATCTCTAATAAAGTGGTGTCTAATGTCAATATGTTTACTTCTAGAGTGTTGAATAGGATTCTTTGAAAGATTTATAGCACTGGTGTTGTCACATTTTATAGGTATATGGTTCATCTCATGACCATAGTCCTTAAGTTGTTGTTTCATCCAAAGAATTTGTGTACAACAACATCCAACTGTTACATAATCAGCTTCAGCAGTGGTGAGAGCAACTGGAACTTGTTTCTTGCTAAACCAAGAAACCAAACATTCTCCAATGAAGTGACAAGTACCTGAAGTACTTTTTCTATCCAAAAGACTACCAGCATAGTCTGCATCTGAATATCCTATAATGTAAAAAGATGAATTCCTAGGATACCATAAACCTAGATGCAATGTTCCATGTAAATATCTTAAAATCCTTTTTACAGCATTTAGGTGAGATTCTTTAGGACATGATTGAAATCATGCACATAAGCAAACACTATACATAATATCGGGTCTAGAATCAGTGAGATATAAAAGTGATCCGATCATACCTCTATAAAGCTTTTCATTAATGCTCTTACCCTTTTCATCTTTGTCCAATTTTGTTGATGTGCTTATAGGAGTCTTGGCATTTTTGCATCCTTCTATACCAAATTTTTTAATTAAGTCTTTGGCATATTTGGATTGGTTGATGAATATGCCCTCATTGTTTTGTTTGATTTGTAGACCAAGAAAATACTTAAGTTCTCCCATCATGCTCATTTCAAATTCCCTAGTCATGCACTTAGCAAATTCTTGACAAAGCAGCTCATTAGTAGAACCAAATATTATATCATCAACATAAATTTGAACAATTAGTATCTCATGCTTATGCTTTTTGAGAAACAGTGTAGTGTCAACATTTCCCTTTGTGAAACTATTTTCTAATAAAAAAGAACTTAGTCTCTCATACCAAGCTCTTGGAGCCTGTTTTAAACCATACAAAGCTTTTGAAAGTTTAAAAACATGATTTGGCAAATCATAGCTTTCAATACTTGGTGGTTGTTCTACATACACTTCTTCATCTATATAGCCATTTAAAAATGCACTTTTCACATCCATTTGAAAAAGTTTGAAATTCATGTGACATGCATATGCTAAGAGTATTCTTATAGCTTCTAATCTAGCTACAGGTGCATATGTTTCATCATAATCTATACCTTCTTCCTTATTATATCCTTTTGCAACTAGTCTTGCTTTATTCATGGTTATTAACCCTTGTTCATCTAACTTATTTCTAAATACCCATTTGCTGCCTATGATTGGATGATTCTTAGGTCTTCGTACTAGGTTCCATACCTTATTTCTCTCAAATTGGTTGAGTTCCTCTTGCATGGCAATTACCCAACTTTCATCATTAAGAGCCTCATCAATGTTTTTAGGCTGAATTTGTGAAATAAAAGCAATGTCAGTGACTAAATGCTTGAAATGAGATATAGTACTTACTCCCCTTGATAGATCACCAATTATTTGCTCCTTTGGATGATTTCTATTCATTCTCCATTCTTTTGGAAGTTCTTGCCCCATTTGTTCTTGATTTTGAGGTAGTAGATTTTCTTGATCGTTTTCTTCTTTTCCATTTTCAATGACAAGTTTTTCCATATTATCTACAACATCATCAAGAACACTACCTTTCACAAGATCAAGTCTACTAGATTCATTAAAAACAACATGCATGGATTCTTCCACTGTTAATGATCTTTTATTACAAACTCTATATGCTTTGCTCGTTGTAGAGTATCCTAAAAAGATACCATCATCAGACTTAGAGGAAAATTTGCCAAGATTTTCCTTGGTGTTCAATATAAAACACTTGCATCCAAATACTCTAAAGTATGATACCAAGGGCTTTCTTCCATTCCATAGCTCAAATGAGGTTTTGTTTAAAAGAGGTCTTTTGAAAACTCGATTAGAAATATAACATGCAGTGTTTGTGGCTTCTGCCCAAAAATAAGTTGGTAATTCATGTTCATTAAGCATTGTTCTTGCCATTTCAATTAATGTTCGATTTGTCCTTTCAACTACTCCATTTTGTTGAGGTGTTCTAGAAGATGAGAAATTATGTGAAATGCCATGTTAAAGACAAAAATTTTCGAAGTTTTCATTTTCAAATTCTTTCCCATGATCACTTCTTATTTTTTAAATTGCGTACCCTTTTTCTTTTTGAACTCTTTTAGCAAAGTTTTTGAAATTTTCAAAAGCATCACTCTTTTGAGCTAAGAAAATTACCCAAGTAAATCTAGAGTAATCATCTACGATGAAAAATGCATAATGTTTTCCTCCTAAGCTAGCAACCCTAGTAGGTCCAAATAAGTCTAAATGTAGGAGTTGAAGAGGTTTTGAAGTACTTACTTTGTTTTTGGCTTTAAAAGATGACTTGTGTTGCTTTCCTCTTTGACAAGGATCACATGTCTTGCCTTTTTCATATTTAACTCTTGGTAATCCTTTTACTAGCTCTCCTGTGCTGAGACTTTGTATTAAGTCCATGTTAGCATGACCAAGTCTTCTATGCCACAGCCAAGATTCATCACTAGTAGTCACAAGACACTTAGAGGAATTGTTAGATAGTTCATGTAAGTTTATTATGTACGTATTGATATCTCTATTTCCTTTAAATATTTCTTGACCATCAATAGAGATTACAAGACATTCATTTGAAGTGAAAATTACTTTGTTTCCTTTATCACATAATTGACTTACACTTAACAAGTTATGTTTCAAGCCATCAACAAGTAAAACATCCTTAATAAAAGTAATACCATTAACACCAATAGAACCAATGCCAATTACCTTACCCTTTGCATTGTTTCCAAAGGTAACTTTACCTCCATCAATACTTTTGATTTCATTGAAGAGTTCTTTGTCTCCTGTCATATGCCTTGAGCATCCACTGTCTACTAGCCATGGATTTTTGTTTATTGTGGACTTGAGGCATACCTACAAAATTACAAATCAAGTATGATATTTAGGTACCCAAATGAGTTTGGTTCCTTGGGGGTTAGCACATGAAGGCTCCCAATGAGCCTTCCTTATCCAGCAATATTTATTTATATGACCCATTTTCATACAGTAATTACATTGTTTAGGTGTAAACTTGCTTTTTGGTCTTACAATGTATTTGAATGCCATAATTTGATTAGACTGATTTTGAGAACAATGGCATGCACAATCATGATTAATTTGCATTTTTCTAGATACATTCTTCCTATATATAAAGGCATGATTCTTTTTCGGTATAGAGGTTTCAACATTCTTATTTCTTGGTGTAGTTCTAACAGGTGCAGAGATGTTATGTTCTTTAGACATAACAAATACTGTTTTGTTAGAAGATGATGATGTGTCCTTAAACCCTAGACCATGTCTAACTAAAGGTGGTCTTTGAGACACAATGAGAGTATTTAAGCTCTCTTTACCCTTGTGAAATTTAGAAATGGAATTTCTAAGTTCTTCAACTTCATTTTTCAAAGTATTATTTTCTTTTAACAGTGAAGCTGTTGAGGGTCTTGATGAGTATTCATCTAGTGACTTTTGAAGAGATTCATTAAATGATTTAAGCTTTATGTTCTCATTTTCTAAGCCATCTATCTTATTTTTCAAATTAGAGATATTATTTCTATAGATACTAAATTTAGTTCTATATTTCTCTAATTCTATATTTAATTCTTCTATTAGGCTTTGCTCATCATCATCATCATCACTATCACTATCATTATCACTACTATCATTATTGAAAGAGTATGAGTGTAGTGATCTTACTTTGTCCGAGACGTGATCCTCAATAGCCATGAAACATAGGTTGACCTCTTCACTTTCATTATCATCTTTTTCGCTTGAAGAGCTTTCGTCATCCCATGTGGCTTTGTGACCTTTTTACCCATTGTCTCTTTGGTATTTGCTCTTATGCTTCTTGAGCCTTGGACATTCAGGTTTGATATGTCCTTTCTTTCCACATTCATAGCATTTTACCTCTTCCTTACTTCTGTGTGTATAATTTGAAGTTTTTTTGAGGTTTATTTGACTGAATTTTCTGGAATTGCTCATTTTCTTCTCAATGATTCTTTTTAATCTCCTTGAAAGCATAGCGATGTCCTCATTTTCATCATCACTCATCTCTTCATCATCTTCACTTTCTTCTTGAGATTTTGAAGTAGAGGCTTTGAGTGCTAAGGGTTTTCTTTTTTCTGGCTCTGCTTCAAGCTCTCTATCTCTCTTTACAGCCATATCATGTGTGAGAAGCTTGCCAATCAGCACATCAGTGTTCATGATACTCATATCTTCATTTGCTTCTTTTATGGCAGCAACTCTTGAGCCATAGTCTTTAAGAGGAAGACTTCTCAGGATTTTATTGTTTACATCTTCCAAACTCATATGCTTCCCAAATTTCCTCATTCCACTTATAATGGATAGAAGACGGTTTGTCATGTCAGTGATTGACTCATTGGATTTCATCTTGAAGAGTTCATATTCTGAGGTTAGAAGTTGAATCTTCTTGGATTTGACATGCTTAGTTCCGTCATGATAGTTCTCTAATGTCTTCCACATACTATATGCTGTTGAGCAGTGTTGTATTCTCCCACATTCTTCAATACATAATGAGTTGATAAAATTGTCATTGCCTTATTGTTTTTGAAATTTGCTCTTCTTTGGGGTTTTGTCCAATCATCTCTTGATAGGATTTCCTCTTCACCATCAGCTCCTCTTCTGGTTGGTGGTGTCCATTCTTTTCGTACACTATCCCAGACTTCAATTCCATCACTATCCAAGTATGTCTCCACCCTAAACTTCCAATGGGCATAATTTGCTCCATCAAAGTAAGGTTTGAGACTCTGGAATCCTTCACTGGCCATATCTTACTCTTTACTAGCGCTTTTTAGGCTTCGATGCTAGACAAGGCTCTAATACCAATTGTTGCCCAGATATTAGACCAAGAAGGGGGGTTTAAAGTACGGAAATAAAATTGTTAATTTTAGAAAGGATAGAGAAAATCAGACACAAAGATTTATAGAGGTTCGGGTATTAACAAACCCTACTCCTCTACCCAATCGCAATTGGGAGTTTCACTAACACGCTAAGTGTTACAATGGAGTTTTACAAGCTCACTCCCAACTATGGTGTTTCTCACAATGGTTCACACCTAACCCATAAATCCCTTGTGTTTTAATGGCTCACACAATAACCAACTCCTTTGTGTTTTACAAGCTCACACAAACAACCTACACTTTGTGTTTTACAGGCTCACACAAACAACCTACACTTTGTGTTTTACAGGCTCACACAAACAACCTTTTAATTTGTGTTATGGAGGTTCACAAAACTAACCCTTACAAGTGTTCTACTCTTAACCCATAACTACACAATGCTCACATGAGTAAAGATTACAGAGATAACCACTTATAAATCTTTATTGCTCAAATATGAGGAGCAAAAAGATTTTTACAGAGAATAGATTTGTTCTCAAAGTATAAAAGTACAAGATAGCTTGTGATTTGAAGTATATGCTAATCTTTTGTTTTTATTATCATTCTCTTGTTTCTTAATGTATAAATGAATTCCATTTATACTCCCATGGTTGAATATAGCCGTTGGGGTTCATTAAATAAGAAACTAGTCGTTGTACCAACCAAAAAATCGCTCTTCACATTTTTCTCTTTCATTGGTCACGGGCGTGAATATGTTTGTCATGGGGGTGACAGTTCTTCCCAAGCCGTGACTGAAGTGGTGACCTTCGTCGTGAAGCTCTGGAATGTTTTGACACATAGAGTCACGGGTGTGACATTAATCGGTCACGAGTGTGACACTCTTCCCAACCGTGGGACAAGTGGTGACTCTGGTCGTGAAGCTCTCTGGATGAAATTGAATAAATTCTTCACAGGGGTAACACTTTCGTTCACGGGGGTGAGAAACTTCCCAGCCATGACCCAAGTGGTGACTCTGGTCGTGAAGCTCTCTAGATGAAATTAGATGACTCTTCACGGGGGTGACACCTTTACTCACAGGAGTGACTGAAATGCTTACTTCACGGTTTGTTTTTCCTTCATGGCCGTGAACTTCAAATGTTGGTTTTGGTAACGGTTAGCTTCCTTCACGGGAGTGACTCCTAGACTCACGGCAGTGAACATGCTACTTCTTGCTTTTTGTTTCTCAAGGATTATTCTTCCAATTCTCCATTCTTGCTATTTCAATTCATGTCCTGTATAAACTTACAAAAACAAGTATGTTAAATACAATATTGCTATAATATTTATTATCATCAAAATGACGAAAATACCCCTCAAGGTTAACAGGTCTTGTAAATTTTGAGTTATGGTGAATAGAACAATGACTGTTCCGTGATTTGAACTGCCTGCTTTGTGCCCTGGGCAAATCAAGAAAACATTTTGGCTATTTTGTGCTCCTTAGAGATAAATTACGTAAATTATAAAAACATGAAAGTTATAGGTATATGTCTTATCTAAATATGGGTACTAATTTCAGCATAATATGTTACGCATATATTAAGTTATGGCCTTTACAAGTCATACTGGTCCAAAAGCCAACTCTGCTCTGGACCAGCAAAATGTTTCTTATAATTTGAAGACCTTAGAGAATAATTAATAAACGTTGTAAACAAGAAAAATGTTCCATTCGAACCCATATAAGTTTATGTAAAGTTTCATTGAAATATTACTTATATATCATAAGTTATGATGAACCAAAGTTGGTACCCGGAAATTTCCGAAGGCCAAAAAATAGGGCAGAAAACATAACACACTTAGAAATTCCATAAAAAATTGTACAATGCTCTTATTTGTCTGAAATTTTAGTATGTTATATAATTATATGTTATTTGTAATTAGGAAAAAATTCATATTAATTGGTCAATTATAGAAAAAGTTATGGGCTAATCAGTCTCATAAGGTCACACTGCCTCTTAGGAAAAATCTTAGCTATTGATATGAACAATGCATATTAATTTGTTTAAGCCACTTTAAGTCTCCCTAATCATGAGTTAATCAATTATATTTTCATATTAGGCTGATGACATATTGGAGACCCACAAGGAGCAGATAGACAATAAGTTAGGGATCGGAATCAAAGGAGAAAGGCAAGTCTAATTATCAACTGAATTCTTTAGCGCATATGAATGTTGCTTGCTATGTGATTCATATGATTGTCATGATTTGGCCCTGATAATATGATGATGGATAAATTTGTGACATTTTTGGTACACATAAGTGGTATACTTGTGGTATATTTGAGGTATATGGTTGACATATGTGATATATATACATGGTATATGTATAGTATATGCGAGGTATATGCGTGGCATACGAGGCATATATGCAATATATGTATGTTATATATGATAAGATGCAATGGTTAATGAATGCTTAAGTACAGATGCATATGCATATCGACTTAAAAGGCATTGTGACTAGTTAATCGATATTGCAAGGCAATTGAAGAGGCCAATGGCCCAACAAATGTGAAAATAAAACAAATGATCAAGCTAGCTAGAAAATGCAAAAGGTCATATGGTAAATGTTCACATGGAAACCGAGGCAATGTCTATTTAACTTGGTCATAACAAAATAAAATAAGCAAAGTATTTGCATACGTAAAGAGTAATGATTATATGTTTCAACTTTATTGATACTTATATGATACTGATGAATGGAATGGAATACATGTTATGTATTGGATTTGTGATTTATTACTATGAGTTATTTGGTACTTTAGAGCTCATTTGATAGCTATTCTCACTGAGCCACAACTCATCAATTTGCACCATTTTTCAGGTAAAGAAAAGTAATAGCTCATTTTGAGTAGTGTATAGAAAACATGGAGCATAGGTCACTGGCCGAGCCTCATCACTCTCTCTTCTTGCATTCCACACAAGCATGAAAATATGTCATTTGTATTTTGTATTTATGTGTTTGAATATGTATAGTCATTTTGGAATGGGTTTTAAAAATGTGTAAATGAAAGCAACTCATAAATACTTATGTGCAAAGTTTACGCTTTAATATATGTGATATCTCATATTGTGGCGAAAGCCTTAAAGTTGACTTGCAAAGTCATTGAATGATATTACAGTATATGAAAAAAAAATTTACTACCATTGTTAACAGAGCATTTTGCCTTTCCAGTATGCTATGTGTAATTATTTGATATAGGGATAGGTTGAACTCAAATGTATAAGATGTGGTGTTACATTTTTGGTATCAGAGTAGGGATAGGTTCCATGGGAACATGCATCTGCATAAGACCATGATAACAGATGCATCCTACATGTTGAACATTATGTAGTGACATAATTCTTTATATATTTTAGGGACATCATAAGAGTTGATTCACCAAGGAGGGAGAGGCCAGCCGAAATGCATTCTTATGATGCATCACCTCATTTACATAGAGATCAACCAGCACTAGGAGCTAGAGCTCCAGCACATGTATCACAGTCATCTCATGTAGAGGCACCCAATGAAAACCCAGAACAGGAAGTGCATGGTCCTGGAATGCACAAGGAAAGACGTTATGACAAGCTGAGGAAATAAGGTGCAATTGATTTCAATGGCACCATAGACCCAGTAGAAGCTGAGACATAGCTGAAAAGGACATAGAGGGTGCACCCCATATGAGAAATTTGATTATGCAGTATCTTTGCATCAAGGCAATGCCTATGAATGGTGGAGTAATCCCAGATAGTGATGCACAACCACCAGTCTTGACATGGAATGATTTCCTTTGGGAATTCCAGAATAATTACATGCTTGAGGCATATAAAGATGAGAAGAGAAAGGAATGTCTGAATCTGAAATAGGGGAACATGTCTATTGTTGAGTATGAGGTGTAGTTCAACAAACTTTCCCACTATGCCACGTTCATGGTCTCTTCTGAAAGAGACAAATGGAGAAAGTTTGAGGAGGGCCTCAAATATGAGATCAGAAATAGAATCACAACTATTGATCTTGATAGTTATTCCAGAGTTAGAGATGCTGCAATTAGAGCTGAACGGTTAATGAAAGAAGCTAGGGAACAACAAATTAAAAAGGCAGCACGTGAGTTCTTTTGTGAGTCTAGCAGAAGGTCAGGAAAGTGGGTAGATATATGCCAGCACATTTTGGTAATAGAGGTGGATACTCGGACTCTAGAGGTCATGCTATGACTTCCTTTTACCCAAGCAGAGTGCAAAGCCAATATGTTGAACAGAGGCCTACATGTACTCATTATGGTAGACAACATACGGGCGAATGTATAAGGCTCACAAAAGCATGTAATTTATGTGGGTCGACAGAGCACATGTATAGAGACTGTCCAGAAAGAGCTAAACTATCAAAGACCAGTAGAGGCAGAGGAGTATCTGAGACTACGGTTGAGGCACCAAGGGTCTACCCTACTAATGGAACACAAGGCAGAGGTAAAGGTAGAGGCAGAACCGGTATGACAGGCAGAGGAGTGACCAGATCTGAAGGTTAGAGTTCTTAGCCCCCTATTCAGCCCAAGGTGTTTGTCATGACTAGACAGGAGACAGTTGATGCTCCCGAAGTAGTCACTGGTAATTTTTACATTTATGATATGTTAGCATATGCATTGATTAACCCAGTCTCCACTCATTCATTTATATCATTGCATATGACATCTAAATTGCATAAAAAACATGAGTCTTTGGGGATTGACATAAATGTGAGTACTCCACTGGGAACAGTAGAAGTTGTAAATAAGTCATATGGTGATTGCTTGATATGCATTAATAAAGCTGAGTCAATAGTTGATTTGATCTTATTACCACTGTATGAATTTGATGTGATATTGGGAATGGACAGGTTAACTAGACATCATGCAATAGTGAATTTCTTTACTAAGGAAGTAATTTTGAATCACCAAACCAGCCAAAGGTAGTACTTCTAGGTGAAAGAAAACTTATGCCTACATGTTTAGTATCAGCTGTAAAGGCATTTCGAATGATGAAAGGGGGATGTGAGGCATATTTGGCATATGTGACTAATACTATAACCACTGATAGCTTGCTTGAAAATATACCAGTGGTAAGGGAATTTTCTGATGTATTCCGAAATGATCTACCTAGTTTACCACCAGATAGAGAGATAGAATTCACTATTGAACTAGTACTAAGAACAACACCAATATCAAGGTCACCATCAAGAATGGCTCTAGTTGAGTTGACAGAATTGAAGGCCCAATTGCAAGAGTTGCTTGAAAAAGGGTATGTCATACCTACTGTATCACCTTGGGGAGCTCCAGTATTATTTGTTAAAAATAATGATGGAACAATGATATTGTGCATCGATTATAGGCAACTGAACAAAATGACAGTGAAGAACAAATATCCATTGCCCAGAATAGATGATTTATTTGATCAATTCTAGGGAGCCTAGATATTCTCCAAGATTGATTTGAAGTCAGGCTATTACTAGCTGAGGGTAGCAAAAGCGAATGTTCCAAAGACTGCCTTTCCAACCAGGTATGGACATTATCAATTTTTAGTAATGCCATTTGGGCTGACTAATGCTCCAACTGCATTTATGGCATTAATTAATAAGGTGTTTCAACCATATCTGGATAGGTTTTTGATAGTATTTATTGATGACATATTGGTGTACTCAAAGAATAGGGGAGAACATGAACAACATTTAAAAATTGTGTTGTAAACTTTGAGGGAGAAACAACTATATGCTAAATTAAGTAAATGTGAATTCTGGTTAGATCTTTTGGTTTTCTCGGACATGTGGTATTAGGCAAAGGCATCGAGGTAGACCCAAACAAAATAGAGGCTACGGTAAATTGGGAAGCTCCTAAAAATGTTTCAGAAATGCATAGTTTTCTAGGTTTAGCCGGATACTATCGCAGGTTTGTTGATGGATTCTCCTTAATTGCTAGCCCTTTGACTGAATTGTTAAGAAAGAATGTGCCTTTCAAGTGGACTCCAGAATGTCAGAGGAGTTTCGATGAACTAAAACACAGTCTAACCTCAGAACCAGTGTGAACCATCCCAATAGGTACAGATGGGTTTACAGTATATAGTGATGCTTCTCACCAAGGCTTGGGATGTGTATTAATGCAACACAGTAACGTGATAGCTTATGCATCTAGGAAACTGAGACCACATGAGATCTCATATCCAGTGCACGATTTAAAATTGGCTACAGTTGTATTTGCATTGAAGATTTGGAGGCATTATCTGTATGGTGAGACATTCCAAATCTTCACAAACCATAAAAGCTTGGATTATTTACTGACACAGAAAGAATTAAACATGAGGCAGAGACGGTGGTTAGAGCTATTGAAAGATTATGATTGTACAATTGAATACCATCCAAGGAAAGCCAATGTGGTAGCAGATGCATTGAGTAGGAAGGCCAGTAACAATGCAGCACATTTGCAAACATCCACTTTTCCATATTTGATTCAATTACGATCTATGAATGTTGAATTACATATGCATGATGGAAAAAAATCACAAATTGCTACCCTTCAAGTGAGACCTATACTAAAGAATAGGATCAAAGTTGCACAGAGTAAAGATCCTAAATTGTGTGAGAAAATTGAATCATTAAGGCAGGGAAACAGTAAAAATTTTCAATTGCAGGATGATGTACTGATGTTAAGGTCAAGCATATGTGTTCCAAACATTGATAACTTGCACCAGGCAATTTTTTCAGTGGTGAGGCTATCATTGAAAATCCTTTCACAAATCTCCGATAATAACCAGCTAAACCAAGAAAACTTCTCACCTCTGTCAAATTCCGAGGTGGTTTCCAGTTGAGGATTGCCTCTACCTTACTGGTGTCGGCTTTGATCCCATTAGCTAAGACAATATGCCCTAAAAAGGCCACATTGGCCTTACCCGACTGATAATCCATGATACAATTGTTGTCATAGATTACAATTGATTCTCTCTCAAGGTATGGAAGACAATACAAAGATGTTGATTATGCTCTTCTCTGCATCTGGAGTACACCAAGATATCATCTATGAACACCGCCACAAACTGGTCCAAATAAGCCCTAAAGATTCTATTCATTAGATCCATAAATGATCTTGGGGCATTTGTCAGGCCATAAGGCATTACTAAGAACTCATAATGACCATACCGAGTCCAAAATGCTATTTTTAAAATGTCTGATTCTTTAATTCTCAATTGGTGATAACTTGATCTGAGGTCAATTTTAGAAAGTACCTCTGCTCTTTTCAACTGATCAAACAAGTCATCTATTCTCGGCAAAGGATATCTGTTCTTAATTGTCATCTTGTTCAATTGACAATAATCAATGCACAAATGAAAGGTGCCATCCTTCTTTTTTACAAATAGAACCGGAGCACCCCAAGGTGAGACACTAGGCCTGATAAACCCTTTCTCTAACAACTCTTGCAACTGCACTTTTAATTCCTTTAGCTCAACAGGTGTCATTCTGTAGGGAGTGATCGATATCGGGCCTATGTTTGGCAAAACATCAATGGCAAACTCTATCTCCCTGACAGGTGGTAACCTTGGCAAGTCCTCAAGGAAGATATCTATATATTCACATACTATAAGAATGTCCTTCAGATCTAGACTTCCTTTCTTGGTATCTATATTATGTGCCAAAAATGCTTCACATCCCTTTTTGATAAGCTTACTTGCCTTCGTCACAGAAATGACATTAGTCAAGTATGGTCGGTTCTCGCCCAGGACAATCACGTCATCCTGCCCCGAATTCTTGAAAGTCACTCTCCTATATTGACAAACCATCACTGCCTTATACTGAGTTAACCAATCCATCCCCAAGATTGCATCAAACTCACGGAATGGCAACTCTATTAGGCCAGCTGGGAATTCTACATTCTGAACTTTGATTGGACTGTTTTGAGAGATTCGACTAACTTTCAGTCCATGACCCAAAGGATTTGTCACTAATATATCACAATCTAATTCCTCTGCTACCATATTTCCCTGACTAGGTGGTGACATGCATAAATATGAATGTGTAGATCCCGGATCTCCCAGTGCAAATAAATCAGTATCATAAAGAGAAAATTTACCGATAATGACACTGGGGCATCCTGCTCCTCACGAGCTCTCATGGCATATGCTCGGGCTGGGGCTCAGCTACCTTCTGCTCTATTCACTGATTCTAATACACTCTGCCCAATCCTGCCACTTTTAGACTGTCCATGTCCCCTACTTCTACCTCGAGTGACATTCTGAACCTGCACTGATACTACAACACTTGTACCTCCTCCTCTGGGTCAATCTTTCTATTTGTGCTCAGTAGATCCACATCATAAGCATGCTACAATAATCCGCCAACAATCACCTGCATATGATCTTCCATAATGCTGACATATGATAGATATGAATCTCCTATTACACGAAGTTGTTGCATTAGCTATAGACCCCTCTGGCCTCGACTATTGGCTTTGCCTAGCTAAAAAGGTTGGTCCATAATCCCATGACTGGAAAAACCTAGGCATTGTCTACCCCCTTTTACCTGATGTCTAGGCGATGCTAATTGTCAATCTCCGTGGTGGCTCTTCTATCCTCTTTCTCTTTGACCTCTTTTCCATACTGATGGCTGAGGATACTAGTGTAGCAAAATCCTCAAGCTGAAGGGTGGTCACCATATTCCCAATATCATCATTATGTCCATCCTCAAATGTACGACATCTGTCTGCCTCATCTGCAATGATTGCAGTCACATATTTACTTAGTCGGGTGAATTCCATCCCATATTTAGCGACTGATATGCTTCCTTGCTTCATGTCTTGAAACTCCCTTTTCTTTTCATTTACATAAACTCTAGGCACATACTTCTTACTAAATTCTGCCTAGAAGAAATTCCAGGAAGGTGGTTTCAGTGTCTGGGGCTTTGATAAAATTGATTTCAGCTGTTGGGTCATCCTTCCTCCTTCCCATAAAATCTGTGGCCCCATATTTTCTCAGCTTATCAATCCGAGGTTTTGACTGAGGTGGAGGAGGAGGTGGAGCTGGTTGTGGAACTGCTTGTAGTATTCATTGGAACAAGTTTGCTATCTGCTCCATAAGAGGCTCATGTCCCAAATTACCCTATCCCTCCACTCTCAGAGGAGCTACTACACTCGGCATGGAATCTCTTAGCTATTACTCAGTTTGTCTTTCGAGAAATCTTGTTCCGATCCCAAATCCATATCTACCTATAAACTAGAAGAAGGGACCCAAGTCAGATAATTGCAGCATTTTATGCATATGCATGAGACACATATTCTATTTTACACCCACTGATTAAGAATCAATTAGCCTGGGCTCTAATACCCTACTAAACGTTAATAGGATATGGAAGTGCTACTAAGCTCATTTGTTTTAAAATCAATGTTCAAATTATTGATTTTTTTTTCGATTTTTGAGTTTATTATTAGCAGAATATTTATTACCGTATTTTATTTTATTTTTATTTAAAATATGCAACTACTGATGTGAATAATTTGATTTAAAAGAACTCATTCAATTAAACTATAATATTTACAAATATATTTACAAATAATACTAGATATATATAATTACCAAATTCATTCCTTATAAATATTATAAGCCACAAATTTACATCCAAGAGAAATTCTAAAAATTTAATTTTTACAACATAATTTTCAAAACATACAAAAGAACTAGATTGTTGCAATCTGATCTTGGGGTTCCCTCTTCTTCGGTCGCCCTATCGGACAACTACTTCTATTTATCTGTGCGTGTTCTATTTATCTGCGCGTGAAACACACGCGCTAAGCTACTAGCTTAATGGTACGTTTGGCAACTATCCAATAATTACATAAATAATTATAAAATAAAATTTTAGAAATTACAATTAATCTTTTTAGCATGACAATTATTCAATTAATAATAAAACTATTTTCTTTATGCAAAAATATTTAATTCATCAATTATGACATTTTATTCATTAAGCATGCTTGAAATTTTAACAATACAAGAAATAAAATTTACAATATCAATTTCATAATTCATATTTTTTTCTATTATTAATTTAATAGCCCACGACATCTTAGACCGAAACTAAACACTGGATACAAGGTTTCTGCTCTCCGGTAGTATACTCGGTGCCTACATAATTTTATTTTTACTCGGCGTTTAACGCCTACATTTTCAATAACAACTCAGCACTTTTTTGGTGCCTACGTAAATTTGAACTCAACACTATTTCTTAATGCCTATATAATTTCAACTCAGCACTATTTCTTAGTGCCTACTTAAATTAAATCTCAGCACTATTATTTTTAGTGCCTACTTTTCTACCCTTTTTATTGGCATGCCAACAAATCCTAATTTCTAGTTCTTGACTAGATGTTATAAGACTTAATTATATTTGTTACTTTTATTATTATTTACATAAATTATACAGGTAACATAAATATAAATTCTATATAAATACAATAATTCTAATTAAACATTTTACAATCTCATGCTTGCTCATTTAATCATTATAACTACAAGAAAATGAAACACTATATTTTTCTATCACAAAATTCCACAATCAACACATATGTTCAAGCTGCCCTATTATGGACAGCTTTTCTTCATTATGTTGCCCTGTATTTTTCATCAATTGTTAGATGGAAATTGGATAAGTGATAAACTAACACAATGTTGGTACATGTCTTATCTTTAATTTCCAATTGGAATCACAGTAAAAGGAATTTTTTACCAAAAGTTAAGAATTTTCTTCTAAACTACGTTCACTGTAGTCTGCCCAGTATTTTACTAGACAAAATTCTGCCTTATATTTATCTGTCTTTTTCATCCATTTTTAGATGGAATTTGGATAAGTGATCAACTATAAAAATGTAGGTACTTATCTTGTCTTTAATTTACAACTGAAATCACATTAAAATGAATTTGTTTTCAAAATTTATGAATTTTATTCTAACCTATACTCACTGCAATCTGCCCAGTTTTTTTCTGGACATATTTCTAGTTCAATGTTTGAGTCCATTTTTAACCTAATTCTAGGAATATTCAGGTATAATGGTCTGATTGAAAATTGAATTCCTGTTTGTTATTTCCAACCCAACAAGAATCACTCAAAAATAATTTTCTGAACTCAAGTTATGATCAAAACACTAGACACTGTTCATAAGATGAATTTTCTAGCACATCAATTAAATCATACAATTTCCATTTTCATGCATCAACCTCATATTCTATTTTTTATTTTCACATTCATAGCATCATTTAATCACCACTTAATTTCTCAATCAAATATCTAGAATTTCATACACATCACAAAATCAAAATCAACATTTTTATACATTGAATTTTTGCCAAATATACATACCTCAAAAATTTCACTTCTCTTCACTTTTATCTTCTTCCTACCTAGATTTCTCTTTGCCTTTACTTCCTCTTTGATTTTGGTACAAATTTTGTTCATTTCCTTGTCCTAACAAAAATTTTACACTAATCAAACACTAATCGCCCTTAATCACCATTAACATATTAATAACACTAAATAACTAACTTTAATGGAAACTAACCCCAAAAGAAAAGAAAAGAGGAGAAGAAAATTGAGTAGATAGAAAATCTAAACTCACCTTTGATGATCTTCAAAATGACCAAAGTCTTTTTTCTCTTTTTCTCTTCCTTTCTTCCTTCCTTTTCCTTGGTTTAGCTCACTTTTCTTCACTTCTTTGATGATCTTGCCTTAATCCCTTTTTTTTCATCTAATCTTAGCTTGATTTGAAGAAAGAAAAAGAAGAATGAGTGGGGAGGAGGAGTTCAAGGCAAAAGAGAGAAAAAGGGAGAGAAATTGGTGTGATTATGGTGAGGAAGAAGAAGAATGGCCAATAAGTAAAAGTTTGACTTTTTATAGTTGGATTAGATAGGTGGTTAGGATTAATTACTAATCTTGCTTCCCATTGATCCATTAATTTAAATCACTCTTACTTTATTTTAATCAAAAGAATATTCCTCTCCGTAGATCAAGAACAGTCCATTTTTATGCCTTCTTAAAATATCTGTGCCAAAAACACTGTAATTTCCAATTTCGTTTAGCGAAAAATTATT
Source organism: Triadica sebifera (assembly GCA_023653625.1). Taxonomy (NCBI): domain Eukaryota; kingdom Viridiplantae; phylum Streptophyta; class Magnoliopsida; order Malpighiales; family Euphorbiaceae; genus Triadica; species Triadica sebifera. Next base: position 36,684,980 of record CM042894.1, on the reverse strand, counting down.
TTTTTTTTCAATTTTAATTCCAAACTTCAAAATTCTCAATTAATAATATCCAAAATATTTTTCTCACATCTTATTATTATTTAAATTTATTTCTTTCATGTCCGAATTTAGACCTCGATCGGTTCAGCGAGCCGAATTTCGGTCAACCGCGACCTTTGTCTAAATTATTGGGCATTACATGTACACTAACCTAATTTTGCCTCCAATACATATTAACCCTGGCGCAAATCCAACAACCTAATGATATTGGTTAAGACCAACCCATTAATCGTGAAATCTAATTTCAATGGTTTGATTATTTTCTTATAAAGCAAGCTTGAGACAACTCAACAATCCTAACCATAGATCATACAATTATCACATGGATATAGAAAGATAGTTATATTAACTATATGGCATGATTATAGATAAGTCAATCTCTTGAGCCAAAGAGAGATTAGCTAGGTCTTACTTAGGTATATGCATGAATTTACAACCCAAAATAGAAATTAAATTCATATTTCTGAGTCTTCTTATTTATGGCATCACCTCATTTACTTCTTTCTCCTTTGTATTTCCATTCTATCCTAACCTTATTTAATCTAATTATATATTTCAAAGTATAAAACAATCTCAATTTACATTTGAGGGAAATAAGATAATAAGACAAATACATGAGAAAGAGAGTTAGGGGCATACAGGCCCTATTTACCATAAAACAAAATAATATTATGCATGCTCAATCACATTGGCCCTAAGTCCATAATCATCCATCATGTCTTTCCATACACCCCTAACATGCATTATCTAATGGATAAAATAAAATAATGACAAATTTGGATTTCAATTTGAAAATGGATTCACCAATTGAACCGAAATTGTCTATCTTTATTGTTTCAGTTAATTTTATTTTATACGTCATTTCAATATAGAATTTAATATTTATTAAATTAAATTAAATTATACATTTCCAAAATTAATTCAAAATTAATTCACATTAAAATCAAATTATTATGATGTCAAAATTAAATAATTTAATTATAATATACATACCAATTTCTAGTCAAACTAGAATTATCTTTGCTCAACTAAAATTAATTCAAAATTAAGTTCTAAAAATTTCCAGAATCTCAAATCATCATTCTTAGCATATTTAGATCAGCTCAAATTAATCAAAATATTTTTGGCACAAGCCAAACTTACTAAGACAAAAAAACCGACACACCTAAATACTCAAAATGACTCATTTGACATCTAGAATTTTTTTTTAAAATCTAAATTCGAGAAAAAATATTTTTGCATGTATCTAACATCCAAATAAAATATTTTTAATTGCATAAAAAATTATTTCAAGATGCTGAAAATAAAATAATTACATACAAAAAATCAAACAAAACAATTCCATAAAGTATCTCAAAACAATCCCATTTTTATATTTGTTTGAAAAAATATTTAAAAAAATTTAATTAATTATTGGACAGTTCTAGAGGGTTAAATACATTTTCAATATGTATAAATAAAATTTTCATAATGAAATTATAAGAAATATATAAACAGTTACATCAATTAACCTAAACAACAACACATGTTCATAACCAATATAATTTTCAGCATTTTTACAATAAATCCAAAATTAATTATTTGAATCATATTCAAATCATTATTCAATCAAAATTATCATCCTTAATCATCTCATGATCATATCAAAGAAATAAAAATATGTAAAACATTTTATAAATTAATTTTAAAATTTTCAAACCTATTGATCTTAAACCATAAAAACTGTGCAACCTCAATGCACTTTCAATTAAAATTAATTTTAATGGATACAGGGGGGCTATGATACTAATGTTGGATTTTGAAGAAGAATCTTATTCAATCACACAATGAAAAATTAAAATATTCAAAACCCAAAATAAATATCTTAATTGTGTCATTAAAACTAATTTATCAAAACATAGAGATTAGAAGTTTCAACTTGAAATTTCTTGATTTATTATTCAAATTTCACCTTGTTGGGTTGTAAAAAACCACAATAATCTATACTAGGATGTCTCTAACATTAATCCATACAAAAATATTAAGAAACAACTTGCAAAAGATATCACGACGAGCAATTTAGCCCTTATATGGTGGGTGCGCTCTGTGACCGGCACATTTAAGTCAACAAGGGTTGACCAATATAAGGATATTATTATTCGGATTTAAATATGGTCATATAGGTATAAAAATAATAATTTATTTTGGAAGTGTTATAAATGGTATGAAGACTAGAGAATAAGGGAAAATTATTCCGATTACATGCTTGGCATGTAAATCGATATGATATACCGAACGGAAAATACATTATTTTTGCCAGATGAGAAAATTATGATTTAAGCACACTAAAATATAGAGAATAATATTTTAGGGTCATTGGTAAAGTTATGTGGAGAAATTTTAAAGTTAAAGATTCTAATTTGCAGAAATATAGTATCTGGTGTGGATTTACGGTCCGATTTCTTGACTAGAGGTTAGAGATATATGTTCATTATTGTAAAAGTATCATGTGATCATAATTGGATTCTAAGATTTTTAACACTAATAATTTAGAAATCGAACGACGAATAAATTTTTACGGACCAAACTAAGAAGAATGACTAAACTGTAAAAATACAATTTTCGCATCGAATGTTGTTTCAAAAAATTGAAAAGACAATTTCGAAGAGAAAATTATTTTAAAATTTTTGGTATATTCAATTTTATGGAATTATATCATTTGGAGATTGAATTTTGAAGAACTAAATTATACCTTAAATTAATTTGAAGAGAATTATATGATTGGTACAAACTATGTCTAAGTCAAATTTAATTAAGATACAATTGGACCATTTATCAACTTAAGCTCCTAATTAAATGTTAGTTGGCCAATAGTAGGGAAGATTAAGGAATTAATTAAGTTATATAATGACAAATGTCCAAATATCTCCACAAATCTAGAATTCTCTACCAAAAATATCAAAAATCTCTTTCTTCTTCTTCTTTTTCTCTGGTCGTGCACTATGAGAGCTTGATTAAGCTTTTCCTCCACTTTAATTTCACAAGATTATCATTAATGAAATATTTGGAGCAAGAGAAATTAATTTGTGGGTGAAAAAAATAAAGAAAATTTGGAGAAAAATTCTTTCTCGGGCCAAAACTTTCAAGAAAAATTGGAGGTATGTTTTTATTCACTTTTCCATTAATTTTATATGAATTATGTTGGATTTGATGATTGTTTAGAGTAGAAATTGAAGTTGTATTGTGATGAAAATTAATTTATTGAAAAAGTTGAGTTAGAAAAAAAAAGAGATAAAAATATGAAATGAGAAGAACAAGGTTAGAGGATGATGGATCTAGTAGAAAATTGATGAAAAGTGATGAGAAATGGGTAAAAATAATTTTTATGAATTTTTGTGAAATTTTTAGAAATTTTCCATAATTAAGTCTGAAAATTTGGATGAAGAAATTGGGTGAACCATAGCTTGATTCGATGAAATTGGAGTTATTTGGGATATTTAGAGGTGTGAAATAATTTTTGGAATGGAGAAATAATTTTTGAGAATTTTACAAAGTATGGTTGAATTATTGAAGAATTAATTCTTTAATATTTGGACTTAATTAAGTAAAATTGGTAGTTGGAAATTAAAGAATATGGATTGAAATAATTATAGAAGTTTATTTGGGAAATTTTAGAGAAATTGATTAATTAATGAAAATTTTTGCGTGGAAAATTAGAAAATAAATATATAAGTAATAATTATTAAGAAAGGGAAAACAAATTATTGAGGGAAATTATGGAGAAGAAAAATAAGGAAATTTAATTAAATTTAATTTTTGAAGATGAATAGTTGGATAATGGATTAAGTATAGAAAAATATGGCAAAAAGGATGAGAAAATGAGACATTATTAATAAATAAGTAGTCGCATGGTAATAAGAATTGGACGATTGAAAATAGTGAATTACACATTAAATGCGTGTGGGAACCGGAAAATTTTATTAGGAGATTTAATTTTTAAAATAAGTATTTATTGACGAGAATAAGTAATTAGAAATTTAATTATTGTTAGACACAACAACAAAGTCGGTACCAATAGTAGATCAGAGCAAGGATCCGATAAATCAGAGAATAACATAAACAGCTTTGTACAAGCTTTATGATAATAGTCATGATAATATATGGAATATAATATGACTTTTATTAAATAATAATTAATATGGTATTGTGAATACTAATATGGTGGTGAATTAATATAAAATATGAAATTGTTTATTTTTATTGATGTGGTGAATACATTTTATATAAATGCTACATAGTACATGAGTATATATAAGGTATATGGTGGGTATATATAAGGTATACAGTAGTATATATAAGGTATATAGTGGGTATATATAAGGTATATAGTGTATATATAAGGTATATGGTGGGTATATATAAGGTATATGGTGGTTATATATAAGGTATATGATGGGTATACATAAGGTGTATGATTAGTATATATGTTGTATTGTTACATCCTAATTTTATGTGTGAGATAACCTGTACAACTGGATGTTATATTAGCCTATAAATGAACCTGGACTAGAATAGGGTAGACATGATGGCATACCAATAGGGTCATATGGATTATCATGCTTGGCTGAAATATACAGTTACATCCAACTCAGTTGGAACATACATTTATACAGATGCTTGGCATCTACATACGGATAGACGTCTTATTCATACAGATACCCATTTTGTCTCCCTAGTACTAAGTCTAGGTAGTCAATTTATGGGCACACAGGTAAGAAACTTGAAATATCTTGTAAAATAATGTTATATTTGTGACGCCCCACTTATATATTAGGAATAATCTCACATATATAAGAAGGATGCCACAAGCTTAATTCGATAATCTGCTCTAATTGAATTTTTTTTTCATTTTAAATAACTTAATCTATTTATTTATATTTATTTAGGCAAGTTGTTCTAATTAACAATATATATTTATCCTTAAATGGTATACACATATGGCACTCGATTATGTTACATAATTATTTACATACACAATATTAATATATGAGACATGTCTACCACACCATATACATAGTCAAACTAAAAAAATAATAATAAATAACCAACCCTCTAACTATGCTTCTTGTGTCTCTGCTGATATGGGCTTGGACTTCATCCTGATCAACTCCACTATCTACTATCTACAACTTCAATTCTTGCGTGAGAAGAACCCACGCTAATGTATCTCTAGCTTAGTGTCACATACAATTATTAAAGTTTTCCCCAAGCAATCACACAAATGCATGTCTCAAATAAAATCATGGCATATCAAATTTTATTGCATATTTTTCATATAAAATAAATAAATACATAACATAAAAACAAATAAACAAAATAACATTATTCAATAATTAAATTTGCACCACCTCATGTAAGCATTTTACACTTTCTTACTTACATCAATTAATTAAATTTCATATTTTATTCTATGATTTATTATCCCAAAGTCTCATTCCCGAACTATCTGGATACGAGGTGTGAAATATGGGTGCTCACGGAGCTTAAGCCACCCTACTCACTTTAATCTCAAGTCAAGGGTGCTCGCGGAGCTTCAGCCACCTTGACCTAGTAAAATCATTTATTTGTGTGTAAATAAGAGCAGGGGCGCTCTCAGAGCTATAGCCAACCTGTCCTTAAATCATATCAATATTGGTACCGAAACTTTCCCTTAATGGTGCACCATCTATCCTATGTCAGTCCTCAAGTAGAGAAATGTAATGGATGGGTTTCACTGGAATCGCGGTCTCAGCCATTTGCCACAGTAAGCCCACCCGCCGTCTCACTGAGACTAACGGGTTGCCCTGGTCCATGACCCAATACCTTCAACCCATCTCCTGGAAACCCAGTCCATGCCATTTGCAACAGGTTGGTTGTTGAAGGCAAGGGTCGAACCCTTGACCTCCCTTTAGCCTCAGTAAGAGACTACCAATTGTAAAAAGCTGTAGCGCCTCCTCACCTGAACCGAACATGCCCTGATAAGGAAGCGCTAATGCCTGTCTTCTTTACTTCTTCAATTCGCTATTATTATTATTTTACCTTTATTTTCTCAACACTCATGTACACAAAGATATAAACAAAAACCAGAGTACAATTTATTTATATAAGATAGTAATTTTAAACATCAAATTAATTCTGAACAAACTTTAAAAGTAAGTTTTACAAACTCTAACATTCTTTAATATAAAAGTCAAATACAAAATTTCAAAACTTGTAACCCACTTTCTCAAGGTTCAGCTACTTTACTTGAAGAGGATCACCGCTTGCTTTATCTATCACCTTCAGCTACCTTTCTATTTATCTTTGATGGTAAATTACTCTGTTAATCTCTTTATCATTATATCTCAATCTCATATCATCATCATTTTCTTATTCTTTTCTTTTTTCATTTTCCGACATATCCTCATTATCTTGCCCACATCACTCTAAATTTGGACTGACTGGATATGAGTTATGGATCAGGAGCGCTCCTAGAGCTTAAGCCACCCTGTCCACTATCTGGCTCATAAGAGCTTCTCAAATCAATGGCGCTCCCAGAGCTTAAGCTACAGTGATTGAGTATAATTTCATCATAGATGAATAACCAGACCAAGGGCGCTCCCCGAGCTTAAGCAACCTTGTCCTCATTTATATGTGCTCATTAGAGCTTCTCAAGTCAGTAGCGCTGCCAGAGCTTAAGCCACACTGGCCAAGCATCTCAGACCAATGGGACTCCCAGAGCTTAAGCCACATTGGTTGAGGAATAGTACAGTACCGATCACCCCCTTAATGACATGTCATCTATCCTGATTCTAGTCCGCAGGTAGAGTAATGGCCTTCTTTATATTTTCGCATTAATCATAATTCTCATTTCTCAACACATCAATATTCTCAAATTTATCAACATCTCAATTTTCTTGTTATGCAAACATACAATCATACTCATACCACTTTTCATTTATTTAACTAGGTACATCAATATTCTCATATTTATCATCCGCATCATATTTCATATATCATCCATGACAATTCACATATTTCATCCGTGACAATTCATTTTTCTATATCAAAGCATAACACGTTCTCACATCAATATATATATACATATATATATATATATATATATATATATATATATATATATATATATATATATATCCATATCATTCTTATTTCACTAGATAGACAATGACTTTCATTTACTTACCTGAATTCTTCATTTGATAACCACATTCATAATTACAAATACAGAGCATTCACGGCTGTGATTACTAATTTCACGCCCGTGATTCAGTTCACGCCCGTGATTCCAAGCCGTGAACGCTACTGAAATGAATCGCCCAAAAGCATTCACGGTTGTGATTACTCATTCATGCCCGTGAATAAGTTCACTTCCATGATTCCAACCCGTGAACGCTTCTGGATTGAATAGTACCATTTACACACATAAGTCACAATCGTGATACAATCAGTCACAACCGTGAACCCTCAAGTTCATGCCCGTGACTCAATAGTCACGCCCGTGACTTTCAGCAGGAAATCTGCATATTCACTTTTCATTCATTCTAACATCATCCAAATCATACCAAATTATGTTTCATGCATTTCTAAGGTTCTTTACTCAACTTATTACTTTCTAATACATGTAAATGTCTTGATCATACAAGATTTTCTAACATGCATCATTAACTCAATGTAGCACAAGGATCTCATTTATACATGTCTAAACCTATGGTTTCATGTCATAATCATCATCACTCTTGAAATGCATTTATCTAAAATCATGTTCAGCATGCATTATTTCAAACAAAAACAGGCTATTGCCTTAAGTTATGCACAAAGCTTAATCTTTCTCCTTCACTCTTCTAGGTAGCTTTCTCTTTTCCTTTGCTCCTTAGAGCTTGTTCCTTGTCACTTGGAACTCCTACAACATCATAAATCATTATTATCATCTGATTTCCTTAAGACCCTAAACTCTCTTTTTCTCTCTCAAAACCCTAATTTCTCTCTCTTTCCACATAAGTCTTGGATGAGCTCAAAATTCAAACTTCCTTTAAGAAAAGATGAAGAAGAAGAAGAATCACTTCATACCTTACTCTTTTCTTCACTAAATCACCACTTTGGAGATTTTATCTCTCTACCAAACTTGATTTTTCTTCCTCTTTCTTGTTCTTTCCAGCTTCCTTAGGAGTTATGGGCCATGAAGATCACCTTGTCTTGCTCTTTCCCTTCCTTTCTCTCTCTAGAATTCAAGATTGGCTATGGAGGAGTTGGGGCTGGCATGACTGGTAGAGAAGAGAGAGAAGAAGGCAGAAAATGAAGAGAAGAAGAAGAAGAAGAAAAATAAGTCTTAAATAAGGTACCCAAAAGTCTTCATGTGGGACCCATCATTTGACCATCTTCTTCCAATTTTATACTTAATCAAAATTAACCCTCTTTCTTTAATGTCATGGTCGGCCAACCCAATTTTAAGTGTCCAAATTTCATATTTTTAATTAGCAATTAATCTCATTAATCCTCCAATTTTTAGTAAATTGCAAATTAACCCCAAAACTTATCAAATTTTGTAATTTAGTCCTTTTACCGTAAATCAACTCCTTTAAACTTTATAATCACTTAATTAGGCATTTATCATTTAATTTAGCCATTACTTAATCAATTTTTGTAAAAATCCGAATTTAGACTCCGATCGGTCAAACGTGTCAACTTCGCGACACGTACAACTCGGGGCCTAAATTAGCAGATATTACAAGAAATGGGAAATTAACACCATTAATTACTTGTTTCTATAATCAATACTTATTTCATATTAACATAATGACATACGCATAACTTATTTCAACACCGTATAATAGCATGATATTTTATCAGATATTAGCATAATATTAAGTTCATAGTTAATAACATTTCTATAATGTTAAAACATGGCATAATCTATTATTTCATCATGGTAACAAATAATTCATATCATGCACATACAATCATGCATAAGGGGCAAACTAGAATAATTATATGTACAAACCTCGATACGGTTTTTCTTTTCCAAAATATAAGCTCAGAGCTTGTTCACTTTTGTTGGTCTTCTTCATGTTGAAATCCTAATTTAAAAATATAATTAATTAATACCTTTATAAAATATTTATTCTTAATATAATTTAAATAAATAACTACAATTTCTTTTAAACTAGAACAAGACCTCTAAGGACTGTTGGATCAATACATTTTTCTACACTTATCCAATTTATATGATTCTTGATCCTACTTAAATATAACATGTAAAACTAAAATATACAAAAATTTCAGAATGTTTGAACCTTTACATAATGTTTGGTATAATTTTAAATATTGCGCCCTGTTTTCTGCCCTTAGGTAGTTCGAGGTACCCAATTCAAAAATTCATAGCTTTCAATGTGTAGCTTCAATTATACTAAACATTTGTATACAATTATATAAGTTAATTTGGAACATTTTTCATATTTAACTCATTTCCAGATTCGGTCTCTAAGGTTCTGAAATATTGGAGGATATATAACTGGTTCAACATAGAGTATCAACCCGACCAGTTTAATTGTTCAGCTCATAACTTACAAAATACATGACATTTTAAGGTGATGTTATCACATATATTCAGATAAGACATAGGAGTAAAGTTTTATGTTTTGAACTTGGGCTAATTCGATCTAAAAATAGGTGAAATATAAGGACGAAATTGCTTGAGCTGCACAGGTATATGAAACTAGCTCAATCAAGGAACAGTCATAGTTCATTTTAGAATAATTCAACCTACACAGGAGCAATTTATACGAAATTTGGCAAACACCTCAATAACATATATACCTACAACTTTCATGTTTTACAAACCTCAAATTAAGCCACTAAGATGAACAATTTTTACAAAAACCGTAAGTTATTTAGTTGATACATCTCCCTAAACCGGTTTAACCCTAATAACCATATCTCTTCATATAATCAAAATCATTAAATAAGACAAGACATAGATGAAAAAATTTAATGTTTAAAACATTTCCAAATTCGATTCACAAGATAATCAAAAATAGAGTGCAATATCCTGTAAAAACATAACCTAAAGAGTTCTAACAACACAATAATCATTGGAAAAATATTTCTTACCAATATCAGATTTATTTGAAATGATTTTTTATGCAAATCTTGAAGAAGATGATGAATAATTTGAGCTGTGATATGGAGGAAGCAAAAGGGATGATGAAGAAGAAGGAGAAGAGAGATGAAGTTGGAAGAAATGGCCAAAAGAAAGACTTCAGCCCCACTTTCTCCCTATTTCCTGTTTTTGGTCTTTTTTTGTTGACCCTTATACTGTTCACTTTTATTTTCTTTTTTTTTAAATTTATTATTATTATTATTATTATTATTATTATTATTATTATTATTATTACCTTCATATATTTACTTATCTAGTCATTTAAATTTTTTTTACCAAAAATACAATTTAATTATTTGGTCTAATTTATTCAAATTCATCATGGCGATCATTTTAATTTAGTTTAATTTCTAATTTAATCATTTATTTTATCTATTTTAATCTATATTATCTATCATGTTTTTTTCCTATTTATACCACATACTTATTCTAATTAAATCCTAATTAATGGGCATTACATTTCTCTCCCCCTTAAAATGTTTTGTCCTTGAAACATACCTAATGCATCGTCACTGAACAGGTGAGGGTATTGATCTTTCATCACCTCCTCGCTTTCCCATGGTTCTTCTTCGATTTTATGATTCATCCATAGTACTTTCACTAATGGTACTCGCTTGTTCCTCAACTCCTTAATTTCTCTTGCTAAAATTTGGACTGGTTCTTCTTCTTATGTCAAATCTTGTCTGACCTGAATGCTTTCAGCAGGTATTATGTGATTGGGATATGATCTATATTGTCTTAACATTGAGACATGGAAGACATCATGTATTTGACTCATCTTCGGTGGTAGAGCGAGTCTATAAGCAATAGGTCCAACTCATATGTAGCTGCCTTAAGTCTTTCGTGGATGAATTTCACTTTTTCTTCTATCTCTTGCACTAGGCTTGGTCCCATAAGTTTCCTCTCGCTGAGCTCTATCCAACATATAGGTGTTTGACACTTCCTACCATAAAGTGCCTCATATGGAGCCATCTGGATACTATACTGATAACTGTTATTATAGGCGAATTCCATTAATGGTAGATATTTGTCCCAACTACCTTTGAATTCGATGACATAACTTCTCATCATATCTTCTAGAATCTGAATGACTCTTTCTGACTGTCCATCTGTCTGCGAATGAAAAGGCATGCTGAAATTGAGCTTAGTACCTAGAGCTCATTGTAGACTACCCCAAATTTGAGATGTGAAGCGGGATCTCTATCAGACACAATAGAAACAGGCACCCATGAAGTTGTACAACTTCATTCATATAAATTTCTGCCAATTTATTCAATGGATAGTCCTTTCTGATAGGTAAGAAATGTGTCGACTTTGTAAATCTATCCACTATGACCCATACAGTATCATGTTTCTTTGGGGTCAAAGGCAATCTAGTCACAAAATCCATAGTGATTCCCATTTCCATTATGACATAGAAATTGGATGTAGCATCCTTGAAGGTACTTGATGTTCCGCCTTAACCCGCTGACAAGTCAATCATTTTGAAGTGTACTTTGTGATGTCCTTTTTCATACCTGCCCACTAGTATCTGCTCTTCAACTCTTGGTACATCTTGTTACTCCCTGGGTGCATAGCATATTTGCTTTCATGGGCCTCTCTAAGAATCCTCTGTCTAAGATCTTCTACATCAGGCACACATAATCTGTCTTGATAGAATAATCCACCATCTAAGTCCATAGTGAATCCAGGTCTCTCCTCCTTAGAGATCAACTCAGCTAATTCAATTAGCTTTCTATCTTGTCTTTGTGCATCCTAGATTTCCTGCATAAGAGTGGGTTGAAGGTGCAACTCTGCCACCATCTTTCTGCTTAAAGAATCTGCTACTATATTAACTTTGCTTGGATGATAGTCACTCACAATATTATAATCCTTTATTAGTTCTAGCCATCTTCCCTGCCTTAAATTCAATTCTTTCTGTGAGGGAAGATATTTTAAACTCTTGTGATCTGTGTAAATAAAACACTTCTCCCCTTATAAATAATGGCGCCAAATCTTCAATGCAAAAACTATAGCTGCCAACTCCAGATCATGGGTAGGATAATTCTTCTCATGCGGCTTTAACTATCTAGAAGCATAAGCAACCACCTTTCCATCTTGCATCAATACACAACCCAATCCATTATGAGAAGCATCACTATAAATGACATACTCGTTATTAGGAATCGACTGTGTCAAAACAGAGGCCTTAGTGAGCATACTTTTGAGCTTATCAAAACTAGCTTGACACTTATCTGTCCACTCAAATTTAACATCCTTTCTCAATAGTCTTGTTAAAGGAGAAGCCATCATTGCAAAACCCATGATAAATCTCCGATAATATCCAGCTAAACCCAAGAAACTTCTAACCTCGGTCACATTCTGTGGAGGTTTCCAACTCACAATTGCCTCAACTTTGCTAGAATCCACTTTAATGCCTTCTGCAGAGATAATGTGTCCCAAAAATGTCACCTCCTTTAACCAAAACTCACATTTTGAGAGTTTTGCATAAAGCTTATATTCTCTGAGAGTCTGCAATACTATTCTCAAATGCTTTTCATGTTCTTCTGAATCTTTAAAATACACCAAAATATCATCAATGAAAACGACAACAAATTGATCAAGATGTGGCCTGAAGATCCTATTCATAAGAACCATAAATGCTGCTGGAGGATTGGTCAGCCCAAATGGCATAACCAAAAACTCATAATGACCATATCTGGTTATGAATGTAGTTTTAGCAATATCCTCCGTCTTCACCCTTAATTGATGATAACCAGATCTCAAGTCTATCTTGGAAAATACTCCTGCACCTTTCAGTTGGTCAACAAATTGATCAAGATGTGGCCTGATTTTCTATCTTAAGTACCATAAATTTAGACTTGCAATCTGCCACTACTTCGTGATGTGAGAGCCAATCCATGCCTAATATGACATCATACTCATGGAAAGGCGACTCAATCAAGTCTGCAGAAAACTCCTTCCCATGCACAACCAAAGGACAATTCCTAAATACTTTATTCACTATTACACTATGACCGAAAGGATTCTTAACTTCAATTCCATATTCTAGGTTTTCTTTAATCATATTATGCTGACTAGGTGTACTAGTGCAAATATAGGAATGTGTGGAATTCGGATCTATGAGTGCACAAATGTCAAAATCATATAATGAAAACATACCAACAATAACATTTGTTGCCGCCTGATCTTCCTTAGCTTTCATGGCATAGGCTCAGGCTGGAGCTCTGCTAGATCTAGGTTTATTCACTATCTCTGAAATAGCCTGCCCCGGTCGGCCTGGTCCTCCTCTGAACTGAACTCCAGGCTGAGTTGGAGCTGACCTAGTAGTCTGAGTAGGAATTCACCTGTCAAAAGTGGGAAATCCCTTCCTATATGTTCTTTGGACCCATATCTAAAGCAAGCACCTATGACACACCATCATTCCCTCTGATGGCTCCTATTGCAAATGGTACATACCGGTATAGCTTCCTTGCCAACCTGAGGTTGTGAACTGGCTGTAGCAGAAGGTGCATTAGAGGGCAGCCCCCTCTTAAAAGACCCTGTTTGTGAATAGCTAAAACCCTTTCCTTGTCCTCTATTTAGTGAAGGGCTAGTAAGGAAATGACTCTTCTTCCTAGTGAATTGAGTCTCAGCAGTAGCTGACTTTTCAGAAGATTCTTCTATTTTCCTCTTTTTCCTTTTTTCAAGGCTGAGTGCTGCAAAAACTAACTGAGAAAAATTGTTATGCTGAAGAGCAGTCGAAAATATCTCCAACCTCTTCATTAAGGCCATCTTCAAATCTTCTGCATTTATCTCTTCATTTGCAACTAATTCAGGGGCATACTTGCTCAGTCTTGTAAAATCCCGCTGATACTCAGTCACTGACATCTTACCTTGCTTGAGATTCATGAACTCTTTATTTTTCTCATCAATATAGATCAACGAAATATATTGCTCTTTAAATTCAGAGAGGAAGGAATCCCATGAGACTGGTTCCACCATATCTGGCTTGGTAAGAACTGATTTCCACCAATCATATGCCTCATCTTGGAGTAGAGAAGTAGCAAATCTAGCTTTGTCATCTGCTTCCACTTGCAACTTCTTAAAAATTCTTTCAGTCTTTTCCAACCAATACTCAACTGCAGCTGGATCTTCATCTCTCTTACCATAGAAATCTGAAGCCCCATACTTATGAGGTTTTGTATGGAAGAAAGTGCAGGACATCAGTTTGTTTGACCAAGCTAAATGAAAAGAAGTTGATTGGACTAGAGTTAGCGCAACAAACTGACGATAAAGTAAGAGTGTTCAATGAAAGATTGAAAGGAGCACAAGATTGACAAAAGTCATATGCTGACCTTAAGAAGTGAGACATTGAGTACATTGTAGATGATAAAGTTTTTCTCAAGGTTTCACTTTGGAAGAATGTGTTGAGGTTCAACAAGAAAGGGAAGTTGAGTCTAATGTTCATTAGTCCCTATGAGATTATGGAAAGCACTGGATCAGTGGCTTATCTGTTAGCCCTTCCATTAGAGTTGGATCTGATTCACAATGTGTTCCATGTTTTGATGCTTCGAAGATATCGTTTAGATTCAACTCATGTTATACCAACTGAGGAGAAAGAAGTTCAAACCGATATGAAGTATGGAGAGGAACCAGTCGCTATTATAGCATGTGAAGAGAAAATTCTCTACAACAATAGAGTTCCTTTAGTTAAAGTTTTATGGCAGAACCATGTGATAGAAAAAACCACATAGGAAAGTGAAAAAATTATGAAAAGCTAGTATCCTCAATTGTTCAACCAAGAATGAACAGGTAAATTTCGAGGAAAAAATTTATTTTTAGGGAGAGAGAATGTCATATCCATTAATTTAGGTCATGCATCGTACGTATCGCAAAGTTGATGCATTTGATCGACTAGAGTCTAAATTAGGATTTTAATGGGAATTAATCAAAGTGATAATTAATTATGATGACATATGCCTAATAAAGTATTTAAAATGCTTAAAATATATTAAAAATGGCAAAGGATTAAATTGCAAAATTTGACAAGTTTTGGGGTCAATTTGTAGTTTACTAAAAATTGAAGGACTATATAAGATGTTGTTAATTAAACAAGATTTTTGGACATGATTATCTATGTTGGCAGGGTATTAAAAGAAAGAGAGCGAGATTAACATGATAATTATATTAAGTATCAAGTTTTGGTCAAGATGGTGGGACCCACAATAAGACTTGGTTTTTTTTCTTTTTTTCTCTTTTCTTCTCCTTTCTCATTATATTTTGCCTTTTTTTTTTGGTTCCAAAACTAGTCATGCCAGCCTTTTAAAAACTCCAAAGCCAAGAACTTCTTTAAGAGAGAGAAAGGAAGAGAAGAGAGAGAAAAAGAACAGGATAAAGTGATTTTCATATACAATAAAGCTTGTAGAAGCTAAGAAGAGCAAGAAGGAAGGCAAACAAGCAAGTTTTGAGGAGAGAGAAATCTCCAAGGTGGTGATCAAGAGGACAAAAGAGTATAGGTAAAATGATTTCCATCACCTCTTTTATCTTTTCTTAAGGAAGCTTTAGTTTTGAACTCTTATAAAGCTTATGAAGGACAAAAGAGAAAGGGAGAGAGAGAGAGAGAGAGTTTAGGGTTTCATTAGGGTTTTGAAAGCTTCATAAAGGTAGAGTTTTGATGGTAATCTTATGATGTTGTAAGAGTTCTAAGTGGCAAGGAACAATTTCAATCTAACAAAGAAAAGGAGAAAGCTACTTAGAGCAAGTGAAGGAGAAAAGTCCCTTTGCTCAGTTCCAAGTGGTAATCTTTGCTCAGATTATGTCTAACAAAAATATTATTAAAATAGTCATATACATCCCTTTCTAAGTCCCTTTGCTCAGTTATAAAAGACTCATCATCCATCTAAAGCTTGAAAATATTATTTCACCTCCTCGTATCAAAGGCCATTGCATGAAAAAATTTACTATTTCTATCACTACCTTTCAACCAATATTTCTTTGATATCTGCTCCCAAAAATCTTCTTCATGGGCTAAAAGAGTATTCAAAAGAACATGATGATCACCTACCTTCAAAACTTCATCTAGATTACTAGATTTCATAAAAATAACAAAATCAGCTTTTGTTTTCTAGATTTTGGTTTGAAATTACTTCTTGAATTCATTGCCCCATAGCTTCATTACAGAAGAACAATGTTGCCCAAAACAATAACCAAGAAAGGGGGTTGAATTGGTTGGTAATTAAAAATTTTGCTTAAGGGAATTTTACCAAAGAATGATTTCTGAAAGAGAAAGAGAAATTTGGCACACAAGATTTATAGAGGTTTAGGTATTAACAAACCCTACTCCTCTCTCCAATCTCAATTGGGTATTTCACTAACACTTAAAGTGTAACAAATGGAGTTTTTCCTAGCTCACTCCTAACTATGGTGTTTCTCCCTTAGCTAACACCTAACCCTAAAAAACCATTGTGTTTTAATGGCTAACACAACAACCAAATCCTTGTGTTTTGATGGCTCACACAAAAATCCTTACAAAATGTTTCACTCACAACCTGACTCACTCAAACTCACTTTTCAGTAATTGATTACAAGAATGAAACACTCACCAACCAAAAAGCTAAAATATTCTAAGCAATTATGGTTCTTACAAGAAAAAAGAAAAGATTGGTGAAATCAATTAAATGCACAAAATTAGAAAATTGAATGCATGTTTTTACTTATTTTTTCTAACCTTTGGAAGTTATAAATATTTTGTATTTATACTTCCCCTAACAAATATAGTCATTTGGGATGCATTAAAAGCAAAAATATTCGTTCAACAACTCTCCCATTCGCACTTAACAACTTTCTCTTTCTAGGTTCATAAGCATTAATTAATGTTCATAGGTGTGATTGTTCTTCATGGCCGTGACTATTCCTCAAGATTCAACAATCTCTCCCTTTTTTATGGTGACAAATAATTTTGCAATATATGGCTTAAAGAGAAATGAATTTCTCCCTTTCAAAAGATGCTTAATAAATATGAATTTAAAGAGCACAAGGACACCATATTTCAAATCATAAGCATATAGGAAATGAAGTTTCAAAAGAAATTCAATTAAGCATTGATCATAATACTTATGCCAAGTATATGGAAGGCATATATATTTTATGTTAAATGGCATTTATGTTATATATATTCAAAGTATATGTTAAATATATTTTATGTTAAACATAGTGCATTTCTTCTCCCCCCTTGTCACAATCAAAAAGAGATGGTCAAGAGAATAAAATAAACAATATAAAGCAAATCTAATATTTCATTACACAATCAAAAAAATACATATATGAGTTTAAGTACAAATAAGATTTACCTAATGATCCTAAAACTGGATTCTAAAGCATGAAACTAAAGCTAAGATAAATTATGGCTTGAAGCCAGATACTTGCTCTCGAAGATGAGCTATCTCCTCCTCAAGGCTATCAACTCTCAATAGTATGAAATTCGTGAGATTCTCTAGCTTCTAATCAATGAAGCATTGAAAGGAATCCATGCTTGCTTGAAGCATGTCAAAGCAAGGAGTGACAAGTTCCATAAGCTACTGAGCCATGTCCCGTTGAGATGAAGATATTTCACCAACTGTTGGGGCATTTGGTATATCTGTTAAAACACCAGAAGG
Organism: Triadica sebifera; assembly: GCA_023653625.1. Lineage (NCBI taxonomy): Eukaryota > Viridiplantae > Streptophyta > Magnoliopsida > Malpighiales > Euphorbiaceae > Triadica > Triadica sebifera. The sequence continues at coordinate 36,667,127 of CM042894.1, read as the reverse complement.
TTCAACTCTGGCTCTCTTTCTCTACTGTGGCCTTTGAAGGCTAGCTTTTAAAACTTTTGAATCTTCTGGTTCTCGTGCAATCTCACCTATAAGGGGTGATAAACCTATAGTAGGTGTCATCTTGAAAGAGTATTCTCACTACGGCTCCCATCTTGATGAAGGGTTCAATGTCTAGTCGATCTCTAAGGGATGTCAGGGTGATGGTAAAGTTATGATCATTAAGATCCATCAACTTGAGCTCAATTTCCAGATGTGTAATGTAGCCACCTATAATAATGTCACCCGATTGCTTCAAGGCTATCGAGTGAAGATCGGATGCGAACCATCTTGATAGAGCAACTGTCTCATTTTTCTGAGTCATCTTGAACAGAAGCAACTCTGACTTCCTGACTGCTTTGTTGCTATCTCCTCGAGCAAAGATTGAGTAAGTTAAGAATCGATAAATGTAGTGGAGGACTAGGTTTTTGAAGTGAGTGCTCTTTGACATCTTTACATCCTAGCAGTAATCACTACCAACATTGTGTCAATCTGTAGAGGGATTAAATGTAACACCACATCTTATACATTTGAGTTCAACCTATCCTTGTATCAAAGAATCACACATAGCATATTGGAAAGGTAAAATACCCTGTTAACAATGGTAGTAAATTTTTTTTTCATATCCTGTAATATCATTCAATAACTTTGCAAGTCAACTTTGAGGGTTTCGCCATAATATGGTATATCACATATATTAAAACATAAAATTGCACATCAATATTGGAGTTGCTTTCATTTATACATTTTTAAAACCCATTCCAAAATGACTACACATATTCCAACACGTAAATACAAAATGCAGATGATATATTTTCATGCTCGTGTGGAATGCAAAGAGAGAGAGAGTGATAAGGCTCGGACAGTTGAAACATATAATCATTACTGCTTACGTATGCAAATGCTTTGCTTATTTCATTTTGTTGTGACCAAGTTAGACAGACATTGCCTCGGGTTTCCATGTGAACATTTGCATTTGCTAGCTAGCTTGATCATTTGTTTCATTTGCACATTTGTTGGGCCATAGGCCTCTTCTTTTGCTTTACAATATTAATTAATTAGCCACAATGTTTTTTTAGTCCATATGCATATGCACTTGTACTTAAGCATTCATCAACCATTGTATCTTATCACGCATAACATACATATACCGCATATATACCTCATATGCCACGCATATACCTTGCATATACTATACATATACCATGTATATATATCACATATCTCAAACATATACCTCAAATATACCACAAGTATACCATTTGTATGTACCAAAATGTGACAAATTATCCATCATCATATTATCAACAACCAATCATGACAATCATATGAATCACATAGCAAGCAACATTCATTTGCACTAAAAAATTCAATTGATAATTAGACTCACCTTTCTCCTTTGATTCCGATCCCTAACTTATTGTCTATCCACTCCTTGTGGGTATCCAATATGTTGTGAGCCAAATATGAAAACATAATTGATTAACTCATGATTAGGGAGACTTAATGTGGCTTAAACAATTTAATATGCATTGTCATATCAATAGTTAAGATTTTTCCTATGAGGCAGTGTGACCTTATGGGACTGTTTAGCCTATAAATTTTTCTATACTTGACCAATTAATCTAATTCTTATTCTTAATTAATATTAACATATAATTATGTAACATATTAAAATTGTAGACAAATTGGGTCATTTTACAATGTTTGGTGGAATTTCTATGTGTGTTCTGTTTTCTGCCTTGTTTTCTGCCTTTAGGCAGTTTTAGGGTACCAACTTTGGTTCATTATAACTTATAATATATAAGTCAAATTTATATGAAACTTTGCAGAAACATATATGGGTTCAAATAGAACATTTCTTATGCTTAAAACTTTTATCAATTATGTCTCTATGGTCCTCCAAGTATAAGAAACATTTGACTGGTCCATAATAGAATTGGCTTCCGGAACAGTTTAACTTCTAAAGAGCATAACTTAGCCTATACATAAAATATTAAGCTGAAATTAGTACCAAAATTTAGATAAGACATATATTTATAACTTGTATGTTTTGATAAGTTACAAAATCTAGCTCTAAGGAGCTCAAATTAGCCAAACCATTTGCTGGATCTGCCCAGGGCATTCAGTAGGCAGTTCAAACCATGGAATATTCATAGTTCCATTCACCATAACTCAATGTTTACAAGACATATGAACCTAAAATTTGGTATACAAATACATAACACATATAGCTACAAATTTTATGTTTTCATATACTTCAAATAATGTCTTTATCAAATTCAAAATGAACAAAAACATTGGCTAACTTACTTAGGGTTCACATCCGGACCAGTTTTAGTACATAGAGGATATCTCATTCTATACACCACATATTGAAAACCTTTTTAGATATCCATATATATAAGACATAAAGGAACAACGTTTGTGTTTTAAGCTTTTTCATATTTGATCTCTACGATCATCAAAGCTATGGCACAAATACTTCCTATTTATGAACCCTAAACACCATAATCAAGCTTAACATTAAAATAAATGTTTAGTCACCTATAATCACTCTTGGCTAATCTTGTTGCTGCAATTTTTGGAGAGAAAGAGGGAAAACATGGTGGCTGGAACTCGAAAAGAAATGGAAGGAATGAAGCAAAGAAGAAGAAGATGATGAGGAAAGGAAATGAATATGGTGGCAGCATAATAAGTTAAAAGGCACCACCATCTTATCTTCCTTTCCTTTGTTTCATCCGCCCACTTTCTTTTTTTTTCTTTTTTTTCCTGATTTTTATTTTTGTTTTTATTTTATTTTTTTAATTATTCTTATTATTATTACACAATTCAACACAATATGCAAATTAATCTTAATCTAGTCACTTTCCATACTTTAATTTGGTCACCTTATTTTATTTATTTCTAATAATTTTTATCCTCATTTAGATTATAAATACACATGTGCGACTTGATACAATTGCAATGTACTAGGACACGTAGCTAGTGCGTGTCATGGACTTGTTCCTACGAAAATACGTATGAAATACATGTGTTCAATTGAATTATATGCAAGATGCATATGTTCAAATGAAATGCATGTGGGGAAGGTCGAGGATGTTACATTAAAATTCTTTGCCTCACTCTTATTTATCAAGCCCTCATACGGTAGCTTGAAGATTTTTGCAAATTCTAAGGTGGTCAGAGAATTCTCTTACCTACAGAGCTAGAAAGAGACCTTACTAATAGGAGATACTTGCATGGTGCTCATAAACTCCAAGATTGGTTCCTTAAATATTGACATGTAGATGTTTACGAATTCTAACAATCCATATGGTCGATGCCAGACTTTCATATCTAATTCAAGGCTAAGAGCCTTGATGCAACCCCAATTGAATGTCCTGATGGACAAAATAGGCCACTTCTTAAGAGAAGCATATTTTTTATGGAAGTATCGGGGTACAACATTGAGAAGTTGGTCTATATAGAGCTTTGGGGTCATGCTCGTTCTCTACCCTTTGGAGGAATGGCTCTAGAGGCCATAATTGGGATCAAAATCTATAAAGATGAATGAAAGAGGTGAAAAATATCTAGGGTTTGATTCTCGAGTGAAAAAATTAAAGAAACTCAAGGAAAATCATATGAAGTTAATGATTGTGGTGTTTAGATGGGGATTTCAGGAAGGATTTATGTTGAAAATGTGTTTGGGATATCGGATTTGGCCAGAAAGGTGAAGGGGTGCAGCTATCGGGATTTTGAAGAGAGAGAAACAATAGAAACAGTGATGTTTCAGGCTATTTATAAATCGATGTGCTCGTAGGAAGGCCAAATGATGACCCATCCCATTACCAAAGGTGAGAATGCTTCTACCGTTTGAAGCATGTAATGGCCAAAATACCGGGTTAGTTATAAACTGTAGTTTTATGAGATTGATCAGTGTACCCGAGATCAAAAATATACCGTGGGTGAAAATATTTTATTTAATCGTCAAAAAAATATACGTCACGACTAGTTACAGAGTAAAATTTAGAGTGAAAACGAGGTCAAATAGGTTCCCAAAAGTCAAAAATAAGAAAAAATCAGGATATGGTTAAAATATCAAATTTTGTTGACTATACTTTTATCGGATTGTTAAAAATAGTGAACAACCTCTAAAAATTTATTTTAAAGCATGGATAGACTCTAAATAATATTTATAATTATTTGATAATGAAAAAGGAATTTTATGGTAGCACATAAATTTGATTAATTGGATTGGTTTTAGTGAACCAGATCAGAAAACGAACTCCGATAAGTTAAAAAAATTATATAAGGAAATTTATATATTTTATGAATTATTAAATTAAATTTGAAAGAAATTGAGCTTGAAAAGTGAGAGAAATAATTTAAATTGTCAATTGGGTCTTAATTTCACAAATGAACCTAATTAGGGTGGACCACTTGACTTGACTAAGCCCCAACCTATTTCCAGCCACCTATATAAAGCCATAAATATCATAACTCTCTCAATAACATTTCATCTTTCTCCAACTCTCCCTCGTTCTTATCTTGGCCAAATGGGTCCTCCCACTCTTCTCCACAAAATTTCTCACTTCTCTTTAATTATAGAACTAAATTCAAGCATACTAACAATATTTTAGCCCCTATATTAGCTAGCTGAGTTTTCCAATCTTCATTTGAAGGGTTAGAAGTTGAAGAAATTAAAGGATTCAAGTAAGGACATACAATTGTGGTAAGAGAAATTAGGGGTTAAATATTTATTTAAGGATTCAAATAGGAAGTTTAAGGTATGTAGGTTATATTTATGAAATTATATTTAATTATGGAAGCAAAATAATGGTAGTTTTACCTATGCATATATTTGGCCTATGGTTGAAAACAAAGGAGGAGGAGGAACTTCCAAGGAAAAGGCTAAGAAAATTGAACTTTAGGAAGGCTAAAGCAAAGAAATAAGGTTAGTGGTTACAAATTTTAATTATTTCCATTGAATTTGTATGAATTTAGGTCATGGAATTAGAGTACATATGTGTATTTTGCATGATAAATTGAAAGTAAGCTTAGAAACATGATTAAGGACATTAAAAATATGGATTAGGATGCTTAAATTAAAAATAAAATAGTTTTGGATGGTTGAACCTTTTATAGTGGCTAAGTGATGTATGTTTGTATATATAGGTATATTTATGGTTTAGTGCAATATTATGGTATATACATATGGCTGAAGGTATGAATTAGTGAAATGAATGGTTAGTAGGTGAAAGAAAAATTTTAATGGTTAGAATGCATGTAAGCTGAATTGATGACATAAAAAATTATTGTATTCTTTGTTAATTTAATGATAATTAAGGCATAAAATACATATAGACATGAAATTTGATGTATATAAATTAATTGATAATTATTTGAATTTATTTGAATATTTTATAGTTAGTGATTACATAATGTATGAAATGGAACATAATGAATGAGGCATGTTTAATTGAGTTTTATGACTTAATTGATGATAATGTTGAATATTTAGTGCATTTGATTGAAAATTGTGGGAAAATAATATTTAGAAGGTGGAAACTTGGTTATGCCTAAATAAAATTTAAGTAATTAATAATATAAATAAATGAAATTTAGGGAATTAATGAGAATTGAGTTAAAAGAATAATTCTATTGCTTTTAATTGTAGTCTGGTGGTTAAATTTATTTCAGGATATAATTGGCTAGCCACAGGGATACCATAGTTAAGGTGCGGGTCATGGCAACTCACTTATGCAGCCCAATGGTAGTCTACTTCAGTGATAGTGATTTAGTGATCAATATATAGTGCAGTGTTTGGGTAATCTTTCGAGGTCACTCTTCAATGTAGTTGACCTATGAGGTCTATGTCTCATGTATCCATACCAAAGCTGTAATGTCTGCTAAATTAGGCCACAAGTCGCACGTGTCACGAAGTTGACGAGTTTGACCGATCGGAGTCTAAAATCGGATTTTACAAAAATTTATCAAAGTAATGGCTAAATTAAATGATAAATGCCTAATTAAGTGATTATAAATTTTAAAGAAGTTGATTTACGTTAAAGGGCTAAATTGCAAAATTTGATAAGTTTTGGGGTCAAATTGCAATTTACCAAAAATTTGAGGATTAATGAGATTAATTGCTAATCAACATATTAATTTTGGGGACATTTTAATAGGTTTGGCCGGCCACTCATTGAGGAAGAAAGAGATTAATGGGTTCATTAAGCCTAATGTCAAGAAATGATCAAAATGGTGGGTCCCACTTGAAGACTTTTGGGTACCCTATTTAAGACTTCCTTTTCTTCTTCTTCTTCTCTTCATTTTCTGCCTTCTTCTCTCTCTTAAAATACCAGTCATGCCAGCCATTTCATCTCCTCCATAACCAATCTTGATTTCTAGAGGGAGAAAGGAAGAGAAAAGAAGGGAAAGAGTAAGACAAGGTGATATTCATGGCCCATAACTCCTAATGAAGCTGGAAAGAACAAAAAGAAGAAGAAAAATCAAGTTTGGTAGAGAGAGAAAATCTCTAAAGTGGTGATCAAGTGAAGAAAAGTGTAAGGCAAGCAGCATCTCTTCTTCTTCATCTTTTCTTAAAGGAAGTTGAATTTTGAGCTTACCAAAGACTTATATGGAAAGAGAGAGAAACTAGGGTTTTGAGAGAGAAAAAGATTGTTTGGGGTCTTGAGCAAATCAGATGATAATAATGATTTATGATGTTGTAGGAGTTCCAAGTTAGAAGGAACAAGCTAAGGGGCAAAGGAAAAGAGAAAGCTACCTAGAAGAGGGAAGGAGAAAGATTAAGGATTGTGCATAACTTAAGGCAATAGCCTATTTTTGTTTGAAATAATGCATGTTGAACATAAATTTAGATAAATGCATTCCAAGAATGATGATGATTATGGCATGAAACCATAGGTTTAGACATGTATGAATGAAATCCTTTGAGACATTGAATTAATGATGCATGTTAGAAAATCTTGTATGATAAAGACATTTACATGTATTAGAAAGTAATAAGTTGAGTAAAGAACCTTAGAAATGCATGAAATAGAATTTAGTATGATTTGGATAATGTTAGAATGAATGAAAAGTGAATATGCAGATTTCCTGCTGAAAGTCACGAGTGTGACTATTGAGTCACGGGTGTGAACTTGAGAGTTCACGGTTGTGACTTCTGTGTGGAAATGATACTATTCATTCTAGAAGCGTTCACGTGTTGGAATCACGGAAGTGAACTTATTCGCAGGCGTGAATGAGTAATCACGACCGTGAATGCTTTTGGGCAATTCATTCCAGTAGCGTTCACGGCTTGGGATTATGGGCGTGAACTAATTCACGAAATTAGTAATCATGGCCGTGAATGCTCTGTATTTGTGATTATGAATGTGGTTATCAGATGAGGAATTCAGGTAAGTAAATGGAATTTATTATCTATCTAGTGAAATAAGAATGATTATATATGTATACATATTGATGAGAGAACGTGTTATGTTGTGATGTAGAAAATTGAATTGTCACAGATGAAATATGTGAATTGCCATGGATGATATATGAAATCTGATGCGGGTGATAAGTATGAGAATATTGATGTACCTAGTGAAATAAATGAAAAGACGTTATCTAGTATGTATGAGTATGATTATATGTTTGCAAAACAAGAAAATTGAGATGTTGAAATTCGAGAATTTTAATGGATGTGAAAATATAAATCTAACACCACATCATATGCATTTAAGTATAACCTATTTCTGTATCAAATAATCACATACTGCATGTGGGAAAGAGAAAATACCCTGATAACGGCGGTAGTAAATTTTTTTTTCATATCATATCCTGTAAAATCAACTAATGACTTTACAAGTCTTATATCCTGTAATTCCATTCAATGACTTTGCAAGTTGCATATCCTGTAATATCACTCAATTACTTTTCAAGTCAACATTAAAAACCACAATACGATATATCCCATATATTAAAACATAAACTTCACATCCAAAATATTACGGGTTGCTTCCATTTATACATTTCAAAACTAATCTAGAGTGATAATACATATTCAAACATATAGGTCCAAAATACAGATGACATGTTTTCATGCTTGTGTGGAATGCAAGGAGAGAGAGTGATGAGGCTCAGCCAATGACCTGTGCTCCATGTCTTCTATACACTACTCAAAATGAGCTATCACTTTTCTTTACCTGAAAAATGATGCAAATTGATGAGTTGCGGCTCAGTGAGAATAATCATCCAATGAGCTCTAAAGTACCAAACAACTCATAGTAATAAATCACAAATCCAATATATACCATATATTCCATTCCATTCATCAGTATCATATATGTATCAATAAAGTTGAAACATATAATCATTACACTATATGTATGCAAATTCTTTGCTTATTTCATTTTGTGGTGACTAAGTTAAACAGACATTGCCTCGGGTTTCCATGTGAACATTTTCCATGTGAACATTTGCATTTACTAGCTAGCTTGATCATTTGTTTCATTTGCACATTTGGTGGGTCATAGCCCTTTTCTTTTGCTTTACAATATTGATTAACTAGTCACAATGCCTTTTTAGTCCATATGCATATGCACTTATACTTAATCATTCATCAACCATTGCATCTTATCACATATAATATGCATATACCGCATACATGCCTTATATGCCACACAATACCTCGCATATACTATACATATACCCTGTATATATATCACATATGTCAACCATATACCTCAAATATACCACAAGTATACCACTTATGTGTACCAAAAATTTCACAAATTTATCCATCATCATATTATCAGGGCCAAATCATGACAATCATATGAATCACATAGCAAGCAACATTCATATGCGCTAAAGAATTCAGTTGATAATTAGACTCGCCTTTCTCCTTTGATTCTGATCCCTAACTTATTGTCTATCTGCTCCTTGTGCGTCTCCAATATGTCATGAGCCTAATATGAAAACATAATCGATTAACTCATGATTGGGGACACTTAATGTGGCTTAAACAAATTAATATGCATTGTTCATATCAATAGTTAAGATTTTTCCTATAAGGCAGTGTGACCTTATGCGACTGTTTAACCTATAACTTTTTCTATACTTCACCAATTAATATGATTCTGTTCCTAATTAAAACTAACATATAATTATATAACATATTCAAATTTCAGACCAATTGGATCATTGTACCATTTGTGGTGAAATTTCTAAGTGTGTTCTGTTTTCTGCCTTGTTTACTGCCTTTAGGCAGTTTCAGGGTACTTATTTTGGTTCATCATAACTTATAATATATAAGTCCTATTTTAATGAAACTTTACAGAAACTTATATGGGTTCAAATTGAAAATTTTTCATGTTTACAACTTTTATCAATTATGTCTCTAAGGTCTTCAAAATATAACAAACATTTCACTGGTCTAGAATAGCATTGGCTTCCAGACCAGTATGAGTTCCAATGGCCATAACTTAGATTATACATAACATATCAAGCTGAAATTAGTACCAAATGTTAGCTCAGACATATACCTATAACTTTTAAGTTTTGAGAATTTACATAATCGAGCTCTAACGAGCTCCAATTATCCAAAGCATTTGCTAGATCTTCCCAGGGCATTAAGTTGGGAGTTCAAGTCATGGCACAATCATTGTTCCATTCACAATAACTCAATATATACAAGTCATATGATTCTGAAATTTGGTATACAGATACATAACACATATATCTACAGCTTGTATGTTTTGAGGTACTGCAAATAATGGCTTTAACATATTCGAAATCAATAACACAATAGCTAACTTGGTTAGGGTTCACACCCTGACCGGTTGTAGTAGAGAGAGGATTTCTCTTCCTATACACAATATCGTGCAAAATAGTTTACATATCCATAAATATAAGACATAAAGTAACAACTTTTTTATTTTAAACTTTTCCATAATAGATTTCTATGTGCATCAAAATTGGGTTGCAAATCAGTGTGTTGCCCAGATATCAAGCCAAAAAGGGGGGTTGAATTGGAGTTTTAAAAATTAAACTTTAAGGTGCGGAAATAAACAATTAATTTTAGGAAGGATAGAGAAAATTTGACGCACAGATTTATAGAGGTTTGGGTGTTAACAAACCCTACTCTTCTTCCCAATCGCAATTGGGAGTTTCACTAACACACTAAGTATTACAATGGAGTTTTACAAGCTCACTCCCAACTATGGTGTTTCTTACAATGACTCACACCTAACCCAGAAATCCCTTGTGTTTTAATGGCTCACACAATAACCAATTCCTTGTGTTTTACAGGCTCACACAAACAACCTACTCTTTGTGTTTTACAGGCTGACACAAACAACCTACTCTTTGTGTTTTACAGGCTCACAAAAACAACCTTTTAATTTGTGTTTTGGAGGTTCACACAACTAACCCTTACAAGTGTTCTACTCTTAACCCAGAATTACCCAAAGCTCACTTCAGTAAAGATTACAGAGAGAACCACTTATAAATCTTTATTGCTCAAATATGAGGAGCAAAAATATTTTTACAGATAATAGATTTGTTCTCAAAGTATCAAAGTACAAATAGCTTGTAATAAGAATTAAATTCGAAGTATATGCTATTCTTTTGTTTTTCTTATCATTCTCTTGTTGTTAATGAATAAATGACTTCCATTTATACTCCCATAACTGAATATAGCCGTTGGGGTGCATTAAATAAGAAACTAGCCATTGTACCAACCAAAAATCGCGCTTGGCATTTTTCTCTTTCATTGTTCATGGGCGTGACTATGTCTGTCACGGGGGTGACAGTTCTTCCCAAGCCGTGGCTGAAGTGGTGACCTTGGTCGTGAAGCTCTCTGGAATGTTTTGACATATTGAGTCACGGAAGTGACATACTCATTCACGGGCGTGACAATCTTCCAAGCCGTGATCCAAGTGGTGACTCTGGTCGTGAAGCTCTCTGGATGAAATTGCATGAATCTTCACGGGGGTGATACCTTTATTCACGGGGGTGACTGAAATGCTCACTTCACGGTTTGTGTTTCCTTCATGGCCATGAACTTCAAATGTTGGTTTTGGTAATGGTTAGCTTCCTTCACAGGAGTGACTCCTAGAGTCACGGCAGTGAACATGCTACGACTTGAATTTTGTTTCTTAAGGATTATTCTTCCAATTCTCCATTCTTGCTATTTTAATTCATGTCCTGCATAAAATACTTACAAAAACAAGTATGTTAAATACAATATTGCTATATTACTTGTTATCATCAAAATGACGGAAATACCCCTCAAGGTTAACAATCTCCCCCTTTTTGATGGTGACAAATAATCTAGCAATATGTGATTTTGAGAAGTCTCCCCCTCAAAATATACTTAGGATAAAGATTGTAATATGCAAGAATAGTAAATAATGATGTAGCATTAAACTAGATTTTAAGTATATGCAAGTTATATGAGAAGTATATCCAATACATACCATAATTCCTTTTTAAGACATGAAGTATATGTAAGGTATATTTAAGGTATATCATGGCATATTTTTATTTGTAACTTGCTTTAAGGTATATGCAAGGTATACTTAAGTTGTATCTAAGGTATATAAAGCTCAATTTATATAATTTGCATATTAATTCACTTTTTTTTATGTCAATTCTTATATTACTAGTTTGATATCATTCTCCCTTATCATATATTGCTAGTTTTCTCCCCCTTTTGTCAGCAATCAAAAAGGATATGAAGATTGAAGTGAACAAAGGCAAATATATATATCATAAAGGAAAGGATACAAACTCAGAAAGGAAAATTAAAATTTCCTACACAACCAAACATGAAAATGACAAACAAGCTAAAAATGATCAAATTTAGGCTACACTATAGCCTATCTCTTAGCCAGACATCCTATCACGAAGCCTAGCTAGTTTAGCCTCAAGGCTGTCCATCCGAGACTCCATGAAGTCTCTGAGGTTCTCCAGCCTCTCATCCATGGAAGTCTACAGCTGCTCAAAACATGGTGCCAATAGGTCAACCACCTGCTGCACTAAGGATGGTGTGGAAGCTGAGGACTGTCCAATGTCCTACTCGACTGCTGGAGGTGCTTCCTCAACCCGAGCTCTCTTTTTCTGCTAGACTCCCTGGAGGCCTGCTTTAAAATCCTCCGTGTCATTATCTTCCAAGATAATCTCTCCAGCAGTGTTAGTGAAGCGGTAGAAGATATCGTTCTGAAAAACGATTCTGACAGCCGCTCCCATCTTGATGAACGACTCGACATCCAGCCTATCTCGAGGATGTGCAGGAATGATGTTGAAGTGATGGTCATCCAGCTTCAAATAATTGAGCTTTACTACAATATGGATGACATATGCCCCAATCAAAATATCTCCTGTGGGCTTGGTGGCAATGGAGAGAAGATGGTTTGCAAACCATCTAGAAAGTGCCACTGTGACTCCCCTACGAGCCATCTCAAAGAGGAAGAGTTCTGATTTCCTAATAGTTCCATTACTTTCTCCCCTAGCAAAAATGCTCTAGGTTAGGAACCTATGCAAATACCTGTGTATTGGGGCCACAAGATGAGTGCTCTTTGTCTTTTTCACGTCCCAGCTACAATTATATCCAAAATGTGTCAAGGCTAGAGGGGCAGAGAATTCTACCTCAATCTCATTTAGAATGCCATCAGATGGTAGGTTGAATAATTCTCCAAATGCGATGGCGCTGAGGGTGTTAGGATCATTGCAGAGTTGGAATTTCACCACTCCAGTAGGTGAAACCTGCAAGGTGCTGAAAAATTCCAGCGTTGGCTCCCTCAGAGTCGGCTGATGAATTTCAACAAACACTTTGAGATGACAAGCTTGTAGTTGCGTTGTCATAGCCATCTCAAGCCCGAGACTACGGATTGTCTGCCAATCAAAGGACCTTGATGATAAAAGAGGCCTCTTCTTCAAAGTTGCATACCGAGGATGGCAACTCTCGGAATGCGATTCATGAGGTAATCTGCATACCTCTTAGGTGCATGGGACTTCTTTCTCTTTCCATTAGATCAAGCAGACTCCATTTTTGGAGAAATTTGTTGTTGATGGAGTTGAAAATGATTTTGACAGAAAATTTGATGTAAAACCCTAGAAATGTATGATTTCTGATGAAGATTCGAACTTTTGGTGGTATTTATAATGAAATTTCAAGTCTTTGGGGTCGGAATCTTCAATGTCTCAATGAATGAGAGTAAATGAGAGCGATTTTGGGAGATGAGAAGTTGAAATGAAGGTTGTAACCGATTGTTTTTCTTATATATTCGATACATTCACGGGCGTGAATTATTGTTTCAAGGGCATGAATGGTCGTGTTCACGGTTGGCTAAAGGAGTGTTTCACCCGTGAATAAAGTCATGAATATGTTCATGGGCGTGATGTTTGAACATCATGGGCGTGAATGATCATCGGTCACGGGGGTGAATAAATGGTCACAGGCGTGAACTGTTGAAGTTCACTACTTATGCCCGTGAAGCAAGCCGTGACACAAGGCGTGAAAGCTTCTGTGAGTTTTTAGGGTGTAATTGTTCACGGGAGTGAAATATCATCATGGGCATGAAAGTCCATTTTTACGGGTGTGACTCAAGCTGTAAAACTAAGTTTCACCACTTGAAGCCGTGAACCATGTCGTGGACCAAAGTCGTGAACGACACTGCTACTTTGGGCCATTTAAGTCACAGGCGTGGATATATGTAACGGGCGTGACTTCCCTAGAATTTTGATCAATTTATGTTCTACAACAAGACTGAATCATTTCAACAAAAATTCTACTTCTTAAAACATGATTCTTATCAAAATTTCTATCTTATAACTTGTGATATGATTTAAGATCAACAACTAAAATTTCATATTCTTGCAATCACAAGGTTAATCCATCAATCATACCTAGTTCTCTTCTAATGAAATTAAATCTTTCCACATTTAGAGACTTAGTAAAAATATATGCTAATTGATTTTCTGTGCTTATAAATTCTAATGCAACATCTCCATATTGAACATGATCTCTAATAAAGTGGTGTCTAATGTCAATATGTTTGCTTCTAGAGTGTCGAATAGGATTCTTTGAAAGATTTATAGCACTAGTGTTGTCACATTTTATAGGTATATGGTTCATCTCATGACCATAGTCCTTAAGTTGTTGTTTCATCCAAAGAATTTGTGTACAACAGCATCCAACTGCTACATATTCAGCTTCAGCAGTTGAGAGAGCAACTGAAACTTGTTTCTTGCTAAACCAAGAAACCAAACATTCTCCAGTGAAATGACAAGTACCTGAAGTACTTTTCCTATCCAAAAGACTACCAGCATAATCTGCATCTGAATATCCTATAATATAAAAAGATGAATTCCTAGGATACCATAAACCTAGATGCAATGATCCATGTAAATATCTTAAAATCCTTTTTACAGCATTTAAATGAGATTCTTTAGGACATGATTGAAATCGTTCACATAAGCAAACACTATACATAATATCAGGTCTAGCAGTAGTGAGATATAAAAGTGATCCGATCATACCTCTATAAAGCTTTTCATTAATGCTCTTACCCTTTTCATCTTTATCCAATTTCGTTGATGTGCTCATAGGAGTCTTGGCATTATTGCATCCTTCCATACCAATTTTCTTGATTAAATCTTTTGCATATTTGGATTGGTTGATGAATATGCCCTCATTACTTTGCTTTATTTGTAGACCAAGGAAATACTTCAGTTCTCCCATCATGCTCATTTCAAATTCCCTTGTCATGCACTTAGCAAATTATTGACAAAGCAACTCATTAGTAGAGCCAAATATTATATCATCAACATAAATTTGAACAATTAGTATATCAAGCTTATGCTTTTTGATGAATAGTGTAGTGTCAACATTTCCCTTTGTTAAGTTATTTTCTAATAAAAAAGAACTTAGTCTCTCATACCAAGCTCTTGGAGCCTGTTTTAAACCATACAAAGCTTTTGAAAGTTTAAAAACATGATTTGGTAAATCATAACTTTCAAAACCTGGTGGTTGTTCTACATACACTTCTTCATCTATATAATCATTTAGAAATGCACTATTCACATCCATTTGAAAAAATTTGAAATTCATGTGACATGCATATGCTAAGAGTATTCTTATAGCTTCTAATCTAGCTACAGGTGCATATGTTTCATCATAATTTATACCTTCTTCCTAATTATATCCTTTTGCAACTAGTCTTGCTTTATTCCTGGTTATTAAACCTTGTTCATCTAATTTATTTCTAAATACCCATTTGCTACCTACAATTTGATGATCCTTAGGTCTAGGTACTAGGTTCCATACCTTATTTCTCTCAAATTGGTTGAGTTCCTCTTGCATGGCAATTACCCAACTTTCATCATTAAGAGCCTCATCAATATTTTTAGGCTCAATTTGTGAAATAAAAGCAATTTCAGTGACTAAATGCTTGAAATGAGATCTAGTACTTACTCCCTTTGATAGATCACCAATTATTTGCTCTTTTGGATGATCTTTCATCATTCTCCATTCTTTCGGAAGTTCTTGTTCCATTTCTTCTTGATTTTGAGGAAGTGAATTTTCTTGCTCATTTTCTTCTTTTCCTTTTTCAATATCGAGTTTTTCCATATCGAGTTTTTCCATATTACCTACAACATCATCAAGAGCACTACCTTTCACAAGATCAAGTTTACTAGATTCATTAAAAAAAACATGCATGGATTCTTCAACTCTTAATGATCTTTTATTAAATACTCTATATGCTTTGCTGGTTGTAGAGTATCATAAAAAGATACCTTAATCAGACTTAGAGGCAAATTTTCCAAGATAGTCCTTGGTGTTCAATATAAAACACTGGCATCCAAATACTCTAAAGTATGATATCAAGGGCTTTCTTCCATTCCATAGCTCAAATGAGTTTTTGTTTAAAAGAGGTCTTTTGAAAACTCGATTTGAAATATAACATGCAGTGTTTGTGGCTTCTGCCCAAAAATAAGTTGGTAATTCATATTCATTAAGCATTGTTCTAGCCATTTCAATTAATGTTCGATTTTTCCTTTCAACTACCCCATTTTGTTGAGGTGTCCTAGGAGATGAGAAATTATGTGAAATGCCATGTTCAAGACAAAAGCTTTCAAATTTTTCATTTTCAAATTCTTTCCCATGATCACTTATTATTTTTGAAATGCAGTACCGTTTTTCATTTTGAACTCTTTTAGCTAAGTTTTTGAAATTTCCGAAAGCATCACTCTTTTGAGCTAAGAAAATTACCCAAGTAAATCTAGAGTAATCATCTACGATGACAAATGCAAAATGTTTTCCTCCTAAGCTAGCAATTCTAGTAGGTCCAAACAAGTCTAAATGCAGGAGTTGAAGAGGTTTTGAAGTACTTACTATGTTTTTGGCTTTGAAAGATGACTTGTGTTGCTTTCCTCTTTGACAGGGATCACATGTCTTGCCTTTTTCATATTTAACATTTGGTAATCCTTTTACAAGTTCTCCTGTGCTGAGACTTTGTATTAAGTCCATGTTAGCATGACCAAGTCTTCTATGCCACAACCAAGATTTATCACTAGTAGTCACAAGACACTTAGAGGAATGGTTAGATAGTTCATGTAATTTTATTATGTATGTATTGATATCTCTATTTCCTTTAAATATTTCTTGACCATCGATAGAGATTACAAGCCATTCATTTGAAGTAAAGATTACTTTGTTTCCTTTATCACATAATTGACTTACACTTAAAAAGTTATGTTTCGAGCCATCAACAAGCAAGACATCCTTAATAAAAGTAGTACCATTAACACCAATAGAACCAATGCCAATTACCTTACCCTTTGCATTGTTTCCAAAGGTAACTTTACCTCCATAAACACTTTTGATTTTATTGAAAAGTTCTTTGTCTCCTGTCATATGCCTTGAGCATCCACTGTCTACTAGCCACGCATCTTTGTTTATTGTGGACTTGAGGCATACCTATAGAATCACAAATCAAGTATGATTTTTAGGTACCCAAATGAGTTTGGGTCCTTAGGGGTTAGCACATGAAGGTTCCCAATGAGCCTTCCTTATCTAACAATGTTTATTTATGTGACCCATTTTCATACAATAATTACATTGTTTAGGTCTAAACTTGCTTTTTGGTCTTACACTGTGTTTAAATGCCATAATTTTATTAGACTGATTTTGAGAACAATGCCATGCATATTCATGATTAATTTGATTTTTCTATATGCATGCTTCCTATACATAAAGGCATGATTATTCTTTTTCTGTATAGAAGGTTTAACATTCTTATTTCTTGATGCAGTTCTAACAGATGTGGAGATGTGAGATCCTTTAGATTTAACAAATATAGTTTTGTAAGAAGATGATGATGTGTCTTTAAATCCTAGACTATGTCTAATTAAGGGTGGTTTCGAGACACAATGAGAGTATCTAAGCTTTCTTTACCTTTGTGAAATTTAGAAATGGAATTTCTAAGTTCCTCAACTTCATTTTTCAAAGTATTATTTTCTTTTAACAACGAAGCTGTTGAGGGTCTTGATGAGTATTCATCTAATGACTTTTGAAGAGATTCATTAGATGATTTAAGCTTTATGTTCTCTTTTTCTAAACCATCTATCTTAATTTTCAAATTAGAGATATTATTTCTATAGGTACTAAATTTAGTTATATATTTCTTTAATTCCATATTTAATTCTTCTATTAGGCTTTGCTCATCATCATCATCGTCACTATCACTATTACTATCATTATCACTACTATCATTATTGAAAGAATATGAGTGTAGTGATCTTACTTTGTCCGAGATGTGATCCTCAATAGCCATGAAGCATAGGTTGACCTCTTCACTTTCATTATCATCTTTTTAACTTGAAGAGCTTTCGTCATCCCATATGGCTTTATGACCTTTCTCCCCAATGTCTCTTTGGTATTTGCTCTTATGCTTCTTAAGCCTTGGACATTCTAGTTTGATATGTCCTTTCTTTCCACATTCATAGCATTTTACCTCTTCCTTAGTTCTATGTGTGTCATTAGAAGTTTGTATGAGGTTTCTTTGCCTGAATTTTCTGGAATTGCTCATTTTCTTTTCAATGATTCTTTTTAATCTCCTTGAAAGCATAGCGATGTCCTCATTTTCATCATCACTCATCTCTTCATCATCTTCACTTTCTTCTTGAGATTTTAAAGTAGAGGCTTTGAGTGCTAAGGGTTTTCTTTTCTCTGGCTCTGCTTCAAGCTCTCTATCTCTCTTCACTGCCATCTTATGCATGAGAAGCTTGCCAATCAGCACATCAGTATTCATGATGCTCATATCTTCATTTGCTTCTTCTATGCCAGCAACTCTTGAACCATAGTCTTTAAGAGGAAGACTTCTCAGGATTTTATTGTTTACATCATCCAAACTCATATGCTTCCCAAGTTTCCTCATTCCATTTATAATGGATAGAAGTCGGTTGGTCAGTGATTGACTTATTGGATTTCATCTTGAAAACCTCATATTCTGAGGTTAGAAGTTGAATCTTCTTAGATTTGACTTGCTTAGTTCCCTCATGATAGTTCTCCAATGTCTTCCACATGCTATATGCTGTTGAGCAGTGTTGTATTCTCCCACATTCTTCAATAGATAATGAGCTTGATAGGATTATCATTGCCTTCTTGTTTTTGAAATTTGCTCTTCTTTGAGGCTCTATCCAATCATCTCTTCATACGATTTCCTCTTCACCATCAGCTCCTCTTCTGGTTGGTGGTGTCCATTCTTTTCGTACACTATCCCAGACTTGAATTCCTTCACTATCCAAGTATGTCTCCATCCAAAACTTCCAATGGGCATAATTTGCTCCATCAAAGTAAGGTTTAAGACTCTGGAATACTTCATTGGCCATATCTTACTCTTTACTAACGCTTTTTAGGCTTCGATGCTAGACAAGGCTCTGATACCAATTGTTGCCCAGATATCAAGCCAAGAAGGGGGGTTGAATTGGAGTTTTAAAAATTAAATTTTAAGGTGCAGAAATAAATAATTAATTTGACGAAGGATAGAGAAAATTAGACACACAGATTTATAGAGGTTCGGGTGTTAACAAACCCTACTCCTCTCCCCAATCGTAATTGGGAGTTTCACTAACACACTAAGTGTTACAATGGAGTTTTACAAGCTCACTCCCAACTATGGTGTTTCTCACAATGGCTCACACATAACCCAGAAATCCCTTGTGTTTTAATGGCTCACACAATAACCAATTCCTTGTGTTTTATAGGCTGACACAAACAACCTACTCTTTGTGTTTTACAGGCTCACACAAACAACCTTTTAATTTGTGTTTTAGAGGTTCACACAACTAACCCTTACAAGTGTTCTATTATTAACCCAGAATTACTCAAAGCTCACTTTAGAAAAGATTACAGAGAGAACCACTTATAAATCTTTATTGCTCAAATATGAGGAGCAAAAAATTTTTTACAGAGAATAGATTTGTTCTCAAAGTATTAAAGTACAAATAGCTTGTAATAAGAATTAAATTCGAAGTATATGCTATTATTTTGTTTTTCTTATCATTCTCTTGTTCTTAATGCATAAATGACTTCCATTTATACTCCCATGGCTGAATATAGTCGTTGGGGTGCATTAAATAAGAAACTAGCCGTTGTACCAACCAAAAATCGTGCCTGACATTTTTCCCTTTCATTTTTCACGGGCATGACTATGCCTGTCACGGGGGTGACAGTTCTTCCCAAGCCGTGACTGAAGTGGTGACCTTGGTCGTGAAGCTCTCTGGAATGTTTTGACATATTGAGTCACGACCGTGACATACTCATTCACGGGTGTGACAATCTTCCCAGCTGTGATCCAAGTGGTGACTATGGTCGTGAAGCTCTCTGGATGAAATTGCATGAATCTTCACGGGGGTGATACCTTTATTCACGGGGGTGACTGAAATGCTTACTTCATAGTTTGTGTTTCCTTCATGGCCATGAACTTCAAATGTTGGTTTTGGTAATGGTTAGCTTCCTTCACGGGAGTGACTCCTAGAGTCACGGCAGTGAACATGCTACTACTTGAATTTTGTTTCTCAAGGATTATTGTTCCAATTCTCCATACTTGCTATTTTAATTCATGTCCTGTATAAAATACTTACAAAAACAAGTATGTTAAATACAATATTGCTATATTATTTGTTATCATCAAAATGACAGAAATACCCCTCAAGGTTAACACAGTGCCTATTAATGAACCTAAGCAACTCAAATCAACCCTATAGCAAGAAGAATTGATTACTTACCAAGAACGAACTTGCAAGGGATCAATTTGGTGCAAAAACTAGGTGAAACAAGGAAGAATTGAAGTTTGAAATGGAGGAAATTGAAGAAGAATTCGGGCTGGAGAATAAGGCAGAAATGGTGAAGAAAGATGAAGATAAAGCCAACTTGTTTTTTTTGCCCTTTTTCTCTTTTTCTCTTCTTCTCTTCTCTTTTCTCTTCTCATTTTTCTTTTCCCTTCTCTTCTATTTCTCTTTTGTTTTATTTTCATTTTATTTTATATTGTTATTATTATTATTTACATATATATGTAATTCCACTAATTCACACAATAATACAACTTAATCATTTGGCCCGATTTAACTAAATTAACAATGTAAATGTTTACTAATCTTAATCTAGTCATTTTGCTTACTTTAATTTAGTCACCTTATTCAATTCATTTCTAATACTTTGTTATCCCCATTTAGGTTATAATTACACACGTGCGATTCGATACAAGTGCCAAATACTTGGACACGTAGCTAGTGAACGTCATAAACTTGTTCCTACAAAAATACGTATGAAATGCACGTGTTCAATTGAATTGTATGCAAGATGCTTATGTTCAATGAAATGCATATGGGGAAGGTCGAGGATGTTACAATTCTCCCCTCCTTTTAAAAATATTGTCCTTGAAATTTAATACCTAGAAATAGGTGTGGATATTTCCTTTTCATATTTTCTTCTGTTTCCCATGTTGCCTCTTCTAGTAAATGGTTACGCCATAATACCTTAACTAAAGCTATTTCTCGGTTTCTTAGCTGTTTAGTCTTGTATCGAATGATTTGCACTGGTTCCTCAGCATAACTCATGTCCTCTACAATCTCAATGGCTTGATCTTTAAGTACATGTGTAGGATCTGACCTGTATCTTCTAAGCATGCTCACATCAAACACATTATGAATCTGAGCCATTTCTAGTGGTAACGCCAATCTGTATGCCAGTGGACCAACCTTCTCAAGAATTTCATAAGACCCTATGTATCTTGGGCTTAATTTACCTTTCTTGCCAAATCGGATTACCCCTTTCCATGGAGATAAACAAAGAAACACCTTTTCACCTAACTCGTATTCCATCTCCCTTCTATGCTGATGAACATAACTTTTCTGCCTGTCCTGTGCTTCCTTTAGCTTGTTCTTGACAACCTTGATCTTATCCACTGTGTCTTGCACTATCTCTGGCCCTTCTAATGCACGTGCTCCTTCTTCATCCCAAATGATGGGGCTTCGGCACTTTCTGCCATACAATGCCTCATATGGTGCCATATGGATACTGCTATGATACTGGTTGTTGTAAGCAAATTCAATCAATGCTATATATTCATTCCAAGCACCTCTGAATTCCATAGAACATGCCCTAAGCATTTCTTCCAATGTTTGTATAGTCCTTTCAAATTGTCCATCAGTCTGTGGGTGGAATGCAGTGCTAAAGTTCAATTTTGTTCCCAATGCATTCTGTAAACTCACCGAAAAATGTGAAGTAAACTGTGGATCTCTATCAGACACAATGGACAATGGAATGCCATGCAATCTGACTATCTCATTCACATATAATTTCGCCAAACTCTCAAGTGTATAGCCCCATCTGATAGGTAGAAAATGTGCTAACTTGGTTAATCTGTCAATAATTACCCATACTGCATCATTTTTCTGTGAAGTTCTTGGCAATCCATAGACAAAATCCATTGTTATTCTTTCCCATTTCCATTCTAGCACTGGCAATGGATGTAGTTTACCAACTGGTGCCTGATGTTCAATTTTAATTTGCTAACATGTAAAGCATTTGGAAAGATATTCTGCTACGTCTTTCTTCATTCTTGGCCACCAATAATGAGGCCTTAAACTGTGATACATCTTTGTCATCCCTGGCTACATTGCATACGGTGCATTATGTGCCTCTTCCATTATTTCCTGATGCAAGTTCTCAGTGTCTGGAACACATATGCGTGACTTTAACATTAGTGTATCATTCTACAAATGAAACTCTATATTATTTCCCTGCCTTACCACATCAATTTTCTCACATAATTCAGGATCTTTGTTTGTGCTTCTTTAATTCTCTCCTTTAGCATAGGTCTGACTTAAAGAGTAGCAATCAGTGATCCTCTATCATGCATATTCAATTCAACATTCATATATCGTAATGGAATCAAATATGGAAAAGAGGATACTTGCAAGTGAGCTACACTGCTACTAGTGTTCCTACTCAATGCATATACTACCACATTGGCTTTCCCTGGATGGTATTCAATTGTACAGTCATAATCTTTTAATATCTCTAACCACCATCTCTGCCTCATGTTTAATTCTTTCTGTGTCAACAAATAACTTAAGCTTTTATGGTCTGTGAAGATCTGGAATGTCTCACCATATAGATAATGCCTCCAAATCTTTAATGCAAATACAATAGCAGCCAATTATAAATCATGCACTGGATATGAGATCTCATGTGGTCTCAGTTGCCTAGATGCATAAGCTATCACCTTACCATGTTGCATTAATACGCATCCCAAGCCTTGGTGAGAAGCATCACTATATAATGTAAACCCACCTGTACCTATAGGGATAGTTAACACTGGTGCTGAGCTTAGTCTTTGTTTTAGTTCATCGAAATTCCTCTTACATTCTAGAGTCCACTTGAAAGACACATTCTTTCTCAACAATTTAGTCAAAGGGCCAACAATTAAGGAGAATCCATCAACAAATCTGCGATAGTATCCGGCTAAACCCAGAAAACTACGCATTTCTGAAATATTTTTAGGAGCTTCCCAATTTATCATGGCCTCAATTTTCTTTGGGTCAACCTCTATGCCCTTACACGACACCACATGTCCAAGAAACACCAAATGATCTAACTAGAATTCATATTTACTCAATTTGGCATATAATTGTTTCTCCCTCAAAGTTTGCAACACAACTTTTAAATGTTGTTCGTGTTCTCCCCTATTCTTTGAGTACAACAATATGTCATCAATAAATACTATCACAAACATATCCAGATATGGTTGAAACACCTTATTCATTAATGCCATAAATGCAGCTGGAGCATTAGTCAACCCAAATGGCATTACTAAAAATTCATAATGTCCATACCTGGTTTGAAAGGTAGTCTTTGGAACATCCACTTCTGCTAGCTTGAGCTGGTAATAGCCTGATTTCAAATCAATCTTGGAGAATATTTGGGCTCCTTGCAACTGATCAAACAAATCATCTATTCTAGGCAATGGATATTTGTTCTTCACCGTCATTTTGTTCAGTTGCCTATAATCGATGCACAATCTCATTGGTCCATCTTTCTTTTTAACAAATAATACTGGAGCTCCCCATGGTGATACACTAGGTCTAATATACCCTTTGTCAAGTAACTCCTGCAATTGGGCCTTCAGTTCTTTCAACTCAATTGGGGCCATTCTGTAGGGTAACCTTGATATTGGTGATGCTCTTGGTACTAGTTCAATAGTGAATTCTATCTCTCTATCTGGTGGTAAACCAGGTAGATCATCTAGGAATACATTAGCAAATTCCCTTACCACTGGTATATTTTCAAGCAAGCTATTAGTGGTTCTCGTATCAGTCACATATGCCAAATATGCTTCACATCCCCCTTTGATCATTCGAAATGCCTTTACAACTAAAACTAGATATGTAGGCACAAGTTTTCTTTCACCTAGAAATACTACCCTTGGCTGGTTTGGTGATTCCAAAATTACTTCCTTAGTAACGCAATTCACTATTGCATGATGTCTAGTTAACAAGTCCATTCCCAGTATCACATCAAATTCATATATTGGCAATAAGATCAAATCATCTATCAATTTAGCTTCATCAATGCATATGAAGCAATCACGACAGACATTATTCATAACCACTACTGTCCCTAGTGGAGTGCTCACATTTATCTCAATCCCTAAAGGCTCATGCTTATGAATGGTGGGAGACAGTCCCCGACAGTGATGCACAACCACCGGTGTTGACGTGGAATGATTTCCTCCTGCAATTTCAGAACAATTACATGCCTGAAGCATATAAAGATGAGAAGAGGAAGGAATTCCTTAATTTGAAACAGGGGAATATGTTTGTTGCTGAGTATGAAGTACAGTTTAATAAAATTTCCCACTATGCCACCTTCATGGTCTCTACTGAAAGAGACAAATGCAGGAAGTTTGAGGAGGGCCTCAAATATGAGATCAGAAACAGAATCACGACTACTGATCTTGATAATTATGCCAGACCCAGAGCTGCTGCAATCAAAGCTGAATGATTAATGAAAGAAGCTGGGGATCAACAAATTAAAAGGGCAGCACGTGAGTTCTTCGGTGAGTCTAGTAGAAGGTCGGGAAAAAGAGGCAGATATATGCTTGCACAGTCTAGCAACAGAAGTGGGTACTCCAGTTCTAGAGGTCGAGGCATGACTTTCTCTTACCTAGGCAGAGGGCAGAGCCAATATGTTGAACAGAGGCCCACATGTAGTCATTGTGGCAGACAGCATACGGGCGAATGTAGAAGGCTCACAGGAGGATGTTATTTCTGTGGATCGATGGAGCACATGTATAAAAACTGTCCAAATAGGGCCAAACTAGCAGAGACCAGTAGAGGTAGAGGAGTATCTGAGACTACAGTTGAGGCACCAAAGGTCTACCCTACTAGTTGGACATAGGGTAGAGGAAGAGGTAGGGGCAGGACTGGTACAATGGGCAGAGGAGTAACCATATCTGAAGGTCAGAGTTCTAGACCCCCTACTCAGGCCAGGGTGTTTGCTATGACTAGATAGGAGGCAGTGGATGCTCCCGAAGTAGTTACTGGTAATATTTACATTTATGATATGTCAGCATATGCAATGATTGACCCAGGCTCCACTCATTCATTTGGTGGATCTGCCCAGGGCATTCAGTTGGCCATTCAAGTCGTGGAATAGTCATGGTTCCATTCACCATAACTAAAAATATACAAATCATATGATCCTAAAATTTGGTATACAGATACATAACACATATATCTACAGCTTTTATGTTGTTCTAATATGTATAGCATAATGTATAACTAGCATAAAGAATTTCATTCAACATAATAGAACAACAATTGTTACTAAAAGCTAAAAGGAAACCATCTTTATTTTGACTTGAAACAGAAATAAAGTTTTAGTCAAAGCAGACACATAATAGCAATTATCCAAATTTAATATAAGCCCATTAGGGAGGGTCAATAAATATGTTTCTACAGCTAATGCAACAATCCTTGCTCCATTTCCAACGCGTTGGTCTTACTCTCCCTTATTGAGTTGTCTACTGTTCCTTAGGCCCTGCATATCAGTGCATATGTGTGAGCCATAACCGGTATATAATACCCATATATTATTATTGGAAACAGTATTAATTTCAATGACAAAAATAGCTAAAGTAGATGGGGCACTTGATGCCTTCTTCTTCAAGGACTCCAAGTAAGCCTTGCAGTTTCTCTTCCAATGGCCATCCTTGCCACAATGGAAGCATGTCCCCTTTGGAGAAATCTTCTTGTCCTTATTCTTGGCCACGCCTCCCTTAGGTTTCATGGACTTCTTCTTCTTCTTAAGGTTCTTATTTTTAGAACTTAAAGAGTCCACCAGCATCATAGCCTTATTGTCCTTCTTGATAGATGGCTCAGCTATTTTGAGCAAGTTAATCAGCTCAGGAATGGTGGTAGATATTTAGTTGATCCTATAGTTAGGCACAAAATGTGAATAATTGTCAGACAAACTGATTAGAATTAAGTCAATACTTAATTCATGGTCCATCACAAATCCCAAGGTGGCTAACCTCTCAATATAGCCATTCATCTTCAATGCATATTGCACTAGAGATGTCCCCTTAACCATCTTAGTGTGGAAGAGCAACGTTGAAGTTTTGAATCTTCTGGAACGTGCTTCCTCATCAAAAAGCTCTTTTAGAAGGTATCCTATGGAATTACCATCCATAGCCTCATGTTGCTTTTGCAACTCAGCTAACATAGTAGCAAACATTATGTAGTTTGCCATCTCACTATCATCGAGATGCTTTTGATATGCCTTTTGAACATTTTCAGAAGCATTAGCAGCAGGGGGATTAGGGAGTGCCTTATCTAGGACAAAGCCAATCTTTTCGGATTTGAAAACTATTCTCATATTCCTTATCCAATCCAAAGAATTGAGCCTTGTCAACTTATTTGATTCAATTAGCGATCGCAAATTCACACTTGTCATGATGATGATTCTAGCAACCTAGACGTAAAATAGAACATGTTAGAATGTACATAAAATGCATGTTCAATAGGTCTTTAATAAATTGCTTCATGACTCCCACTATTTTATTGTGAATCCATAGCCCTCACTATGAACTCGACAGAACTTATATGGAAGTTCTTCTAGTTGATCGATATCCAACTAGCTAATAATAACCTTGAGGTAACTCAACAAGCTATCCTTAGTTTGGTTGGTAGGTATCTAATCCATACCAATTGCATTATTCATGTAACTACCGAATCTTGTGCTATCAACTTATTTATGTGTGCACATACATTAGGCTATCAACTCTGGATATGTGTACATCTCATGTATACAAACTCAACTTCACCTCCAATACACATTAACCTTGGCGCAAATCTAACAACTTAATAATATCAGTTAGTTTTGACCCATTAATTGTGAAATCTAATTTCAATGGATTGAACATATTCTTATGGAGTGAGCTTGAGGCAACTCAACAACCCTAACTCCAGAAGAACTTTGGTTCTCCCTATATTAATGGAAGGCATAAGACTTAATTGTTTATTTAGTGAGAGATTTCTTTGTTAAGTCTCGTCAAGTTTTTATTTCATGCTTTTATATATCATACATTCATCACATGGATATATAAAGATAGTTACATTAACTTTATGGCATGATTATGGACATACTAAAGTCAATCTCTTGAGCCAAAGAGAAATTGACTAGGTCTTACCTACATATATGCATGAATTTACAACCCAAAATAGAAATCAAATTCCTATTTCTATGTCTTCTTGTTTATGGTACCATCGCCTTTGCTTCTTGCTCCTTTGTATCTTCATTCTATCCTAATCCTATGTAATCTAATTACATATTTCAAATTATAGAAAACCTCAATTTACATTTGAGGGGAGTAAGATGATTATACATAAGAAAGAAATAGAGGTTATGGATGCTCAATTTACATGCATGCCCTATTTACCATAAAACAAAATAATTCCATGCATGCTCAATCACATTAGGCCCAAGTCCATAATAATCCATCATGTCTTTTTATACACCCCTAATATGTATTCTCTGATGCACAAAATAAAAATGACAATTTTAGATTCCAATTTGTAAATTGATTGAACATTTGAAACGAAATTGCCTATATGTGTTTTTCGGTTAATTTGATTTTGTATGTCATTTTAAAGTGGAATTTAATATTTAATCAAATAAAATTAAATTCCTTATTTCCAGAAATAATTCAAAATTAATTCTCCTTAAAATCATAATATTATGATGTTAAAATTAAACAATTTAATTTTAATATACATACCAATTTCTAGTCATACTAGAATTACAATTGCACATCTTAAATTAATTCAAAATTAATTTCCAAAAATACTAAAAATTTCCAGAACTTCAAATCATCATAATAATCATCTTTAGGTCAGCTCAAGTTCATCAAAATATTTTTGGCACAAGCCAAAATTACTAAGACAAACGAACCAACACACTTAGACGCTCAAAATGACTTATTCGACATCTATAATTTTTTAAAATTTCAAATGCTTGCCAAATAATTTTGGCATGCATCTAACATCAAAATAACATATTTTTAATCATATAAAAAATATTTCAAGGTGCTGGAAATAAAATAAACACATACAAAAAAAATCAAACAAAACAGCCCCACCGGGTATGCTAAAACAGTTCAGTTTTTGTGTTTGTGTGAAAAATTAATTCAAATAATTTTTAATTAATTATTTGACACTTCCAGAGGTACAAAACTATTCTCAATATGTCTAAATAATTTTTTTCTAATGAAATTACAAGAAAAATATAACCAGCCCTATCAATTAAGCCAAACAACAACACATGCTCATAAACAAGACAATTTTAGGCATTTTTAAAATAAATCCGAAATTAATTATTTGAATCACATTCAAATCATTTTTCAATAAACATAATCGTCCTCAATCATCCCATGATTAGATTAGAGAAATAAAAATATGTAAAACATATTTTACAAATTAATTTTAATTTTACAAAATCTATTGATCCAAAATCATCAAAAAATGCTATCTCATTGCACTTTCAATTAAAAATAATTTTAATGGACACAAGGGGGCTCTGATACCACTGTTGGGTTTTGAAGAATGAATCATATTCATAAACATAGCGAAAAAATAAAATTTTTAAAAGCCAAAACAAAAGATTATACTTGTGCCATTAAAACTAATTTATATACGTATAGATGTTAGAAATTATACCTTGTAATTTCTTATTTATTATTCAAATCTTCACTTTGTTGGGTTGTAGCAAATGACAACAATCCACATTAGGATGTCTTTAATGATAATCCGTGCAAAGAATGAAGAACAAACTAGCAAAATAAATTGTTAGAATAAATTCAAAGTATTAGCTTTGAAAGTGTTCTTGAGAAAATTTTTGTTGACTTAAAAATATTTTTTTCACCAAAAAAAAATTTCATATCTATTTTCTGCCATTTGATGTCTTTTCTATTTGAATCAAATTCAAAGAAAAGATGAAAAGTCAAAAATGGAGAAAAGGGAAATTAATGAATAGTAAGTGGCCATCATTGGCCTAATTAAGGTCAAATCTGCCGTTAGCCAATGGGAGGGAGGCAAGAACGCTCTAGGCCTACTGCAGGCTAATGCTGGGCAGCCCAACTACCCCGCTAGGCGGGCCAGCAGCCTCCTAGCTTGCATGGGCCCATAGGATCCCGTGACCCTCCCGAACAATCTTTCCATGCAATCCATCCTGAAATAATTTTCTTATATTTTAGATCTTATCTAAGACCATTTTACTCATTCTTCATATCTACAATGCCTGTGACCCATTAGGTTCCCGGTTATGTTGGCCATTTCAATTAATTTAATCAAGTTATGAGCGGTATTTAGCAACACATCATGGCCCCTAATTGACTGGAAAGTCAGTGGTTTGACAATGAACCTTTCCATAGACAATTTTCGTGCAATTATTCCTTTTACCATTCTATACCCCATTTGGTTCAGAGTATGGATATGTGTCAACTCCCACTAGACTGATTACGTCATGTCGAGTCCAAGTAATATTAGTTATTATCTTAGAGGCTCATTACTCTATTAGATATGTCATTGAAGACAATCTTTATAACACTTCCACTCTGGTCAAAGATTCCCGAGTAATGACCACGACAAGAGGCCATAGGTATACATTCCTTCTATTCAGAGTGGTGAATCCTTTCTTGGTTACCCAATTAACTTCAAATACCTCAAGTTGTATCCAATTACCACCCTATGAGCAACCTCCTTGAGGTGATAAGGAATAGTATCAAAATACATAATCAATATTCAAGATATCCTTGACTACCTCAAGTCTAAGGATACTTGCACCGTTACTATGATGAGACTACCATTGACATTTGAATAGATTATCCATATGATTGGCTCATAGTTGGTCATCCAATATACTTAGCTACACTTAGCAAGCATCCATATGTTAACTTTAAACATCTCTTGTTTATAGATTATGAGATCTACTACTCGATTCAATCCAGGAGTGTAACATGTGCTAGGATAATTTTGATACGAACATAATTACATATGATAAGAATATCAATATCTTGATCTCATCATTATTTCCTTCATGGTATGTTATAACATCTAATGATTTAGGCCCCGATTATGCTTGACCGTAGTAAGGTGCGCTGGTTCAATCGGAGTCTAAATTTGAACCCATAAAAAATGACTAATAATGAGGGAAAATAATTAAGGGTATTATTATTTGGGAATAAAAAAAAATAGTGGTAGAATTAGAAAAAAATAAAATTTCCTATGGACAAAATTGGTATTATGGAAATTGTTTGGAGAACAAGTGTGAATATGGAGGAAGATGTGGCAAATATGGAATTTCTCAAAGTTTAAATGTTAATCAAGATTAATTAACTTAATGAACCAATAAGAATTAGTATTAATTTTAATTAGTGGGACCCACTTCTTAATTTAGGTATAAAAGTCAAAAAAAGGAAGAAGAAATTCTACATTCTTCCATAAGCCATTTTCTTCTTATTTTCTCCCATCTTAGTGCCGTCCACTTCTCCATCCCAAAAGCCACCATTTTGCTGCAAATCAAGCTTGAAATGTAAGGAAAGAAATTAATTTTGAGAGAAGAAAAATCAGAATTAAAGAGTTCTTACTACAAAGGAAACAAAGGACCAAGAAGGAAGGAAGAAAAAAAAAGGAAAAAGGGAGAAGAGTTGGGACAGATTTCAGTCCACTTTGGGTACACTTAAGGTGAGTTTATTCTTCTTAAATTCAACATTTTTCCTTCCATTTCTGATCCATATTGATGATAGATGTTATTAGGTTTGGTAGATTTACATTATGTTGCAAGATTTGAATTAGGAATTTAAGTTTGTGATTCGTTGATGAAAGTTGTAGTTAGACTTTGAATTGATGATATTTGATGTTAATTAATTGTTTTATGACTTAAAAACTAATTAAAAATGATGTTAATAAATGAATGAGGGGCTTCCATAGTTAAAGAAATTTAGGGGAAATTGAAATTAACATAGAAACACCACAATTGGTGATAGATTAAGTGTGAATTGAGTGTTTAATTGAAGAAAATGAATTGGGAACAAGGATATGGTTTTTGGGAAGCCATGACATATTAAGAAGGAAGTTTAACCTTAGTATATTTTAGCTCAATTAAGGTGTAAAATATATTAGGAGCATTAGAATATTATGTAGACATGAAAAGCATTGAAAATGGATATTGGAATTGAAATACGGTATGGTTATGTATGAAAAACTAGTGAACAAGTGAGAGGCCTTCAAGAGGGTGACAAAGACAAGGAGAAATCTAGCTAGTAAGGGAAGGAAAATAAGGTTTAAGGGAACAACCAAGGCATATTTGTTATGTGCTTCATTGATAAAAATCTTACATTTTGTTAATATGTATGGAATTATATATTAAGGTTTGATATGTTTGTGTTTGTAATATGTTGTGTGATTTGTTGTAGTTTTTGATATTTTATATGGCAATGGAATCAAAAGGGTGTGAAATAATTGAGACTTATGAATGTAGTTAACATCTAGAAATTTTAGTATCAAAATGAATGCAAATGATGAATATGGGTGGAAAGTGGAGTGATGCGAATTGATGACTCGGATACTGAATTCCAGGAACAACCCTGACTATTTTGATAATAACATGAGTTCTGGAATTCCGTTTTATATGTTCTTTATTGGAAATGAAAGCTAAGACACACGGCTTTAATTATTATTTAGACCATAAAATCTAATTATGTCTAAATTTTCCAAGAAAAATGCATTAAGTTCAAACCTAGAATCTTTCTAGAAAATTATGGGCAGAAATTTATGTGATGATGTAGTATTCAATTAATCATAACTTTTGATAGAAAACTGGGATTTGAGTGATTTTTAATGCATCGGAAAGCTAAGACAATAAGCTAAAAATTGGGCTAGAAATGAATGGGCTAAAAATATAAAATATTGGGCTTTTACATGTTTTGTGATAATTATATGTAATAATCCATGTGATTATTTACTTTGATGATAATTATAAATGTTTAACAAATTATTTATGTGTGAGATTATAGTGCAATAATAATGGGAATAAAGAACAAAAATAAATAAGCATAATTATGGTAATTGATTAATATTGGCATTTTTTAAAATATTGTGAATTAATATAAAAATAGTTAAGCCTTATGACACCTAATCTAGAACTATAATAGAGAATAGTTTAGCATGCCAATCAGGGGGTTTTAGGTACTTGGTGCCAAATCTAAAAGCTGGTAATGACAAATTGATAAATGCATTCGGCGTAAAATTTCTAAGCTGGTAATGGCAAAATTATTAAGCCAGTAATGATATTATTATGAAAGCACTCGATGCAATATTATGAAAGCCAAAAATGGCAACCCCGTTATTCCTATTAGTTAGTTTGTTTATAGGTGCTATGGGCACAAGAAAAATGAAAAATGATAATAATGTTAAAATATGTCATTTTGTTAATTTTAGATTAATTAAAATTGTTAAATGTTGAATAGTTGCTGAAATTTATTGATTTTTATTTTATGCCTTCTTATTGAAATGATTAATTAGTATGTGAAATATATATATGTTAAATTTTTAACATTGAAGCACCAATATGCTAGTAACTTTGTGCGGGTGCTTTCCTCTCGCGCAGGTTAGAAGGGTAGCCGTAGAAATTAGAAATGTCAGAAAAAGAAGGGTACCCGGAGGAAAGCAGCTAGAAGCTTTGGTTTTCTTTTTGGTATATTTTTATCAAAAATTTTGTAAATTAAATTATGGTTTTATTTCCTACAGTGTGTATTATAGACATGATTATAATGAAAATTAATGTACTTGATAAATAAATAAAACTTTAAGTATTTATGCTTGTAATAATTTTTATTTCAATGTCTGCAATATTTTTCATAAAAAAAAAATTACTTCACTTCATTAATTTTATAAAACAGTAAGACAGGCAATGCTCACTTACCTTGCTGAACTACAGTGGTAAGAGGGTGGGTGTTACAATTTTTGGTATCAGAGCTATAGGTTTTAACGATTCGTGTTTAGTGGGTATGGGAAGATAAGTGCATGTTTTTAGTATTTGCATTGTTTTAAGCTGCTATATTCTAATCAGGGACCATTTTTCTGACAATATAGGTTTTAATGGATACGGAATCAAGGGGAAGTTACGAAGAGCAGGAGGGTGATAATATAGCTAATTCAGCTACTTATAGACAGTTAGCATCAATTAGAGCTTCGAAGCCCAGTGTGATAGCTCCACAACATGCTGAAGAACAAATTGATCTGGGTCAGGTACCCCTTATTAAACAGATGGCTACCTTATTACAGCAGATAGCACAAGTTGTGCCACCACTAGCTCCACCACCTCCCCCACCTCAACTGAAACCCCAGATTGATAAATTAAAAAAATATGGGGCTGCAAATTTTATGGGCAACAAAGAGGATGACTCAGCCTCAACAAAATTTTGATGAGCTGCAATGTCCGAAGGAGTACAAGGATAGATATGCAGTATCCCTCCTTCAGGAGC
Source organism: Triadica sebifera (assembly GCA_023653625.1). Lineage (NCBI taxonomy): Eukaryota > Viridiplantae > Streptophyta > Magnoliopsida > Malpighiales > Euphorbiaceae > Triadica > Triadica sebifera. The sequence continues at coordinate 36,633,492 of CM042894.1, read as the reverse complement.
ATACCTCAGAATCCGAACAATCAGACATGGGATTTCTTTGTTGCAGAGTTTAAAAAGAAATATGTTCCAAGAATTTATATGGACGAAAAAAAGTGAGAATTTCTAAATCTAAAGCAGAGGGGTGTGACAGTAGCTGAGTACGAGATGGAGTTCACCAGGCTAAGCAAGTATTCTACTGGAATTATTAGAGATGAAGCTGATAAATGTCGTAGATTTGAAGATGGCTTCGATGAGGAGATTGGATATTTAGTGGCTTCCCATCAGCATACAGATTTTGCTTACATTAGTGTCCTCTACTTTTAGTGTTAAAAGGAGGAAAAAGCTGAAGAAAAAAGAGTTCTCTAAGAAATCAACAGCTAGTGTGGCGCAGACATCAGGTAGGAAAGGACGGATAGTACCCAGACCCTTTCAGTCATGGGCTGCTAGGCAGACATTTTCTGGTAGGCGGGGTCAGCATTTTATATAACTCCACATCATATGCATTTAAGTATAACCTATTTCTGTATACAATAATCACATACTGCATGTTGGAAAGGTAAAATACCCTGTTAACAATAGTAGTAAAAATTTTTTTTTCATATCCTGTAATATAATTCAATGACTTTCCAAGTCTCATATCCTATAATTTCATTCAATGACTTACATGTCTCATATCCTATAATATTATTCACTGACTTTGCAAAGTTAACACTGAGGTTTTCACCACAATATAATATATCGCATATATCAAAACATAAACTTTACACATAAGTATTTTCGAGTTGATTTCATTTATACATTTTTAGACTCATTCCAAGCACGTAAATACAAAACATATGTGACATATTTTCATGTTTGTGTGGAATGCAAGGACAGAGAGTGATAAGGCTCGGCCAGTGACCTGTGCTCCATGTCTTTTATACACTACTCAAAATGAGCTATCACTTTTCTTTACCTTATCACTCAAAATGATGCAAATTGATGAGTTGCGGCTCAGTTAGAATAATCATCCAATGAGCTCTAAAGTACCAAACAACTCATAGTAATAAATCACAAATCCTATATATACCATATATTCCATTCCATTCATCAGTATCATATATGTATCAATAAAGTTGAAACATATAATCATTACTCTTTATGTATGCAAATGCTTTGCTTATTTCATTTTGTTGTGACCAAGTTAAATAGACATTGCCCCGGGTTTCCATGTGAACATTTGCCATGTGAACATTTGCATTTGCATTTGCTAGCTAGCTTGATCATTTGTTTCATTTGCACATTTGTTGGGCCATAGGCCTCTTCTTTCGCTTTACAATATCGATTAACTAGTCACAATGCTTTTTTAGTCCATATGCATATGCACTTATATATAAGCATTCATCAAACATTGTATCTTATCACATATAATATACATATACCACATATATACCTCATATGCCACACATATATCTTGCATATACTATACATATACCATGTATATATATCACATATGTCAAACATATACTTCAAATATACCACAAGTATACCATTTATATGTACCAAAATGTCACAAATTATCCATCATTACATTATCAGGACCAATCATGACAATCATATGAATCACATAGCTAGCAACATTCATTTGCACTAAAGAATTCAATCGATAATCAAACTCATCGTTCTCCTTTGATTCCGACCCCTAACTTATTGTCTATCCACTCCTTTTGGGTCTACAATATCTTGTGAGCTGAATATGACAATATAATCGATTAACTCATGATTAGGGAGACTTAATGTGGCTTAAATAAATTAATATGCATTGTTCATGTCAATAGTTAAGATTTTTCCTATGAGGCAGTGTGACCTTATGGGACTCTTGAGCCTATAACCTTTTCTATACTTGACCAATTAATCTAATTATTGTTCCTAATTAAAACTAACATATAATTATAGAACATATTAAAATTCATACCAATTGGATCATTGTACAATATTTTGTGGAATTTCTAAGTGTGTTATGTTTTCTGCCTTCAGTTTGACTTCCAAAGGCCATAACGTAGTCTATAAATAACCAATTAAGCTGAAATTAGTACCACAATATAGCTACGACATATAACTATAATGTTTGTGTTTTGACCATTTAAATAATCTAGCTCTAACAAGCTCCAATTATCCAAAGAAGTTACTGGATCGGCCCAGGGCACTCAGTAGGCAGTTCAAATCATGGAACAGTCATGGTTCCATTCCCCATAACTCAAAATTTACAAAACCTATGATCCAGAAATTTCATATAAAGATAAAAAAAACACATATATCTACAAATTTTTTGTTTTGAGATACTTCAAATAATGGCTTCAACATATTCTACATCAAAGCACAATTAGGTAACTTCGTTAGGGTTCACACCCTGACCAGTTTTAGTAGACTGAGGATTTCACTTCCTATACACCAAATCATGAAATAAAGTTTACATATCCATATATATAAGACATAAACGAACAACTTTTGTGTTTTAAACTTTTCCATAATCAATTTCTATGTGCATTAAAATCGGGTTGCAAATCAGTGCTTATTAATGAACCTAAGCAACTCAAATCAACCCTATAGCAATAAGAATTGATTACTTACCAAGAACGACCTTGCAAGGGATCAATTAGTTTAAAAAACTAAGTGAAACAAGGAAGAATTTAATTCTGAAATGGAGGAAAATGAAGAAGAAGTCGGGTTGGAGAAGAAGGCAGAAATGGGGAAGAAAGATGAACATAAAGCCAACTTGTTTTTTGTCCTTTTCTCTTTTTCTCTTTTTCTCTTCACTTTTCTCTTCTCATTTCTCTTTTATCTTCTCTTCTATTTCTATTTTGTGTCATTTTCACTTTATTTTGTCTATATTATTATTATTATTATTATTTACATATATTTATAATTCCACTAATTCACACAATAATACAGCTTAATCATTTGGCTCGATTTAACTAAATTAACAATGTAAATGTTTACTAATCTTAGTCTAATCATTTTTCTTACTTTAATTTAGTCACCTTATTCAATTTATTTCTAATGCATTGTTATCATCATTTAGGTTATAAGGATACATTTGTGACTCGATATAATTGCCAAATACTAGGACACGTATCTAGTGTGTGCCATGAACTTGTTTCTAAGAAAATATGTGTGAAATGCACGTGTTCAATTGAATTGTATGCAAGATGCTTATGTTCAATGAAATGCATGTGGGAAAGGTCGAGGATGTTACAATTCTCCCCTCCATTGAAAAATTTCATCCTCTAAATTTAATACCTGGAAACAGGTGTGGATATTGCTTTTTCATATTCTCTTCTGTTTCCCATGTTGCCTCTTCTTGTGAATGGTTTCTCCATAATACCTTTACTAAAGGTATTTCTCTATTTCTCAGTTGTTTAGTCTTGTATCTGATGATTTCCACTGGTTCTTTTATATAACTCATGTCCTCTGCAATCTCGATGGCTTGATCTTTAAGTACATGCGTAGGATCTGACCTGTATCTTCTAAGCATGCTCACATGAAACACATTATGTATCTAAGCCATCTCTGGTGGTGATGCCAATCCATATGCCAGTGGACCAATCTTCTCAAGAATTTCATAAGGCCCTATGTATCTTGGGTTCAATTTACCCTTCTTGCCAAATCGGATTATCCCTTTCCATGGAGACACACGAAGAAATACCTTTTCACCCAACTCGTACTCCATTTCCCTTCTATGTTGATCAACATAACTTTTCTATCTGCCTTTAGCTTATTCCTGACAACATTGTTCTTATCCACTGTGTCTTGCACTATCTCTGGCCCTTCTAATGCACGTGCTCCTTCTTCATCCCAAATGATGGGCCTTCAGCACTTTCTGCCATACAATGCCTCATATGGTGCCATCTAGATACTGCTATAATACTGGTTGTTGTAAGCAAATTCAATCGATGATATATATTCATCCCAAGCACCTCTGAATTCCATAGAGCATGCTCTAAGCATTTGTTCTAATGTCTGTATAGTCCTCTCTGATTGTCCGTCAGTTTGTGGAAAGAATGCAGTACTGAAGTTCAATTTTGTTCCCAATGCATGTTGTAAACTCACCCAAAAACCTAAAGTAAATCGTGGATCTCTATCAGACACAGTGGACAATGGAATGCCATGCAATCTGACTATCTCATTCACATATAATTTGGCCAAACTCTCAAGTGTACAGCCCCATCTGATGGGTAGAAAATGTGATGACTTTGTTAATCTGTCAATAATTACCCATACTGCATCATTTTTTCGTGGAGTTCTTGGCAACCCATAGACAAATTCCATCGTTATTCTTTCCCATTTCCATTCTAGCACTGACAATGGATGTAGTTTACCAACTAGTGCCTAATGTTCAATTTTAATCTGCTGACATGTCAAGCATTTGGAAACATATTCTGCTATGTCTTTCTTCATTATTGGCCACCAGTAATGAGGCCTTAAACTGTGATACATCTTTGTCATCCCTGGGTGCATTTTATATGGTGCATTGTGTGCCTCTTCCATTATTTCCTGATGCAAGTTCTCAGTGTCTGGAACACATATGCGAGACTTTAACATCAGTGTATCATTCTGCAAATGAAACTCTGTATTATTTCCCTGCCTTACCACATCCATTTTCTCACATAATTCAGGATCTTTGCTTTGTGCTTATTTAATTCTCTCCTTTTGCATAGGTCTGACTTGAATAGTAGCAATCAGTGATCCTTTATCATGCATATTTAATTCAACATTCATGGATCGTAATTGAATCAAATATGGAAAAAAAGATGTTTGTAAATGAGCTACACTGCTATCGGCCTTCCTACTCAATGCATCTGCTACCACATTGGCTTTCCCTGGATGGTACACAATTGTACAGTCATAATCTTTCAATAGCTCTGACCATCATATTTGCCTCATGTTTAACTCTTTTTTGTGTCAGCAAATAACCCAAACTTTTATGGTCTGTGAAGATTTGGAATGTCTCACTATACAGATAATGCCTCCAAATCTTCAATGCAAACACTACTGTAGCCAATTCTAAATCGTGCACTGGATATGAGATCTCATGTGGTCTCAGTTGCCTAGATGCATAAGTTATCACCTTACCATGTTGCATTAATAGACATCCCAAGCCTTGGCAAGAAGCATCACTATATACCGTAAACCCACCTGTACCTATAAGGATAGGTAACATTGGTGTTGAGGTTAGTCTGTGTTTAAGTTCATCGAAACTCCTCTGAAATTCTAAAGTCCACTTGAAAGGCACATTATTTCTCAACAATTTAGTCAAAGGGCTAGAAATTAAGGAGAATCCATCAACAAATCTGCGGTAGTATCCGCCTAAACCCAGTAAACTACACATTTCTGAAATATTTTTAGAAGCTTCCCAATTTACCATGGCCTCAATTTTCTTTGGGTCAACCTCTCTGCCCTTACACGACACCATATGTTTAAGAAATACCAAATGATCTAACCAAAATTCACATTTACTCAATTTGGCATATAATCGTTTCTCCCTCAAAGTTTGAAACACAATTTTTAAATGTTGTTCATGTTCTCCCCTGTTCTTTGAGTACACTAATATATCATCAATAAATACTATCACAAACCTATCCAGATATGGTTGAAACACCTTATTCATTAATGCCATAAATGCAGCTGCAGCATTAGTCAACCCAAATGGCATTACTAAAAATTCATAATGTCCATACCTGGTTCGAAATGCAGTCTTTGGAACATCCACTTCTGCTACCTTCAGTTGGTAATAGCTTGATTTCAAATCAATCTTGGAGAATATTTGGGCTCATTTGTTCTTCACCGTCATTTTGTTCAATTGCCTGTAATCATTGAACAATCTCATTATTCCACCTTTCTTTTTAACAAATAATACTGGAGCTCCCCAAAGTGATACTAGGTCTGATATACCCTTTGTCAAGCAACTCTTGCAATTGGGTCCTCAATTCTTTCAACTAAACTGGGGCCATTCTGTAAGGTCACCTTGATATTGGTGTTGTTCCTGGTACTAGTTCAATAGTAAATTGTATCTCTCTATCTAGTGGTAAACCAGTTAGATCATTTGCGAATACATCAAAAAATTCCCTTACCACTGGTGTATTTTCAAGCAAGCTATCAGTGGTTCTAGTATCATCACATATGCCAAATATGCTTCACATCCCCCTTTAATTATTCGAAATGCCTTTACAGCTGAGACTAGGCATGTAGGCACAAGTTTTCTTTCACCTAGAAATACTACCCTTGGCTGGTTTGGTGTTTCCAAAATTATTTCCTTAGTAAAGCAATTCACTATTTCATGATGTCTAGTTAACCATTCCATTCCCAGTATCACATCAAATTCATATATGGGCATTAAAATCATATCAGCTATTAACTCAGCTCTGTCAATGCATATCAGGCAATCACGACAGACATTATTCACAACTACCACTGTTCCCAATGGTGTACTCACATTTATGTCAATCCCCAAAGGCTCGTGCATTTGATGCAGTTTAGATGCCATATGCAATGATATAAATGAATGGGTGGAGCCTGGGTGAATCAATGCATATGCTAACATATCATAAATGTAAATATTACCGGTAACTACTTCGGGAGCATTCACCGCCTCCTGTCTTGTCATAGCAAACACCCTGGCCTGAGTAGGGCGTTTAGAACTCTGACCTTCAGATTTGTTCACTCCTCTGCCCATCGTACTAGTCCTGCCCCTGCCACTTCCTCTGCCCTGTGTCCCACTAATAGGGTAGACCCTCGGTGCCTCAACTGTAGTCTCAGATACTCCTCTACCTCTGCTGGTGTCTACTAGTTTGGCTATATTTAGACAGTCTCTATACATGTGCTCCATCGATCCACATAAATAACATGCTCCTGTGAGCCTTTTACATTCGCCCGTACGCTGTCTACCACAATGACTACATGTGGGCCTCTGTTCAACATATTGGCTCTACCCTCTGCCTGGGTAAGACAAAGTCATGCCTCAACCTCTAGAACTGGAGTACCCACTTCTGTTACCAGATTGTGCAAGCATATATCTACCTATTTTTTGTCGACCTTTTGCTAGACTCACCAAAGAACTCACGTGATGGCCTTTTTATTTGTTGTTCCCCAGCTTCTTTCATTAACTATTCAGCTCTGATTGCGGCAGCTTTGAGTCTAGCATAATTATCAAGATTAGTAGTCGTGATTATGTTTCTGATCTCATATTTGAGGCCCTCCTCAAACTTCCTACATTTGTCTCTTTCAGTAGAGACCATGAAGGTGGCATAATGGGAAAGTTTATTAAACTATACTTCATACTCTGCAACAGACATATTCCCCTATTTCAGATTCAGGAATTCCTTCCTCTTCTCATCTTTATTTGCTTCAAGCATGTAATTATTCTGAAATTCCAGGAGGAAATCATTCCATGTCAACACCGGTGGTTGTGCATCACTATCAGGGACTGTCTCCCACCATTCATAAGCATTTCTTTGCAGCAAGGATACTGCATAATCGAATTTATCATCCGGGGTACATCTCATCATATTCAGTTCCCTCTGTGTCCTTTTTAGCCATGTCTCAGCTTCTGTTGGGTCTGTTGTGCCATTGAAATTAGTTGCACCATGTTTCCTCAGCTTGTCATAACGTCTTTCCTTGTACATTTCAGGACCATATACTTCCTGTTCTAGGTTTTCATGGGGTACTTCTGCATGACATGATTGTGATACATGTACTGGAGCTCTAGCTCCTAGTGCTAGTTGATCTCTATGTAAATGAGGTGATGCCTCATGAGAATGTATTTCAGCCGGCCTCTCCTCCTTGGTGAATCATGTCTTATGATGTCACTAAAATAAATGAAATTATGTCATTACATAATGTTCAACACATAGGATGCATATGTTATCATGCTCTTATGCATATGCATGTTCCTATGGAACCTATCCCTGCTCTGATACCAAAAATATAACACCGCATCATATGCATTTAAGTATAACCTTTTTCTGTACAAAATAATCACATACTGCATGTTGGAAAGGTAAAATACCCTGTTCAGAAATTTTTTTTTTCATATCCTGTAATATAATTCAATGACTATGCAAGTCTCATATCCTACAATTTCATTCAATGACTTGCAAGTCTCATATCCTGTAATGTTATTCACTGACTTTGCAAAGTTAACACTGAGGTTTTCACCACAATATAATATATCACATATATCAAAACATAAACTTTACACATAAGTATTTTCGAGTTGATTTCATTTATACATTTTTAGTCTCATTCCAAAATGACTATACATATTCAAGCACGTAAATACAAAACATATATGACATATTTTCATGTTTGTGTGGAATGCAAGGAGAGACAGTGATGAGGCTCGGCCAATGACCTGTGCTCCATGTCTTCTATACACTACTCAAAATGAGCTATCACTTTTCTTTACCTTAAAAATGATGCAAATTGATGAGTTGCGGCTCAATGAGAATAATCATCCAATGAGCTCTAAAGTACCAAACAACTTATAGTAATAAATCACAAATCCAATATATACCATATATTCCATTCCATTCATCAGTATCATATATGTATCAATAAAGTTGAAACATATAATCATTACTCTTTATATATGCAAATGCTTTGCTTATTTCATTTTGTTGTGACCAAGTTAAACAGACATTGCCCTGGGTTTCCATGTGAACATTTGCCATATGAACATTTGCATTTGCATTTGCTAGCTAGCTTGATCATTTGTTTCATTTGCACATTTGTTGGGCCATAGGCCTATTCTTTTGCTTTACAATATCGATTAACTAGTCACAACGCCTTTTTAGTCCATATGCATATGCACTTGTATTTAATCATTCATCAACCATTGTATCTTATCACATATAATATACATATACCACATATATACCTCATATGCCAACATATACCTTGCATATACTATACATATACCATGTATATATATCACATATGTCAAACAGATACTTCAAATATACCACAAGTATACCATTTATCCATCATTACATTATCAAGGACCAGTCATGACAATCATATGAATCACATAGCAAGCAACATTTATTTCCACTAAAGAATTCAATCGATAATTAAACTCACCATTCTCCTTTGATTCCGACCCCTAATGTCATATCCGCTAATTTAGACCTAAGTCACGCGACTTGATAAATCGACTTGTCGGTTTGATCGAAGTCTAAATTTGGAATTTTATAAAAAAATAATGAAAATAAGGGTAATTAAGTATGGAAAATATCTAATAAAGTGTTCAAAATATTTAAAGATGTTAAATTTTGGTAAAGGACTAAATAACAATTTTTGAAAAGTTTAGGGGTCAATTTGCAATTTACAAAAAATTAGAGGATTTAAATAGGATAATCATAAATTAAATGCATGAATTGGGACATAAAATGAATATGGAGGCCGGCCACACCAAGTGGCAAAGTTTAAGAAGCTAATTAAGATACATGCATTTAACATTAATGAAGGTTTCTATATTGATGCTTAGGTGTCCCTCCCATCCTAACATCTAGAACACTCTATTCTCTAAACCAGCCACATTTTTCCCTTGGATAGCCATAACCAAACCTTGATTCTAGTAAAAGAAAGTGAGAAAAAGAGAGAAAAAGCATGGAAAATTCCATTTTCATGCTCAAGGTAGCTTAAGAGAGTAAGGAGAAAGAGAGAGATTAGAGTTTATGAAGTGGTAATAATTTGTTTATGAACTTTAGGAACTCAAAGTGACAAAGATTTGGCTCAAAGGAGAAAAGGGAAGGAGAAAGAGAAGTAAAGAGAAAGAAAAGAGAAAAAAAGAGGTTTATGCATAACCTAAGGTAATAGCTTATTTTAATTTTTTTAATTGCATGATTTAATTATTTGGCATGTTGATGATTTAATTATTTGGCATATTATTTTGTGATGAAAAATCTTGGGGATGCATGTTTGCTAGACTTAGGATTTATTTTGATAAAAATTTAAGATAGTTCATATATGTATTCTGTGCGGGAAATTGATGAGCAGTGTTCACTTAAACTGTTATAACTTAATTTATGGAACTTGGTTTGGCATGTTTTTTATTGGGTTTGAAAGACAAGACATAGATCTATAACGTTCATTAAGACCATAAAACCTGATATGTTTGTAATGATCCATAAAAATTCATAAATCTCGGACATAGAATCTGTCCAGAAATTCTGGACAGAATTGTTAGTAATGAGCAGTAAGTACTTAAACTCTTATAAATTGAGTTATGGAGCTTGGATTTGTGTGTTCTTTTTTCTGTATGAACGATAAGACATAGGGATACAATTGTTATTTAGACAATAATATCTGAATATGTCTGTAATGGTCCAGAAAAATTCATAAATTTTAGACTTAGAATCTGTCCACAAAATTCTGGGCAGAATTATCAGTGAACAGCTAGTGTTAATATTATCATATCTTTTGATACAGAACTAAGAATTAAGTGATTCAAGTTGGATATTAAAGCTAAGATCCATATCTAAAGGTTATATGAAGATCATGTATCTAATTCGAAATGGAACAGGACCAAAATTAAGATGAAGAACAGAGAACAAAATCTGCCAGTGATAGGGCAACATGTGAATTGAGGAATGAAATGAGTAAATTGATGAGAACTTTGTTATATTATGTAAATATTATTTTAATTTAGTGATTATGTGATTATTTTGGGATATTATATGCATGAAAAGTATGAAATTAATTTTTATGAATTTTAATGAAATTGTATAAGCCCTAGAACACCTAACTAGAACCAACTTATGATAGTTTGGCATGCCAAATAGGGGGGAGTATGATGAAAATGATTAAATCTATTAATGGTATGATTATCTACGCCGGTAATGGCACTGTTATCTATGCCGGTATTGGCACTTTTATCTACGGTGGTAAGGGCACGATTATCTATGCCGGTAATGACACGGTTATCTACGCCGGTAATGGCACGATTATCTAAGCCGGTAATGGCACTTATATGCACTCATCTTATTGCCCGAAAGGCACTCCTAAGTGCCTGGATGGAAACTCCGTTATCCGAGTCTGTGGTTCATAGGTGTCCTAGGCATAAATAAAGACATAAATAAAAAAAAAATCATGGAACATAAAAGAATTATTGAAAATAAAAATGGAATTATGAATTGTGGCATGTATAAAAAGAAGATTTAGTATTATACAATAAGGTGGTAATAAAATAAATAAGTATGAGATAATATAATATAATTTGATGTCTAAACATGCTAAAATACCATGATTAGGATGAGAATGATGATTTGATTATGTTAAACAAAATGAGATAGAATAAATTGATGTTATGCATACTAGAATATTCGAAAATGTATGTTTGCATGATTTGATCATAAATTGTTATATGACAATGCATGTGACATTGAAAATAGTTTATTGTCTCATTTATATGCACCACTAAGCCAAGAGCTTAGCGTGGGAGTTTTTCTCACGCAGATTTAGTAAAGAATAAATAGAAGATAGTAGACAGAGCCAACTGTGACCTAATCCAGTAAAGCAGCCTGTTGCACACATCGTGGGTTACACAACTTTTGTATATTATCATGTAAACTTTTCTATACACAACTTTTGTATAATTAAAAAAATAATTATAACATGTGTGTACCCACAATTAAGTATTAAGGTTACTACTTACTGATTAAGGCTGTTATTTTATGATATAGGTATAGTATGGCTTCAGGGTCATGACATATTGTGGCCGAAGGAACTTTAGAAGTGTTGAAGAAATTTGATAGAATTTGTGAGAAAACCCTAAAGAGAGATGATTTGTGATGATGAAAGGGGTTTTTGATGGTATTTATAGAAGAAATTTGTGACTAGGGGGCCGGAATCTTCAATGTACCATTCAATGTGTGTAAATGAGAACAGTTTCAAGAAGTTGGAAAGTTGAAATGTGAAAAATAACCGGCAGAAATGTTATATAGCCGACCCCTTCACGGGCGAGAAATACGTAGTCATGGGCGTGAAGTGTCGTGTTCACGGTTTGCTGAAGGGGTGCTCTACCCTTGAATAAAGGCATGAAATTTTTCACTATCGTGACATTTGAATGTCACAGGCGTGAATGATGAACTATCACGGTGGTGAAAAAGGAGTCACGGGCATAAAGTGTTGAATTTCACTACTTATACCCGTGAAACAAAGCGTGACTCAAGGCGTGAACGCTTCTGTGAGTTTTTGGTGAAAAATGTTCACGGGCATGAAAATGTGTCACGGGTGTGAACAAGGCTTTTCACGGGAGTGAATGAAGTCATGAACATAGGCTTCACTACTTTAAGGCATGAACCATGTTGTGAATTAAGTCGTGAAAGCTACTGGATCTTTTTGGCTATTTAATTCACGGGCGTGAATTGCCTAAAATTTTCATCAAATAAAATTAAGTCCTAAAACAAGACTAAATCATTTCTATAAAGATTCTATCCCTTATAACATAAATTTCCATCAAATTTACTACCTTATATAAAAGCAAGATTATCACTTAAGATTTGACAATTTGGCAATCACAAGGTTAATCCATTAATCATACCAAGTTCTCTTCTAATGAAATTAAATCTTTCCTCATTTAGATACTTAGTGAATATATCTACCAATTGATTTTCTCTGCTTATAAATTTCAATGCAATATCTCCATATTGAACATGATCTCTAATAAAGTGGTGTCTAATGTCAATATGCTTACTTCTAGAATGTTGAATGGGATTCTTTGAAAGATTTATAGCACTTGTATTGTCACATCTAATAGGTATATGGTTCATATCATGACCATAATTCTTAAGTTGTTGTTTCATCCAAAGGATTTGTGTACAACAACATCCTGCTGCTACATACTCTACTTCAGCAGTTGAAGGAGCAATTAAAACTTGTTTCTTGCTAAACCAAGAAACTAAGCACTCTCCAATAAAGTGACAAGTACCTGAAGTACTTTTTCTATCTAAAAGACTACCAGCATAATCTGCATCTGAATATCCTACAATATAAAAAGATGAATTTCTAGGATACAACAAACTTAGATGCAATGAGCCATGTAAATATCTTAGAATTCTTTTTACTGCATGTAAATGAGACTCTTTTGGACATGATTGAAATCGTGCACTCAAGCATACACTATACATTATGTCGGTCTAAAAGCAGTAAGATATAAAAGTGATCCGATCATACCTCTATAGAGTTTTTCATTAATGCTCTTACCCTTTTCATCCTTGTTGAATTTTGTTGATGTGCTCATTGGAGTCTTGGCATTCTTGCATCCTTCCATTCCAAATTTCTTAATTAAATTTTTGGCATATTTGGATTGGTTGATGAATATGCCTTCATTGCCTTGTTTTATTTGTAGACCAAGGAAATATTTAAGCTCTCCCATCATGCTCATTTCAAATTCCCTAGTCATACACTTAGCAAATTCTTGACAAAGCAATTCATTAGTAGAACCAAATATGATATCATCAATATAAATTTGAACAATTAGAATATCATGCTTATGCTTTTTAATGAATAATGTGTTGTCAATATTCCCCTTTGTAAAGTTATTTTCTAAGAGAAAAGAACTTAGTCTTTCATACCAAGCTCTTGGGGCTTGTTTCAAACCATATAAAGCTTTGGAAAGTTTAAAAACATGATTTGGAAAATCATAGCTTTCAAAACCTAGTGGTTGTTCTACATAAACTTCTTCTTCTATATAACAATTTAGAAAGGCACTTTTCACATCCATTTGAAAGAGTTTAATATTCATGTGACATGCATATGCTAAAAGTATTCTTATGGCTTCTAATCTAGCTACAGGAGCATAGGTCTCATCATAATCTATCCCTTCTTCCTGATTATATCCTTTTGCAACTAATCTAGCCTTATTCCTAGTTATTGAACCTTGTTCATCTAGTTTATTTCTAAATACCTATTTGCTACCTATAATTTGATGATTCTTGGGTCTAGGTACTAAGGTCCATACCTTACTTCTCTCAAGTTGGTTGAGTTCCTCTTGCATTGCAATCACCCAACTTTCATCATTAAGAGCCTCATCAACATTTTTAGGCTCAATTTGAGAAATAAAAGAAAGGTCAGTGGCTAAATTTTTGAAATGGGATCTAGTACTTACTCCCCTTGAAGGATCACCAATGATTTGCTTCTTGGGATGATCTTTTGTCATTCTCCATTTCTTTGGGAGTTCTTACCCATTTTCTTCTTGAGCTTTAGGTAGAGAATCATCTTGATGTGAATCTTCTTGATCATTTTCTTCTTTTCCATTTCCAAGATCAAGTCTTTCCATAGTTCCTACAATATCATCAAGAACACTACTTTTCACAAAATCAAGTCTACTAGATTCATTAAAAACAACATGCATAGATTCTTCAACAGTTAATGATCTTTTATTAAATACTCTATATGCTTTGCCAATTGTAGAGTATCCTAAAAAGATACCTTCATCAGATTTAGAAGCAAATTTTCCAAGGTTATCCTTGGTATTCAATATGAAGCACTTGCATCCACATACTCTAAAGTATGATATCAAGGGCTTTCTTCCATTCCATAGCTCAAATGAGGTTTTGTTTAAAAAAGGTCTTTTCAAAACTCGATTTGAAATGTCACAAGCAGTGTTTATGGCTTCTGCCCAAAAATAAGTTGGTAGACCATACTCATTGAGCATTGTTCTAGCCATTTCAATTAAAGTTCGATTTTTCCTTTCAACTACCCCATTTTGTTGAGGTGTCCTAGGAGATGAAAAATTTTGTGAAATGTCATGTTCAAGACAAAAACTTTTAAAGTTTTCATTTTCAAATTCTTTGCCATGGTCACTTCTTATCTTTGAAATACAATATCCTTTTTCATTTTGAACTCTTTTAGCAAAGTTTTTGAAATTTTCAAAAGCATCACTCTTTTGAGCTAAGAAAATTGTTGCCCAGATATCAAGCCAAGAAAAGGGGTTGAATTGGAGTTTTAAAAATTAAACTTTAAGATGCAGAAATAAACAATTAATTTGAGGAAGGATAGAGAAAATTTGACACACATATTTATAGAGGTTCGGGTGTTAACAAACCCTACTCCTCTCCCCAATCGCAATTAGGAGTTTCACTAACACACTAAGTATTACAATAGAGTGTTACAAGCTCACTCCCAACTATGGTGTTTCTCACAATGGCTCACACCTAACCCAAAAATCCCTTGTGTTTTAATGGCTCACACAATAACCAATTCCTTGTGTTATACAGGCTCACACAAACAACCTACTCTTTGTGTTTTACAGGCTAACACAAACAACCTACTCTTTGTGTTTTACAGGCTGACACAAACAATCTACTCTTTGTGTTTTACAGGCTCACACAAACAACCTTTTAATTTGTGTTTTGGAGGTTCACACAACTAAGCCTTACAAGTGTTCTACTCTTAACCCAGAATTACCCAAAGCTCACTTGAGTAAAGATTACAGAGAGAACCACTTATAAATCTTTATTGTTCAAATATGAGGAGCAAAAAGATTTTTACAGAGAATAGATTTGTTCTCAGAGTATCAAAGTACAAATAGCTTGTAATAAGAATTAAATTCGAAGTATATGCTATTCTTTTGTTTTTCTTATCATTCTCTTGTTCCTAATGCATAAATGACTTCCATTTATACTCCCATGGCTAAATATAGCCGTTGGGGTGCATTAAATAAGAAACTAGCCGTTGTACCAACCAAAAATCGCGCCTGACATTTTTCTCTTTCATTGTTCACGGAAGTGGCTATGCCTGTCACGAGGGTGACAGTTCTTCCGAAGCCGTGACTGAAGTGGTGACCTTGGTCGTGAAGCTTTCTGGAATGTTTTGACATATTGAGTCACGGGCGTGACATACTCATTCACAGGCGTGACAATCTTCCCAGCCGTGATCCAAGTGGTGACTCTGGTCGTGAAGCTCTATAGATGAAATTGCATGAATCTTCATGGGGGTGACACCTTTAATCACGGGGGTGACTGAAATGCTTACTTCACGGTTTGTGTTTCCTTCATGGCCGTGAACTTCAAATGTTGGTTTTGGTAATGGTTAGCTTCCTTCACGGGAGTGACTCCTAGAGTCACGGCAGTGAACATGCTAGTACTTGAATTTTGTTTCTCAAGGATTATTCTTCCAATTCTCCATTTTTGCTATTTTAATTCATGTCCAGTATAATATACTTACAAAAACAAGTATGTTAAATACAATATTGTTATATTATTTGTTATCATCAAAATGACGGAAATACCCCTCAAGGTTAACAATCTCCCCCTTTTTGATGGTGACAAATAATCTAGCAATATGTGATTTTGAGAAGTCTCCCCCTCAAAATATACTTAGGATAAAGATTGTAATATGCAAGAATAGTAAATAATGATGTAGCATTAAACTAGATTTTCAGTATATGCAAGTTATATGAGAAGTATATCCAATACATACCATAATTCCTTTTTAAGACATGAAGTATATGTAAGGTATATTTAAGGTATATCATGGCATATTTTTATTTGTAACTTGCTTTATGGTATATGCAAGGTATACTTAAGTTGTATCTAAGGTATATAAAGCTCAATTTATATACTTTGCATATTAATTCACTTTTTGATGTTAATTCTTATATTACTAGTTTGATATCATTCTCCCTTATCATATATTGCTAGTTTTCTCCCCCTTTTGTCATCAATCAAAAAGGATATGAAGATTGAAGTGAACAAAGGCAAATATATATATCATAAAGGAAAGGATACAAACTAAGAAAGGAAAATTAAAATTTCCTACACAACCAAACATAAAAATGACAAACAAGCTAAAAATGATCAAATTTAGGCTACACTCTAGCCTATCTCCTAGCCAGACATCCTATCACGAAGCCTAGCTACTTCAACCTCAAGGCTGTCCATCTGAGACTCCATGAAGTCTTTGAGGTTCTCCAACCTCTCATCCATGGAAGTCTGCAGCTACTCAAAACGTGGTACCAATAGGTCAACCACCTGCTGCGCTAAGGATGGTGTGGAAACTAAGGACTGTCCAATGTCCTGCTCGACTGCTGGAGGTGCTTCCTCAACCCGAGCTCTCTTTTTCTGCTGGACTCCCTGGAGGCCTGCTTTAAAATCCTCCGTGTCATTATCTTCCCAGATAATCTCTCCAACAATGTCAGTGAAGCGGTAGAAGATATCGTTCTGAAAAACGATTCTGACAGCCGCTCCCATCTTGATGAACGACTCGACATCCAGCCTATCTCGAGGATGTGCAGGAATGATGTTGAAGTGATTGTCATCCAGCTTCAAATAATTGAGCTTCACTACAATATGGGTGACATATGCCCCAATCAAAATATCTCCTGTAGGCTTGGTGGCAATGGAGAGAAGATGGTTTGCAAACCATCTAGAAAGTGCCACTGTGACTCCCCTGTGAGCCATCTCAAACAGGAAGAGTTCTGACTTCCTAAAAGTTCCATTACTTTCTCCCCTAGCAAAAATGTTATAGGTTAGGAACCTATGCAAATACCTGTAAACCTGTAAGGTGCTGAGAAATTCCAGCGTTGGCTCCCTCAGAGTCGGCTGATGAATTTCAACAAACTCTTTGAGATGACAGGCTTGTAGTTGCTCTGTCATAGCCATCTCAAGCCCGAGACTACAGATTGTCTGCCAATCGAAGGACCTTGATGATAAAAGAGGTCTCGTCGTCAAAGTTGCATACCGAGGATGGCAACTCTCCGGAATGCGATTCATGAGGTAATCTGCATACCTCTTAGGTGCATAGGACTTCTTTCTCTTTCCCTTAGATGAAGCAGACTCAATTTTTGAAGAAATTTGCTGTTGATGGAGTTGAAAATGATTTTGACATAAAATTTGATGTAAAACCCTAGAAATGTATGATTTCTGATGAAGATTCGAACTTTTGGTGGTATTTATAGTGAAATTTCAAGTCATTGGGTCAGAATCTTCAATGTCTCAATGAATGAGAATAAATGAGAACGGTTTTGGGAGATGAGAAGTTGAAATGAAGGTTGTAACCGACTATTTTCTTATATATTCGATACATTCACGGGCGTGAATTATGGTTTCACAGGCATAAATGGTCATGTTCACGATTTGCTGAAGGAGTGTTTAACCCGTGAATAAAGGCGTGAATATGTTCACGGGCGTGATGTTTGAACTTCACTGGCATGAATGATCATCAGTCACTAGGGTGAATGAATGGTCACGGGCGTGAACTATTGAAGTTCACTACTTATGCCCGTGAAGCAAGCCGTGACACAAGGCGTGAAAGCTTTTGTGAGTTTTTGGGGTGTAATTGTTCACGGGAGTGAAAATTCGTCAACCATGTCGTGAACCAAAGTCGTGAACGACACTACCTCTTTAGGCCTCTTAAGTCACGGGCGTGACTTCCCTAGAATTTTCATCAATTTAAGTTCTACAACAAGACTGAATCATTTCAACAAAAATTCTACTTCTTAAAACATGAATTCTCAATAAAATTTCTATCTTATAACTTGTGATATGATTTAAGATCAACAATTAAAATTTCATGTTCTTGCAATCACAAGGTTAATCCATCAATCATACCTAGTTCTCTTCTAATGAAATTAAATCTTTCCTCATTTAGAGACTTAGTAAAAATATCTGCTAATTGATTTTCTGTGCTTATAAATTCTAATGCAACATCTCCATATTGAACATGATCTCTAATAAAGTGGTGTCTAATGTCAATATGTTTGCTTCTAGAGTGTTGAATATGATTCTTTAAATGATTTATAGCACTAGTGTTGTCACATTTTCTAGGTATATGGTTCATCTCATGACCATAGTCCTTAAGTTGTTGTTTCATCCAAAGAATTTGTGTACAACAGCATCCAACTGCTACATATTCAGCTTCAGCAGTTGAGAGAGCAACTGAAACTTGTTTCTTGCTAAACCAAGAAACCAAACATTCTCCAATGAAATGACAAGTACCTGAAGTACTTTTCCTATCCAAAAGACTACCAGCATAATCTGCATCTGAATATCCTATAATATAAAAAGATGAATTCCTAGGATATCATAAACCTAGATGCAATGATCCATGTAAATATCTTAAAATCCTTTTTACAGCATTTAAATGAGATTCTTTAGGACATGATTGAAATCGTGCACATAAGCAAACACTATACATAATATCGGGTCTAGAAGTAGTGAGATATAAAAGTGATCCGATCATACCTCTATAAAGCTTTTCATTAATGCTCTTACCCTTTTCATCTTTATCCAATTTCGTTGATGTGCTCCTAGGAGTCTTGGCATTATTGCATCCTTCCATACCAAATTTCTTGATTAAATCTTTTGCATATTTGGATTGGTTGATGAATATGCCCTCATTGCTTTGCTTTATTTGTAGACCAAGGAAATACTTAAGTTCTCCCATCATGCTCATTTCAAATTCCCTAGTCATGCACTTAGCAAATTCTTGACAAAGCAACTCATTAGTTGAGCCAAATATTATATCATCAGCATAAATTTGAACAATTAGTATATCATGCTTATGCTTTTTGATGAATAGTGTAGTGTCAACATTTCCCTTTGTAAAGTTATTTTCTAATAAAATAGAACTTAGTCTCTCATACCAAGCTCTTGGAGCCTGTTTTAAACCATACAAAGATTTTGAAAGTTTAAAAACATGATTTGGCAAATCATAACTTTCAAACCTAGTGGTTGTTCTACATACACTTCTTCATCTATATAACCATTTAGAAATGCACTTTTCACATCCATTTGAAAAAGTTTCAAATTCATGTGACATGCATATGCTAAGAGTATTCTTATAGCTTCTAATCTAGCTACAGGTGCATATGTTTCATCATAATCTATACCTTCTTCCTGATTATATCCTTTTGCAACTAGTCTTGCTTTATTTCTGGTTATTAACCCTTGTTCGTCTAATTTATTTCTAAATACCCATTTGCTACCTGTGATTTGATGATCCTTGGGTCTAGGTACTAGGTTCCATACCTTATTTCTCTCAAATTGGTTGTGTTCCTTTTGCATGGCAATTACTCAACTTTCATCATTAAGAGCCTCATCAATATTTTTAGGCTCAATTTGTGAAATAAAAGCAATGTCAGTGACTAAATGCTTGAAATGAAATCTAGTACTTACTCCCCTTGATAGATCACCAATTATTTGCTCTTTTGGATGATCTTTCGTCATTCTCCATTCTTTTGGAAGTTCTTGTTCCATTTGTTCTTGATTTTGAGGAAGTGAATTTTCTTGATCATTTTCTTCTTTTCCATTTTCAATATCAAGTTTTTCCATATTACCTACAACATCATCAAGAGCACTACCTTTCACAAGATCAAGTTTACTAGAGTATCCTAAAAAGATACCTTCATCAGACTTAGAGGCAAATTTTCCAAGATTGTCCTTGGTGTTCAATATAAAACACTTGCATTCAAATACTCTAAAGTATGCTATCAAGGGTTTTCTTCCATTCCATAGCTCAAATGAGGTTTTGTTTAAAAGAGGTCTTTTGAAAACTCGATTTGAAATATAACATGAATTGTTTGTGGCTTTTGCCCAAAAATAAGTTGGTAATTCATATTCATTAAGCATTGTTCTAGCCATTTCAATTAATGTTCGATTTTTCCTTTCAACTACCCCATTTTGTTGAGGTGTCTTAGGAGATGAGAAATTATGTGAAATGCCATGTTCAAGACAAAAGCTTTCAAAGTTTTCATTTTCAAATTCTTTCCCATGATCACTTCTTATTTTTGAAATGCAGTACCCTTTTTCATTTTGAACTCTTTTAGCAAAGTTTTTGAAATTTTTAAAAGCATCACTCTTTTGAGCTAAGAAAATTACCCAAGTAAATCTAGAGGAATCATCTACGATGACAAATGGATAATGTTTTCCTCCTAAGCTAGCAATTCTAGTAGGTCCAAATAAGTCTAAATGCAGGAGTTGAAGAGGTTTTGAAGTACTTATTATGTTTTTGGCTTTGAAAGATGACTTGTGTTTCTTTCCTCTTTGACAGGGATCACATGTCTTGCCTTTTTCATATTTAACTTTTGGTAATCCTTTTACTAGTTCTCCTGTGCTGAGACTTTGTATTAAGTCCATGTTAGCATGACCAAGTCTTCTATGCCACAGCCAAGATTCATCACTAGTAGTCACAAGACACTTAGAGGAATGGTTAGATAATTCATGTAAGTTTATTATGTACGTATTGATATCTCTATTTCCTTTAAATATTTCTTGACCATCGATAGAGATTACAAGACATTCATTTGAAGTAAATATTACTTTGTTTCCTTTATCACATAATTGACTTACACTTAACAAGTTATGTTTCAAGCCATCAACAAGTAAGACATCCTTAGTAAAAGTAGTACCATTAACACCAATAGAACCAATGCCAATTACCTTACCCTTTGCATTGTTTCCAAAGGTAACTTTACCTCCATCAATACTTTTGATTTTATTGAAAAGTTCTGTCTCCTATCATATGCCTTGAGCATCCACTGTCTCCTAGCCACGCATTTTTGTTTATTGTGGACTTGAGGCATACCTATAGAATCACAAATCAAGTATGATTTTTAGGTACCCAAATTAGTTTGGGTCCTTGGGGGTTAGCACATGAAGGTTCCCAATGAGCCTTCCTTATCCAGCAATGTTTATTTATGTGACCCATTTTCATACAATAATTATATTGTTTAGGTCTAAACTTGCTTTTTGGTCTTACACTGTGTTTAAATGCCATAATTTTATTAGACTGATTTTGAGAACAATGGCATGCACATTCATGATTAATTTTCATTTTTCTAGATGCATGCATCCTATACATAAAGGCATGATTATTCTTTTTCTGTATATAAGGTTTAACATTCTTATTTCTTGATGCAGTTCTAACAGGTGTGGAGATGTGAGATTCTTTAGATTTAACAAATATAGTTTTGTGAGAAGATGATGATATGTCCTTAAATCCTGGACCATGTCTAATTAAGGGTGGTCTTTAAGACACAATGAGAGTATCTAAGATTTCTTTACCTTTGTGAAATTTAGAAATGGAATTTCTAAGTTCCACAACTTCATTTTTCAAAGTATTATTTTCTTTTAACAACGAAGTTGTTAAGGGTCTTGATGAGTATTCATCTAATGACTTTTGAAGAGATTCATTAGATGATTTAAGCTTTATGTTCTCTTTTTCTAAACCATCTATCTTATTTTTCAAATTAGAGATATTATTTCTATAGGTACTAAATTTAGTTATATATTTCTCTAATTCTATATTTAATTCTTCTATTAGGCTTTGCTCATCATCATCATCGTCACTATCACTATTACTATCATTATCACTACTATCATTATTGAAAGAATATGAGTGTAGTGATCTTACTTTGTCCGAGACGTGATCCTCAATAGCCATAAAGCATAGGTTGACCTCTTCACTTTCATTATCATCTTTTTCACTTGAAGAGCTTTCGTCATCCCATGTGGCTTTATGACCTTTCTCCCCATTGTCTCTTTGGTATTTGCTCTTATGCTTCTTGAGCCTTGGACATTCTGGTTTGATATGTCCTTTCTTTCCACATTCATAGCATTTTACCTCTTCCTTACTTCTATGTGTGTCATTAGAAGTTTATTTGAGGTTTCTTTGCCTGAATTTTCTAGAATTGCTCATTTTCTTTTCAATGATTCTTTTTAATCTCCTTGAAAGCTTAGGGATGTCCTCATTTTCATCATCACTCATCTCTTCATCATCTTCACTTTCTTCTTGAGATTTTGAAGTAGAGGCTTTGAGTGCTAAGGGTTTTCTTTTCTCTGGCTCTGCTTCAAGCTCTTTATCTCTCTTCACTGCCATCTCATGTGTGAGAAGCTTGCCAATCAGCACATCAGTATTCATGATGCTCATATCTTCATTTGCTTCTTCTATGCCAACAACTCTTGAACCATAGTCTTTAAGAGGAAGACTTCTCAGGATTTTATTGTTTACATCTTCCAAACTCAGATGCTTCCCAAGTTTCCTCATTCCATTTATAATGGATAGAAGTCGGTTGGTCATGTCAGTGATTGACTCATTGGATTTCATCTTGAAGAGCTCATATTCTGAGGTTAGAAGTTGAATCTTCTTATATTTGACTTGCCTAGTTCCCTCATGATAGTTCTCCAATGTCTTCCACATGCTATATATTGTTGAGCAGTGTTGTATTCTCCCACATTCTTCAATAGATAATGAGCTTGATAGGATTATCATTGCCTTCTTATTTTTGACACACAGATTTATAAAGAAAATTAAACTTTAAGGTGCGGAAATAAATAATTAATTTGACGAAGGATAGAGAAAATTTGAAACACAGATTTATAGAGGTTCGGGTGTTAACAAACCCTACTCCTCTCCCCAATCGCAATTGGGAGTTTCACTAACACACTAAGTGTTACAATGGAGTTTTACAAGCTCACTCCCAACTATGGTGTTTCTCACAATGGCTCACACCTAACCCAGAAATCCCTTGTGTTTTAATGGCTCACACAATAACCAATTCCTTGTGTTATACAGGCTCACACAAACAACCTACTCTTTGTGTTTTACAGGCTGACACAAACAACCTACTCTTTGTGTTTTACAGGCTAACACAAACAACCTACTCTTTGTGTTTTACAGGCTCACACAAACAACCTTTTAATTTGTGTTTTGGAGGTTCACACAACTAACCCTTACAAGTGTTCTACTTTTAACCCAGAATTACCCAAAGCTCACTTGAGTAAAGATTACAGAGAGAACCACTTATAAATCTTTATTGCTCAAATATGAGGAGCAAAAAGATTTTTACAGAGAATAGATTTGTTCCCAAAGTATCAAAGTACAAATAGCTTGTAATAAGAATTAAATTTGAGGTATATGCTATTCTTTTGTTTTTTTTATCATTCTCTTGTTCTTAATGCATAAATGACTTCCATTTATACTCCCATGGTTGAATATAGCCGTTGGGGTGCATCAAATAAGAAACTAGCTGTTGTACCAACCAAAAATCACACTTGACATTTTTCTCTTTCATTGTTCACGGGCGTGACTATGCCTGTCACAGGAGTGACAGTTCTTCCCAAGCCGTGACTGAAGTGGTGACCTTGGTCTTGAAGCTCTCTAGAATGTTTTGACATATTGAGTCACGGGCGTGACATACTCATTCACGGACGTGACAATCTTCCCAGCCATGATCCAAGTGGTGACTCTGGTCGTGAAAAATTTGACATAAGGATTTTTATAGAGGTTCGGGTGTTAACAAACCCTACTCCTCTCCCCAATCGCAATTGGGAGTTTCACTAACACACTAAGTGTTACAATGGAGTTTTACAAGCTCACTCCCAACTATGGTGTTTCTCACAATGGCTCTCACCTAACCCAGAAATTCCTTGTGTTTTTATGGCTCACACAATAACCAATTCCTTGTGTTTTACAAGCTCACACAAACAACCTTTTCCTTATGTTTTGCAGGCTCACACAAACAACTTTTACCTTGTGTTTTACAGGCTCACACAAATAACCTTTCTTTGTGTTTTAGAGGCTCACACAACTAACCCTTACAAGTGTTCTACTCTTAACCCAGAAATACCCAAAACTCACTTGAGCAAGAAATGATTACAGAGAGAAACACTTACAAATCTTTATTTCTCAATAAATGATGAGCAAAAAGATTTTCACAAAGAATAAATATTTGTTTTGAAAGTATTAAATGTACAAATAGCTTACAACAAGATTTTGATTCAAAGTATTAGCTCTCCTCTAGTGCTGAATCCATAAATGACTTGCATTTATACTTCCATGGTGAATTAAAGTTGTTAGAATGCATTTAATACAAAACTAGCCGTTGCACCAACCCTAATAATCGTGCCTGACATTTTTCTCTTTCATCTTTCATGGGCGTCACTTTGTTTGTCATGGTCGTGACTGTTCTTCTAAGCCATGACTGAAGTAGTGACCTTGGCCGTGAAACATTTTGGAAGGTTTTGAAATATTGGGTCACGGGCGTGACATATATCTTCACGGGCGTGACAACCTTCCAAGCCATGGTCCAAGTGGTGACTTTGGTCGTAAAGCTCTCTGGAAGAATTTATCATGTGGGTTCACGGGCGTGACATCTCTTTCACGGGCGTGACTTAAATGTTCATTCACAGTTTGTTGTCTTCCTTCATGGCCGTGAATTTCAAATGTTGGTTTGTTGGCGCTAGACTTACTCACGGGCGTGACACATAGGATCACGGGCGTGAATGATGCTGCTTCTTCAATTTTATCTTTCAAGGATTAATCTTTTATTCTCTATTCTTGCTATTTTATTCCATACCCTTTTTAATAAACTTAGAAAATAAGTATGTTAAATACAATATTGCTATTTTATTTGTTATCATCAAAATGACGGAAATACCCGTCAAGTTTCAACACCGGTGATGGGACTTATAAATGCACAAATCATATTGCTCGGATGGCACTTCTAAGTGCTTAGATGACAACTCTGTTATCCTAGTCAGTGGTTCATAGGTATTGTGGGCATAAGGAAGTTAAAACACAATAAATAAATAAATGGAATCATAACTTGTGATATGATTAATTATGATGGATTATATAATAATGTTTTAATTAAGTAAAACAAGTATGAGATAAAATGATATAATTTGATGTTTATACATGCTAAAATATTATGAGATGTATATTTGCATGAAAAGATGATTGGGCATAAATTTATATATGACAATGCATGTTGCATAAAATAGTTTATTGTCTTATTTATATACACCGCTAAGCCAATAGCTTAACATGGGAGTTTCTCTCGCACAGATATAATGAAGAATAAATAGAAGATAGTAGATAAAGGTTGTGGTAGCCTGATCTAGTAGAGCAGCTTATTTCAACCACCGTGGGTCACATAACTTTTGTATATTATAGTTTACATTTTATGTTATAGTACTTGTAAAATAAGCACACGTTTTGTAAATAATACTTTATTATATAAAATGTATTGTATTTTTTTATTATAATTTATTTTACTCTACAAGTAAATAAATAGTAAATAAAGAAAAAAATATATGAGTGATTTTCATGAATACAAAAATTAAAAAAATGATATTTTAACTGATGAAGTCAGTATAGCACTCCCTTATTAGGGCAGGAGCTTCTGGGGTGAGGGACTGTTACAAGTTGTGAATGGTTCTATCCAGAAATGAGAAGTCTTTCATGAGCATGACATATTTCTTTACAAATGTGACTTAGTCAATGTACCGGTGCACCCCCTCACCCGACCAACACGTGCCCGAATAAGGGAGCGCTACTGCCTGTCTTCTTTACTTCTTCAATTCGCTATTATTATTATTTTGCCCTTTTTTTTATTTTCTCAACACTCATGTATATATAGATATAAACAAAAATCAGGGTACAATTTATTTACATAAGATAGTAATTTTATGCTTTCAAATTGTTTCTTAAACAAACTGTAAAAGTAAGTTTTACAAACTCTTTAATATAAAAAGCCAAATACAAAAATTTCAAAGCTTGTAACCCACTTTCTCAAGGTTTGGCTGCTTTACTTGAATAGGATCACCACTTGCTTTATCTATCACCTTCAGCTACCTTTCTATATCTGCGTGGAAGGAAACTCCCACGCTAAGCTCTAAGCTTAGTGGTGCATATAAATAAGGCAAAATATTATATCATGCAATAAGCATTAACATGTATCATTTTATGCATTAAAATGTTCGCATGCCATGACTATCAACATATTCCTATTTCATACAAGTATAAATGTCATGCTCACATAGACTATGTTATTTCATTTATGTTTGATGGTAATTTACTCTGTTAATCTCATTATCATTATGTCTCAATCTCATATCATCATCATTTTCTTATTCTTTTCTTTTCTTATTTTCCGACATATCCTCATTATCTTGGCCACATCATTCTAAATTTGGACTGACTGGATATAGGTTATGGATCAGGAGCGCTCCCAGAGCTTAAGCCACCCTGTCCACTATCTAGCTCAAAAGAGCTTTTCAATCAATGGCGCTCCCCGAGCTTAAGCCACATTGATTGAGTATAATTTCATCATAGATGAATAACCGGACCAAGGGCACTCCTCGAGCTTAAGCCACCTTGTCCTCATTTATATGTGCTCATCAGGGCTTCTCAAGTCAAATAGCACTCCCAGAGCTTAAGCCACATTGACCGAGCATCTCAGACCAATGGCACTCCCAGAGCTTAAGCCACATTGGTTGAGGAATAGTACGGTGTCGTTCGCCCCTTTAATGACATGTCATCTATCCTGATTCTAGTCCGCAGGTAGAGTAATGGGCTTCTTTATATTTTCACATCAATCATAATTCTCATGTTTATCAACATCTCAATTTTTTTGTTTTGCATACATATAGTCATACTCATACATACTGGATAACATCTTTTCATTTATTTAACTAGGTACATCAATATTCTCATGCTTATCATCCGCATCAGATTTCATATATTATCCGTGACAATTCATTTTTTTCTATATCCCAACATAACACGTTCTCACATCAATATATATATATATATATATATCCATATCATTCTTATTTCACTAGATAGACAATGACTTTCATTTACTTACCTGAATTCCTTATTTGATAACCACATTCATAATCACAAATACAGAGCATTCACAGCCGTGATTACTAAATTTCATGCCCGTGAATTAGTTCACGCCCGTAATCCCAAGCCTTGAACGCTACTGGAATGAATCGCCCAAAAGTATTCATAGTCGTGATTACTCATTCATGCCCGTGAATAAGTTCACTTCCATGATTCCAACCCGTGAATGCTTCTGAAATAAATAGTACCATTTCCACACATAAGTCACAACTGTGATACAATCAGTCACAACCGTGAACCCTCAAGTTCACGCCTGTGACTCAATAGTCACGCTCGTGACTTTCAGCAGGAAATCTGCATATTCACTTTTCATTCATTCTAACATCATCCAAATCATACCAAATTCTATTCATGCATTTCTAAGGTTCTTTACTCAACTTATTACTTTCTAATACATGTAAATGTCTTGATCATACAAGATTTTCTAACATGCATCATTAATTCAATGTCACACAAGGATCTCATTCATACATGTCTAAACCTATGGTTTCATGCCATAATCATCATCATTCTTGAAATGCATTTATCTAAAATCATGTTCAACATGCATTATTTCAAACAAAAATAGGCTATTGCCTTAAGTTATGCACAAACCTTAATATTTCTATTTCACTCTTCTAGGTAGCTTTCTCTTTTCCTTTGCTCCTTAGAGCTTGTTTCTTGTCACTTGGAACTCCTACAACATCATAAATCATTATTATCATCTGATTTTCTCAAGACCCCAAACTCTCTTTTTCTGTCTCAAAACCCTAGTTTCTCTTTCTTTCCCTATAAGTCTTGGATGAGTTCAAAATTCAAACTTCTTTAAGAAAAGATGAAGAATAAGAAGAATCACTTCTTACCTTACTCTTTTCTTCACTAAATCACCACTTTGGAGATTTTCTCTCTCTACCAAACTTGATTTTTCTTCCTCTCTCTTGTTCTTTCCAGCTTCCTTAGGAGTTATGGACCATGAAGTTCACCTTATCTTGCTCTTTCCCTTCTCTTCCCTTCCTTTCTCTCTCTAGAAATCAAGATTGGCTATGGAGGAGATGGGGTTGGCGTGATTGGTATAAAAGAGAGAGAAGAAGGCAGAAAATGAAGAGAAGAAGAAGAAAAGAAGGCATTAAATAGGGTACCCAAAAAGTCTTCATAAGGGACCCACCATTTGACCATCTTCTCCCAATTTTATACTTAATCAATATTAATCCTCTTTCTTTAATATCATGGCCGGCCTACCCAAATTTTAAATGTCCAAATTTCCTAGGTTAATTAGCAATTAATCTCATTAATCCTCTCATTTTTGGTAAATTGCAATTTGACCCCAAAACTTATCAAATTTTGCAATTTAGTCCTTTTCTGTAAATCAACTCCTTTAAACTTTAAAATCACTTAATGAGTCATTTATCATTTAATTTAGCCATTATTTGATCAATTTTTGAAAAAATCCAAATTTAGACTCCGATCGGTCAAACGCGTCAACTTCGCGACACGTGCAACTCGGGGCCTAAATTAGCTGATATTACAGTCCAGTTTCACGCATGGTCCAATGCTTCACTGCCATGAATATTTAAAAGAACAGTTTTAGCACTAACTCATTCATAGGTGTTACCTATAAGTCATGGGCATGAATGGTTGTGGCGATTATTCACCACGAACGTGATATTATTCACTGATGGGAATATCTACTTAATGGGTGTGAACCTTGTTGATTTTCATTATTTTGAACTTCAAATAATTTCAATCAACTTGCTTCATGGTCTTAGAAATGTGTAACCTATCTAACATAGTTAGATCACAAAATGTGGTTAAATTTCTTATTGCCTAATTATTTGTGATCATCAAAATAACAAAAATACCCATTAAGGTTCAACAAACAAAACCCAAGCCTCTCCATAATAGTCCCACCTCTTGAACTGGTCTAGTTATTAACAACCAGGTCATGGAATTCACTTTCATGCAGCCATGAATTCTCAAAATTGAATTTGTAAGTTGGCCTTCTTTTGATAGACGACTTTGTAAATAGCTTAATGGGATGATGACTTGAAACAGATGCAAATAAAAAGGCTAATTTTGCATATGGAAAGAACAAACTAAGCAGTGATCTAGACATTCTTCCATAAAGTTTGGAGTACCTTTTCTTTTCTCTGACGTATAATTATAGCTCTCCAAAATAAGATAAAAAAGCCCACAATTAGCATCCACTTCTCTAAAGCCTCTCTATAACCATTCAAGATGCCGAACTAAGTCATTTTTTTTTTCACTGGGCCCAAACATGTCATTGCAATTACCCATAAGACTCCAAAGGAGAGAAGATTTGTCGTTTAGGTCCTGCATAAGGTCTTAGGATATATTACTATTGGAACGCTCAAGTTGGCCATAAAAACCAGTAAAGCGCTAAGAAAGGCTATTCTCATCAACAATATTTGTATCAATATAAAATCTGGAGTAACTCAGAACAGTCATTGAAATATTATTATTTCAAAGTAAAGCAAGGCCGCTACTACGACCTTCTCTGTCTACACAGAAACATTTAGTATAACTAACACTACTTTTTATTTCTTCAATCTTATTAGCATTAACAAGAATCTCAATGAGAAAGATAATATTTGGCTTACAAGATTTAACAGAAATTTTAAGCTAATATTGCATGTGGATTGCCAAGTCCACGGTAGCTCCAAGTTACGACTATTATGGCACCTGGCAGGGGCCTTAAAAAAGACCCGACCGAAGAAGAATTATTGTTGTGGATATCTTGCCATTATCAAACACATTTGGGCACTTACGAGCAAATGCAGTCTCAAGGCCATTGGAATCAGTTTCTAGTCCATTCAAGTTTGTGCTATTGGTTGATAGGCCCTAATTATTCAAGATTCTTTTCTTTTTTTCATTCATCAATCAAAGCTAACTCCACCTCTTCATTAGTGTCCCTATCCTCAAGGTCCATGTCAGCATCCTTACACTTATTTAAGGTAATGAGCCCTTTTTTGTTAACTTGCATAATTATCGTGCCCTTATCAAACATGCAACCTTTAATTCCACTATTCCTCCATTTGGATTTCCAAATCCTGAATCCATCTCCATGATTTCTATAGTAGATTTCTAAGTTCCAAAATTTGAATCCCTGTCACCATCTTCCTTTCGTAGCCACTGTTTTCGGCCCAAGCCACTTGTTCTCCTATTGGTGCTTTTATTCAAGGTCCCCACTCCTTTTTTAGTTCTTTGACATTATTATGGAAGAGAATAGAACATAATCTATCCGTGTGCCCTAGTTTCCCATAGAAATAGCAAAGTTAAGAGTTAAACTCATACTAAAATTAGACTAAACTCTAGCCTTTGTTGCTCAGTTTAATTTTCTTCCACCTCTTTAATGGTAAGCTAGCATCGATCTTCACTCTAACTCGCATATAACTTCTCCAGTTCCCTGCATTGTTTTATGCATCATAATCTAAAAACACACCGACAAAGTTGCCTAGTTGTTTACCCATAACCATTGACATAAAGCCCACTCGTAATTCATGTATCTGCACCCATACTACGATTTGAAACAAAGACACATTTGATTAATTTAATTCAAAACTCGCAAGTTATCCAATCCAAAATGATTGAGTGTGAATCCAGTCAACTCAACCAAATGTCAGGTCTAATTCCCTATATGGTTGGTAATTTTTAATATTATCAAACGCCAGAATGTCAAACAACAGTAAATTACGAATTTAGGATTTTTTTTCTGAAAGTAAAATTTATATAGGCCTATTGAATTGATGAGGCAGGAGAATATTTCATTTATAGCTATTTGGATTAACAAAATAATTTTGAAAAATTACACCATGTGGAGAATATTTCATTGAGGGATTGTTATATCATGGACCCAGGCTCATGTTGCATTATAAATCTCTTTCCTTCACACGTGTAAAATAAAAACAACAATGTGCGCTTTTTCAAAATTGGATTTTGGCAAACTAATAAATATAAAATAGTTTTATCAGTTATAACTTATTGGTTCATCGTTTTAAAACTTATAAGTTCATCAATTATAATTTACAGGTTTATTATTTGTAAGTTATAGATTCATCAGTTATGACTTACATATTCATCGTGTTATACATACAGCTTCATTATTATGAACTTAGAAATTCATCGTCTAAAATTTACAGATTCATCGTTTATAAGATGCAGATTCATCGTTTATAATTTTTAGGTTCATCATTTAGAAGCTACAGGTTTATTATTTAGAACTTACAGATTTATCATTTATAAATTATTGTTTCATCACTTACAGATTTATCGTTACAATATGCAAGTTCATCATTTTGAACATGCAGATTTATCATTTGAAAGTTACAGATTCTTAATTTAGATTTTGTAATTTTATCATTTATAGATTTATCGTTTAAAATTTGCAGATTTATCATTTTAAACTTACAGATTTATCGTAAAGAAACTCTAAGTTCATCATTTAAAATTTACAGATTTATCACTTATAAATTCATCGTTTATAACTTGCAGATTTATCATTAACAGGTCTACCAAATACATCATTCTTAACCTCTAGTAACACAATTTGTTTCTCTCTATATTACTCATTTTTAATTCAAATATCTTCATTTTCAACCATTTTATTCTACAAATATGTTAAAACTAATATTTTTCATCACAAACAATAAATAAAACATTTAAAAATATTAAAAATACAATAAAAAAATACAAATTAAAAAATTTTTTCTCTCTGAAACAGTTCTATAATCAAGAAATAAGTTTTTTTTTATCTTTTTGAAGAAAAAGAAGTAGCAGAAAAGAATATGACGATGATAATGATAATAAAGAAAACCATTTATACAATAATTGTTTTTATCCACAGTGAATACATATAGATTATTTAACTCAAAAAATAATGAGATGTCGTTTTAAAATTGGAATCATAATATAAAGTGAATATGGATCCATAATATAATTTATGTTCATTAAATATGTGGACCGGTGAGTCTAGGAACCTCATTTTATGTCAGCCCAATGAATATTTATCTGGATCCAATTAGGTTTTGCATTGCAAGGATTAATGATAAATATAGTCTAATTAGTTAGTACATAATAAATTAACAATTTTTTAAGCTAAGGACATTAATGAAATATTAAATTTTTTTTTTTAAGAATGCATATTTTTAGCTCTCAAACGTTTTGAGTTTATTTAACTTTCAATTTTTATTCTATTGAATCTCTTGAAAATATGATTTTTTTTTTTTTTACATTTTACATTTTTCGTCAAATAAATCTTCAGTAAGACAAAAAATAAAAATTAGTGTCTCAATATAACAAAAATTAGAAATCTAATGGCTTAATAAATGATTTTGGCAAATTTAAATGTCAGACCATAAATTTTATATATAAAAGATACTAATAACTTCTTATTTATTATCATTTTAACTGTCCCCATATATATATATATATATATATATATATATATATATATATATATATATATATATATATATATATATATATATATATATATATATATATATATATATATCCTGTTGCACTAATAGGAATTTGACAAGTGACATTATAGTTTTTCTATAATATTAATTTTTTTAATCCTATCCTTTTTGACCTGTACGCATACCCCTTATTCAACCATTATACCTTTTCCCAAAATATTTTTTTAATTTTAATGAACTAATCATTGTAATATTTTAGCAATTCTAATTAAAATCGACCCATATTTTTTTACTTTCATTCGTTTTTATGTGTTTCATCTTTTCCGCTTTATTTATTTGTTACTATCTGCATATACAATATTGGAATTTAACAGAAATATCTATTGATGAATATAATTTCTTTAAGAATAAATAATAGAATTTTCTTTTCGTCTGGAAAAGAAGAATAACCATGGACTATATATTTAATTATAAACATTTCCCCAAAAAAGTGAAAATTGACAATGCTTTATTCTTAATATTGTAAACAACTAATTAACATTGTAGGATTTGTGCTAGCTTTCAAACTTTCAACTGCATCGATATTGTTGACCCATCCCCAAAAGAGACGAATCAACTAGAAGAGATTCCTCCATCTCCTAGAGGAGATTAATCACCTAGACTCCTAGAGGAGATTAATCACCTAGAGAAGACCTATAAGACATGTGTTATACTTGTGAGTATTAAGATATACATCCGACTTATGGGAGATGGAAAGAATGAGACTTAATATATACTTAATGAAGCGAACAGAAAAAAATACAAAACGTTTAATATGTAGCTAATAAAGTATTTGTCACACGAAATCCAATGACATACTATTGTCAGAACATAAAAAATGATAGATCTCTGCAGTACCCAAAATATGTCTCATCATTCTCTAACATGACTAATTTGAGTACACCTTATTAATTGAAAAGACTTTGTGAGACCAACAGATCTACACCATAGATTTGTGAGAATATACAAACGAGAAAATGTATAATAGCACATTCCAAATTAGACAAAAATAAAAAGAATAATGCAAAAGCACTACAACTTTCATTTCTCTCCATATCATCAACATTTTTTTCCTCTCTTTCTGACTTAAACATCAGACTAGCCGTGTTGGAGCAATCCGGTGTACTATTCTAACCTTTTTTGATCTTGCAGGAACAAAGTTTGAAAACTAGTGTTATCAAATATAATACTAAGAATATTTTCTCTTTTTTTGTCATTTTTAAGATGAAAAATTGCTAAGTATTGGTTTTAGTTTTGGTTCTCTCACGTGGATCTGTTCCAATTTCACCAAACAAATTAAAATTTAATAATATTGAGGTTTTACTTGGTAACATATATTTTTATACTATTAAATATATTATTTAACGACTATTCGAAGTTTTTATTTAATAATATTACAACAAATTAAATTCATTAATACATTTTTCAAATTTTGATTAGTGTATTTCTGATTTTATATAGATATGAAGTGTAATTATATGAAACCCAAACGTTTAAAATTTCAATTAAGTCTCTCCGTTGGTGTTTTCATTCAAATTAATGGTTTTTAGTTTTGTGACGGATTTTCTACTTGCAAATCCTTTGCTATTTATTTTTTACTTACTTTATTTTGTTAATTTGATGTTTTATTAATTCAATATTTTATTTGATATTTTATTTTATTAATAAACTATTAATTTATTATCATAAATTTATAATTTATGATTATATTAAATAAATCAATATTTTTTTATAATTTTTTGAATATAATAATTTTTATAATTTCCTCTAAATATAAATATTAAATGAATTATTTATTATATCATGCACACAGGACATACTTTTATTTATAGTTTTTTTTTATATATTTAGTAGAAATTGGGTATTAAAATCATAATTTTTCACATTTATTATAATTATCTAATAGATAATTGGTGACTTTTATTTTACTAATTATAATAAAAGAAGGCATAACAGTTCCTTTTAATTTTAAAACAATTTTTTTTTCAAAAAATATATAGAAATAAAAAGAATTGCAAAGTCATCTATATTGGTAGGGTTGGCCTATCCAAAATCAATTGAACAAATTATAGAAAATTCTCATGAGATTTACTAAATTAAAATAAAAAATAAATTATGTGGTATGTTGTATTGTAATATTTTAAATTTATATAATATCAAATAAATGAACATTATCTCAAATAAAATGGGATAAATTGTAAATTTTTTAAAATTTTATTTTTATTTATAATTTATTAAAATTTCAGGACAATTTTCAATAATTTATTCAAACTAATTATAGTTGTTGCACAATGCAATTGAAACCCACATTTGATATCATAATACTTGCGTTAAATTCAGGGAAGAGTTCAAAAAAATAATAACAATTTAACTCCTTTCCAATTTGATATCTATCATTTTTTATCAATTACATATTTGATGTTTGAATTTTTTTTAGTTGGATACTATCTATTTTTTTTATCCCAAATCAAACAGTCAATAATTTAAAAACTTTTGCAATGAATTTTTTCCAATACAATTCGTCCAATTCAAAAATTAATGAATTCTATTCTTTTAAATAATATAAAAAATAGTTATCTGTTAGCAAATTAATTTTAAAAAATAAATTTATGAACAAATTGATATAATAATTTTAGTAATTAATAAAAAAACAATAAATTTAGTAATTTAAAAAGTTATTCAAAGCATGAAGAAAAATACATAATTATGATACAATAGGCAAATGACATATTTTTAAGGAGTTAAAAGATAAAACTTATCAATTTCTTAAAATTATTAAAACTTTTATTGATGGATTTCCGTTGAAAAAATCCATAAAAAATTTAGAATTGCAGACCATTATATTTTGAATGGAAAAACAGATGGAGGTGTCAAATTAAAAAAAAATTCAAGCATTAAGTATGCAATTGACAAGAAAAAAGGTGTCCAATTGAAAAAAAAGAGGTGAAATGTTAGTTTTTTTT
Source organism: Triadica sebifera (assembly GCA_023653625.1). NCBI lineage: Eukaryota > Viridiplantae > Streptophyta > Magnoliopsida > Malpighiales > Euphorbiaceae > Triadica > Triadica sebifera. Next base: position 36,597,422 of record CM042894.1, on the reverse strand, counting down.
TTGTCTTTTTCTTTAATTTTAAAGATAACTTCAAAAACACCTAATGTTTCATTGTTTTTTATTAGACGCCTAACTTTTTTTTTTCAATTAGACACTATATTTTCTAAATTTTTTTCAATTGGATACCTTCTCCATCTATAAGCATTAAAAAGTTTTTAATTAGACACTTTACGTTTGAGAAAATCATAAACTTTCTTTTAAAAAAATTTCCTATATGATATATATTTTAACTAATATGATAAACCTATATGTATTATAATATTTATTATAACTCTAATTTTAATTGAAAAATAATGTATTGATGCTTTTTGATTATTTTTATTTCAAAATTTTCCAAAATTTATGATTAAACTTTTAAAAAAAAAAACAATAACATTACATTATAATTGGATAAATTTCAGATACCATCCCTCAATTTAACATTAATATACATTAATATCCATCAAGTTTAATTTATAACATGTATATCTTTCAACTTTAATTTGTTTAACAAGAAATATCAAATTCACCATTATTTACCGGTTTCAAATGTTAACCTTGATGACTAAGAGCCATATCTTTCTCCTATAAAGAATACACATAGAATCTTAGGAGTTTTTTTTTTCATTGAATTGTGCTTAAATGGAATTAAAAAAAAATCATTTAAGTACAAATCCATGAAAATTAAAAAAAAATTATTTAAGTACAATTATTCATAAACTATTGAGAGTTCATGTATATTTCATACATGTAGTGACATAATATCTAGCTATCAAAGGTAGCCTGTGAAATATGTAAAAAGAAGTAAAAATGATATTTTTGTTATATGAATAAAAATTAGAAGATATTTATATTACAAACTAAAGTTGAGCTATATTATTGTGTGTTGGTATTAAGTTGAGGAATGATATATGAAATTTACTCTATTATAGTTATAATTTTTAATTTTTAATTTAATATGTATGTATATTGCCACAACCACACCATTAATTTTAAAAAATAGTTTGCCTCTAGATTTGACATCTCTAAATGAGTGACACTCTTTTTTTTTTTTAAATAATTTTTTAAAAATTTGAAATAAAAAATAAGTATCTTTATATATTATTTTTTTCAATTAGGTTAGAGTTATAATAATTATTGAAATATATATAGTCTTGCCTTATTGATTAAAATATATACTATATATTAAAAAGCTTATGAAAACCCTGACCCAATCAATTGTCCCACGTTATTTTTCGTTAATAATTAGCATAAAAGCTGGGGTGTCAAATTGAAAAAAAAACATGTCGTGCCAATTGATATCCATTTGAAAAAATGGCAAAGCATTGAGTGTTTCTTAAGATATCTCTTAAATTTATTAATTAATCCAGGAAAAAAAATTTATATACATGAATATTGGTATTATAAACCAACAATCTCAAATTTATATCAATGTTTTGTAGGAATGTTTAAATATATTTAAATGGGTTAGATTGCTTATCCAAATCAATTTTAATAATAAAAGTACACCACAAAAAAAATTGTCCAAAATTTGAAGGATTTCTTCTTTATTTCATCATTATGTACTACCTTTTTTCCCCAATCTTTTGATCATTTGAACCTCCCTCATCTTTTGACTCTTGAATAGGCACTAATGCTTTAGAAGATTCTGAAATGCACAACGAGTAGTAAGAAAAGCTATGAATTGCACTTTCTTTGGAGGCAATTGGATTCCTTTTGTTGTTTTTGTGTGAAATCGATAGCCACTTCTTTTACCTTTATCTCACTTTTCCAAAAGCTATATTATCAATTAAGTGGATAACTATTTACTTGTTAAAATTCACAACCCGCACGTGCCTTTTTTACTTGTTAATCGAAAAGAGAATGGTCTTAATTGATCAAGAAATACAATTTTTGACATTGGGCAAAAGCAGCTACCAATTTAAGTTGGTGAACCTTCTTACAAATACATATATATATATATATATATATAACACATTAAATTGCTCAAATTATATATACTTTTAAAAAAAAATTGATTTTTAAGCAAAATCTATGTACAATATTTGATTCAAGATATTATCTTATATAATTTAAATAAATTAAAACATCAAAACAAGTTGAATTAAAAATTCAATAAAATATTTGATTCAAGAAATAAAATTTAATATATGTAAAAGTTATTTAAAAAATAATTTAATATATTATACAAATTATGAAATTTCTTATATCGGACTAATTAAGCCAGGCCAAGAATTAAGAGTAATGAATTTAAGTCCGGTCAAATCAGACTTATATTCTGGTTCAGATTATGAAACCTAACCGGTTCTTGAAAAAAAAGTATGTTCAATCTCGCATAAAATAAGGAGCGACTAAGAAGACTAGAAAAATACCTCAATTCATGCCTTGATCTATCTATAAACCTTATGTTTTTCACTCTTTACATTTTATTTATGTAATAGATATAAGATATCTTTCCCTCATCTTTAATGTCAAAAGAAACAAAATGTCTTTATTAGGATATCTCAAGCAAATATTTGACCAATTTCTTCTAAACAACTTTCAAAAATTAAAAAAAAAAACAAGAAAAGAATGTTAGAACTTTAATGATGGCGTCTTCCTATAACTCAAAACTTGAAGGAAGTCTTCAACAGAAAGGCAAGAACATGTCTTTTTACTATACACTATATATGAGGATATTTGTTTCAGCTGTTCGAAATATTTATTAATTTTTTTTATCCTTAACAGTTGAACAAAAGTATTTGTTAATTTCAGCTGATAGCTGATAAAAAATTTAAATAATTGTTACTTAAAAAAACTCTATTTTAGAGTTTTTTTATAAAAAAAATAGATCAATCTTTTTCTAATAAAATGATAAAATTAGTCTTTTAATAATAAAATACATTATATTGTAAAATTTTTTATTAAAAATAAAATATACATCTTCAAAATCACTCTATTCAATATAAAATATATTATATTAAAAATATATTAAATTAATTGATTATATTTATAAATTATAGATATACATTTGTGAAAATTTTTATTTGTAATTAATTATATTCTATTGTTGTTTTTAATCATTAAAATATATAATTATATCAAGTAATACATAATATTTTATTTTTTGTTTATTTATACATCATAGAAAAATATATTTTTTAAAATAAATTATACCCCTAATAGTAATTTCATATCATAACAACAATAATTCAATTAATTTTTACCAAAAACTAGTGTCAATCAGTTATAAGCTATCAACTGTATTCAACAACTAAACCAAACTCCCCTTATATGTAATAGAATGTTTGACAAAAAATTGTATAAATCTAAAACAGATAAATAACCAACATTTTTAACACCTTTTTAGACACTTATTTTATAATTTATAAATTAAAATTTTGATTATGTGAACCAATTATAGAAAAATTGTCCAAGAAAATATTGAAAAAAAGTGTTGATAGCATTTTTTTTTAAAACAATAATTTTAAATTTTCTAACTTTCAACTTTAACCTTTCAATTATTATTATTGCTTAATCAATATCCACAACTTCATAAATGGATTGAGTAAAAAAAAATGGTTACTTGTAATACCCATAAATAGGATCTATAAGTTATAGTAATAGTTGGTGAGAGTTAGGAGTTAAGTAGGATTTTAAAGGTTTTAAAGCTTCTAATTTTTATTATTTCACATACGTGACAAATGGTATCATAGTTGTGAATGTTGGATTTTTAGTTAACAAACCGTGAAAGTCAATCATGACTGTGAGTAAGTAGTTCATGTCTGTGAAAAATGTAACACCCCTTAATCTAATAGAATATTTGTCAGATCAAGAAATGCATTCGGCTGACTTAGTGAAACGCATGTGCATGACTTACAACCATATACCAATAAATGCACTTATCCTAATTAAATATACATATATAAAACTTTCATATTTTAGAAAAATTATACAATGTCACTACTGAACTTTTTTTTAAATACAATATAAATCATTTAGAAACAAAATGTGAATACTCAGGTTACTGCTGCTCTGCTCTAATGTGGGCCACACTAGTTCTTGGTGCTAGCTACAACTCTTATTATTTTGTACCCTTCTATCCACAACCTGCACGAGAGAAACACACTACTGAGTATAACACTCAATGGTACAAGTTTTATAATGATAGCCTCAAAATATTCATATTAACTCATTTAATATTACAATATACATTTATTCTTCGAACATACATTTTTATCACACACCTTTATATACCTATATATATACATCATTTACACTATCGAAACATGCCTTTTTAGATCAATAAAATAAACATATATTAAGTTTTATAATGATAGCCTCAAAATATTCATATTAACTCATTTAATATTACAATATACATTTATTCTTCGAACATACATTTTTATCACACACCTTTATATACCTATATATATACATCATTTACACTATCGAAACATGCCTTTTTAGATCAATAAAATAAACATATATTACATTATATTCATATTCTATAATTTAAATAACCAAAATAGTTCAACATATTTTTTTGGATCTCACATTTATAGTTATTATGATAACATATTAATATAACATTATTATACTAGATATTTTAAGTTTCTTACTTGTTGTGTCCATAAATTGACTACCTAAACTTAGTACTAGGGAGACATAATGGGTATTTGTATTATTGAACCCTGAGAGGTATTTTCATCATTTTGATGCTAACAAAAAAATAGCAATAATGTATTTAACATACTTTTTTTTAAGTTTATTGAACAGGGTATGGAACATGATGCAAGAATGGAGAATGGAAGACTAATCTTAAAAAGACAAAAATTGAAGAAATAGCATATTCACGTCCATGACCTTTTATGTCACGCCCGTGATAAAGCTTAGCACCAACTACCCAATATTTAAAGTTCACGACCATGAAGGATCATAGCAACCGTGAATGATCATATCAGTCACGCCCGTGAAATAAAGTCACGCCTGTGATAAAAACATGTCAAATTCCTCCAAAGAGCTTCACGGCCAGAGTCACCACTTGGACCATGGCTTGGAAGGATTATCACACCCGTGAAAGAATAATGTCATGCCCATAATCAAACACTTCAAATCCTTCCAGAATGTTTCACGGCCAGAGTCACCACTCGAGTCACGACTTGGAAGAACTTTCATGACCGTGACACACATATTCACGACCGTGAATGAGGAAAGAGAAATATGTCAGGCGCGAAATTAAGAGTTAGTGCAACGGTTATTTTCACTTTAAATGCAACCAAACGGCTATAATTCGCCATGGAAGTATAAATGCAAGTCATTTATGAATCCAGAACAAGAGAATAGAAAATACTTCGAATCAAAATTTTGTTGTAGCCATTTGTGCATTTATTACTTTCAAACAAACATTAATTCTCTGTAAAAAAATCTTTTTGCTCATTATTTTATGAGCAATATAGATTTGTGAGTGTTTCTCTTTGTAATCTACTACTCAATTGAGTTTGGGTGTATTGGATTAAGAGTAGAACACTTGTAAGAGTTATTTGTAGCCATTAAAACACAAGTAATTGGTTTATTGTGTGAGCCATTAAAACACAAGGGATTTCTAGGTTAGGTGTGATTCATTGATAGAAACACCATAGTTGGGAGTGAGCTTGTAAAACTCTATTGTAACACTTAATGTGTTAATGAAACTCTCAATTGAGATTGGGGAGAGGAGTAGGGTTTGTTAACACCTGAACCTCTATAAAATTTCCTGTGTGATATCACCCTATCCCTACTCTACTTAACTTTTCTTTCCACACTTAAAAGTTTAGAATTTTTAATATCCAATTCAACCCCCTTTTTTGGTTCAATTTTTGGGCAACACGTATGAATAAGGTGTCTATCCGTATATAGATGCTAAGTATTTGTATAACCGTATGTTTCAACTGAGTCGGATGTAGCCATATATTTTAGCCGAGCATGATAATCTGTATGATTCTATTGGCATGCCAACAAGTCTATTCTATTATAGTCCATGTTCATTTATAGGCTAACATAATATTCAGTTGTACATGTTAATTTACACATAATGTATAACTATTTTTTTTTTTCCAATTCAACATAATAGCAATAATTCCATATTATAAACTAATTTCTAATTAATACACCATAAGGCACATTATAGTCAACTTAATCATAATTATTACATACAATCTTTACATAATCACACACCTTATGAATATCCATCATATACCTTATATATACCTACCATATACCTTATATATATCTATTGTATACCTTATATATATCTACCATATACTTTATATATACCCAACATATTATATGCTCATGTACCATGTAACATTTATATAAAACATACTCATCACATCAAACAATTTCATATTTTAACCGTATTAATTATTATTATTTAATAGAAATCATATTATATTCCATATGTTATCAGTTATTATTATTATTATTATTATTATTATTATTATTATTATTATTATTATTATTATTATTACCACCACAATTATCACTATAAAGCTTGTACAAATCTGTCTATACCTTTCTCTGATTTATCGGATCTTTGCCCTTATTTACTTTTGGCACCGATTTTTGTCACTGTGTTTGACAATAATTAAATTTCTAATTATTTATTCAAATTAATGCATGATTAAATTTAATTCTCTAAAATCCAATCTCTAAACAACTTAATTCCATCAAATTAATTATATCAAAAATTATAAAATAATTTTATCTTCAAAATGGTCTTTTTCAATTGTGTAAAATGACATCCGGTGCAAAAATTATATTTTTATGGTTTTATCATTTTTCTTAATTCGGCCAGAAAAAATTGATTTGCCGTCTGATTTCTAAATTATTAGTATTAAAAATCTTAGAATTCAATTACGATCACATCGATATCTTTACAATAATAAACCTATATCTCTAACTGCCAGTCAAGAAATCGGACTGTAAATCTACATCGAATATTGTATTTCTGCAAAATTAGAACTCTTAACTTTAAACTTTTTCTGTATAACTTCACCATGACCTTAAAATATTATTCTCTATATTTTATTGTGGTTCAATTATTTTTTTTTCTCGATGAACAAAAATTATGTATTTCCCGTCTGGTATATCACATCGATTTATGTGCCAAAACACATAATTTGCTATTATTCTCTAGTCTTCATACCGCACTAACACTACCATCTTAAACTAAAATTTTCAAACTTATATGATCAGGTTTCAACTCAAATAATAATGCCTTTATACCAGTTAGCCATTACTGATTTAGTTTATCAGTCATAGAGCGCACCCACCATATAGGCCTAAATTCGCGGTTGTGACAAAAAAGGAGTCACATTGTGAATTCTAAGCAGACAAGGCAAGTGAGACAGTCGTATTTTCCTCTGCTACCATCCCTAAAAATTTACTTTCCATTCCCTAAAATCCAACCTAACATGCCATTTCCATCTTCTTCTACCTTCAAAACATCTCATTCTCTATTTTTGGAAATCCAAAAAATAAGTTTTACCTAAGAAAAGAGAGTGAATAGAGAGAGAGAGAGAGAGAGAGAGGGAGAGTTGAAAGTTGTGAGTTGTAAGGAAAGAGTTGGTTTTAGCATTTCCATAAGCTAAGAGAACATTGTTGCTTGTGGCTAAGAGCTAGAAGTGGAGCTAGGAATCCATCTCAAATGAGAGGACAAGCTTGAAGAGGAGTGTTATGTTTAGGCTCCATCCTAGATGTAAGGTTTGTACATAACAACATTCAAAGACTTGAGTTACATGAATAAGTGTTATTTTGCCTTAAATGCATACTGTGAGTGGTCAATGGTGTGTAAATGGCATGTTTTTAGGTTGATATGCATAATAGGTGTTATTGTGATATGGTAGATTTGAGATGATAATTTTTTGTCTATTGATGTAAATAAATGTTATTAGCATAATATGTGGCTTATATGCATGTTGAAGTGTTGATAGGCTGACTGACATTGGTCAACCGTAGAGATTTATTGCATGTGAAATTGGTGTGAAATGACATGTTCTGTTTTTTAGAAAAAATTCCAAATTCACGGTCGTGAACTAGTAGTTCACGGGCATAAATTTCATGTTTCTTGATTTTGTGCGAAACAAGCCCTTTCACGGGCTATTTCATGACTTGGTTTACCTATGAAGGGGTGATCACGGTCGTGAAAGATGTTGCTTATTCATGGGTTAAATCACGGTCTGGTTCACGAGTAAACTACCTATGACAAGGTGTTGCACGACCTTGAAAGGTAGTTCACGGGCATGAAACTGCTTAACTTGGAAAATTTGTATATTTGCATAAGAATCAAGGTTGATTCATTTTAAGGTGGTATACCTCTGTTGTATGGTTATAACATGGTATGAGAATGCATGTTATGGTTATGCTTTATAAGAATTAGGGAATATGAATTAAATTGTAATATGAAAATTGTAAGTATGTGACAAATGGTTAAGCCTAATACTCTAACTAGGACTAGTGCTAGGATATATGGCATGTCATTAAGGGAAGATAAGCATTTGGTGACCTAGGTTGGTCACATTTGAATTCTTGAAGGCCTAAGGTTTAATCCAGATGAGCTTCCCTCGATATATATTATGTGCACACTATTTTCCTCAAATAGGTGTTTTGAGAAGCTCAAGCAGATGTCCTAAGGGCTCATATGAGAGTCGTATGCTATTCCTGTATCCAATTTAGTCTAGTTAAAAGTAAAGTGGGCAACAAATTGATTTAAATAACTTTATGAGTGTGGTTACACTTGTATGATTAATATTAGATGTATTGATATGTCATATTCATTTCAGGGTATAAATGTGTGAAATCATTATGGTATGTCATCTATTATATGAGCTAGTGCATATGCAAACTTCAAGGTAAGTTGTTATGATAAGTTAGTAGGACTATTATGCATATTGTATTGTATGTTATGCTTTGCATGTTGTTATGTACTATTAAGTATTAGTTTTCTTAGCTTATGGGTTTCCCATGCATAGGTTTGGAACTTAGGAGATGAGCAACTGAGAAGGATGCCCAAAGATCAGAGTCAAGAATATATACTTGGGGTAGGTGATACAACTATTGTATATTTTGTTAGTTTTGTTAAGTTGGGTAGTTATATATTTACATGATGTTATTCACAGAGACATGTAGTTTTATAACTACTCATTTTTGTATAACCTTTTGGGCTTGTGGATGCCTGTTGATTATTGTATTTAAGCTTTTATTATAATAAGTCTTTTAATGACATTTTATCATTTTAATAAGTCAATATGGCCATAGTGCTTCAAATTTTTAAAATTTAAGGCATTTTAAATCATTGCATCATAACATTCTTTACTATAATTAGGTTTATTCTTAATTATAATGAAGGGTGTTACATATAATGGTATCAAAACTTAGGTTTAGGCAGTTCTAAACCTAGGTGAGAAGGGTTGTATCACGTGTATAAGTGTTATCATATATGACTATGATGTGGGCTATTCTCTATCATGTGTAGGTTAGAGAGTAGGTATGGAGATCAAACTGCATGATGTGGCTTAGAGTAATAGCCCACTTGATATAGGGGTTCAGAATCAGCAAAGCTAAACTAATATTTATGGGCTTGATATTAGTCCTCCTTGACAGCAGCTAATGGCTAGTCTAGTGGATTAGGCTAAGGATCATTTGATGTAGAATCTAGCTACTTTATTGTAGCAGTTGGTATAGGCTATACCGCCACCACCACCATTTCCACCTCATTTTCCTTCACCATTGAGGCCTATGGTTAGATTGATAGGTTGAAAAATTATAAAGCCACAAACTTCACTAGCGAGATTGAGGATGACCCAGCAGCTACAGAGTTTTGGTTGGAGAAGACTAAGAGGGTCTTTGATGAGCATGATTGTGCTAGGGAGCATAAGGCTAGGCATGTTGTTTCACTTTTCCAAGAGCATACCAATGATTAGTGGAAGTTGGTTCGACAAAAGCCTTAGATTCCAAAGTCACTTACATAGAAATTGTTCACCAATGAATTCAAAAAATAATATATGGTAAGGGCATATACAAATGAGAAGAAATGAGAGTTTCTGAACTTACGATAGTGGAACATGATTGTGACAGTGTACGAGAGAGAGTTTATCCAGTTGAGCAAGTATGTGATTGGTATTATTGGGGATGAGGCAGACAAATGTGGCTAGTTTAAGGATTGTATGAGAGATGAGATCAGGTTCCATGTGATTTCACAATAGCTTGAGGACTTTGCAAAGTTGGTTTCTACTGTTATTACTATAGAAAATAGAATAAAGTTAAAGAGATCAGATGAGTCATCTAGAAGGGATTTCAAAGGATCATCTTTTAATGCTGCTCAGACATCAAGCAAGAAGGCTCGCATTAGTTCCAGGTACTTCCAGTTTAGAGGATTGGATAAGAGTAGGAGTTAGTTAGGGTCTATGTAACTCTCGCAAGTTAGGGTTTAGAAGTTAAATGTATAAGAAGGTATATTAAGGGTACATGGGATATATATTGTGGTTATGGGAATTAAAAACCATAAAATAATGAAAAAGATAGGAAAAGAGTGATATTTCCAGTGTTCATGCTCATGATAGAGTTAATCACGATCGTGAATGTCTTGAAATTCATATTATGAAGCTAAGAAGCTTTCATGGTCGTGACACTGTGGTTCACACCCATGACACTATAGTTCATGCCTGTGAAACCTTGCAGTTTATATATAGTAGTTTTGTATTTTGACAAAAACTCACGTAATTTCACTCAAAACCCTAGCCACCAACACTTTAAAACCTAGAAAGCCTTCTCTATCAATCCCTTTAGTTGTTATGAATTCTGATATGTTTAGTGACAAAAAATATTGATATGGTATATGCTGGAATTGAGATAAATGGCTTGTAATATTTTGTGATGCATACAAAGGTTGATATGTTGATAATTGATATTGGAATATTGATAAATAAGGCATGAAGCCTAGTTTGAATGATTGAACATGACCATATGCATGTTATGATTGATTTTGTATTATGGAATATGAAAAGTTTTGATAGGTGTGGCTAATATTGGTTAGCTTTAGCATTTTGCATGATTGTGTGTAGAATTGGTTGAAAATGGTGCTAAATTATGTTTCTGAATGATCTATTAAGCCCGTGAAACCAAGCTTCATGCCTATGAAGGTATTTCATATATATATATATATATATATATATATATATATATATAACACCTAAGAAATCCTCTATTTCTGGCGGGCTTTGGTTGAAAATGGTGCTAAATTATGTTTCTGAATGATCTATTAAGCCCGTGAAACCAAGCTTCATGCCTATGAAGGTATTTCATATATATATATATATATATATATATATATATATATATATATATATATATATAATGCCCAAGAAATCCTCTATTTCTGGCGGGCTTGAACCCGTTAGTACTGGCCAATTTAATGCTTCGTCTTCAACCTTTCCTGCCTTTTTCAGGTCTCTTTCTTTCCAGCCGCCATGAAGCCAAGGGTAACTGAAAGTCATATTAGAGCTCTCTTAATTGGAGAAGCTTAGTGGTAACATATCCAGATTAGGGACAAGATGGCTTTAGCTTGGATTAGAGTGCTCTTGTACCCATATGCATGCAGTCATTGCTCATCAGGATGGCTTAAGCTTGTGTTAGAGCACTCATAATTTGAGAAGCTCAGTGGTAGCAATACAAATAGATATAGTAGTGAGTAGCGTGGCTTACGCTTATGTTAGAGCGCTCCTATTTCACAACTCACATTCGGGTTGTCCTAGTCTAGAGTATTGGACTGAAACCAAAATTTGGTAATACAGTATAAGAAAATTGTAAGGTAGAGCATTGCCACAAAGATATATAAAATTCAGTGAATCAAAATACAGTCACATCCCAGAAAAGGATTATGGAATATATATATATATATATATATATATATATATATATATATATATATATATATATATATATATATATATATGAGATTAAAAGCTTCTTATTTCAATATATGATGAAATTCAATATGGTTATGAACGATATACAATATGATTATATTATATGGATTCACCTATGATAGATATGTCACACATGTAATTAGACCCAGATATTTAATATCTATGTTTCTTTTCGATGTATATATGGCATGACTAAGTATATTGGTATGTACATGTTTTGAATATTATGATGGTATTGAATAGTATAGACAAGTTAGCATGAATAAAGTAAGTCAAGATGTGATATGTATATGATGATATGGTCAAACACACAAGTATGTTCTGATTATGAATGTTATGATAATATTTGAATGCATGTTAGAATTTAAATACTTATATGTACCACTAATATTTTAGTAGCTTAGCATGTGAGTTTCCTTACACATAGGTTTGGAGCCAGTAAACTGTTGAGTTAATAAGAAGAGAAGACAGAGCCAGTCAGAGTTGACCCGTGTTGGGTTTGTCATTTTATCTTATTCATATCATTATTGATCATTCTGCATGACATAAGATAAAGACATATAGTTATTTCAATGTTTAAATAAAGACATGTAATAGATTTTCATAAGCATAAGAATTATGGTTTTTATAATAAGTGATGTTAAATCCCAAGATAGTTTTGACATTGATTCAGATTTAGTATTGTTAATATAGATTATGTTAGATGTATGTTTAAAATTGTATTTATGTAATATGATGAACTTGGTATAGAGATAAGTTAGAAAAGTTTTAATTTAGACATGTAGATACAGATCTAGTCATATGGCATCCGTCTATATAGCGAGGTTCACTGTGGCTGTAAGGTGGCTGGGACATTTTATGGTACCAAAGCCAGGTTTAGGTGGTTCTAGACCTAAGTGGATTATGGGGTTATCATGCATACATATATGTGTCTTGTTTGACTCTGACTATGAATACTTCTCTATCAAATTATAGAACTAAAGTGAGATGACATCTGAATCGAATGACATGGCTAAAAGATAGAGCTCTCAACATAATGGGGCTCTGATCCAACCCAGTGCAGCTAATATTCAGGGTCCATGTGCAGTATAAGTCCCTGACCTATAGGCTCCTGAACAAGCTAACCAGGACCAGATTCTATTAATGTAGCAGATTATAGGATTACTACAATAGATAGTTAGACCACCAAAACCAATTCCTCCACCTCCACCATTAAGGCCAAGCGTACAGTTAGATAAACTCTGTATGTTTGGAACTACTGATTTTCTGGGAATGAAAGATGATTATCTTGCTGCTGCAAAGTACTAGATTGAGAAGATTGAGAGGGTTTGTGATGAGTTTGATGTGACCACTAATCAGAAGGCCAAGTATGTTATCTCTTTATTACAGGAAGATGATTATGACTAGTAGAAGGCAAACTTGCTGAAACCAAGGTTCCATAGCTTATGACATGGGATTTTTTTGTGACCGAGTTCAAGGAACAATACATTCCTCGAATTTATATGGCTGAGAAGAAAGAATTTCTGAGCCTCAAGCAGGCAATATGACAGTGACTGAGTATCAGAGGGACTTTACTCGATTGAGTAAATATATCACTGAGATTATCACCAGTAAGAGAGACAAGTGTAGGAGGTTCGAGTGTGGCCTCAATGCAGATATAGGCAATTTTATCACTACACTTCAGCATGATAGCTTCACTAAGCTATTTGTAGCCATTGTTAGTGTGGAATAGAGGAAGAGAAAGAGAACTAAGGAAGTATCTAGATAGACAATGACTCAAGTGACCCAGCGTTCAGGCAAGAAAGGTCAATTTCACCCACAGTCTCATGGTAGGAGTGAGGGACAAAATAGAGGTTATACTTAAAGAGGTTCATACAGGAGGGGGTAGCCCTCCAGGGCTACATCTACAGTAGGTAGCAATCAGACACATGCTACTAGAGATAGTATTCCCATTTGTGGCACTTGAATACATGTGCTTACTTCAGATGTGGATCAAAAGAACACATGAGGAGAGATTGTCCTTTGATGATACACAGTGCACCTACCCAAACTACATGGTTAGCTCTAGCTCATACTAGACAACATATCAAAGGTCATACAGGAGTGCCAGCTAGAGCTTATGCTATGAGGGCTAGAGAGGACTAGGAGGCCACAAATGTGATTATTGGTATGTTTTCTCTTTATGATATTGATATATGTGCATTGATTGATTTGGGTTCAACACACTCATATATATGCATAAGCACCATTAGGCAACACAATATGTTAAGTGATAATCTTGAATATGAAATTGAGGTTACAAACCCTTTAGGGCATAATATGTTACTGAATTAGGTATGTAGAGGTTGTCCTTTGATCGTACAAGGGAAAGAGTTCCCGATAGACTTGATAGAGTTGCCTTTTTGAAAATTTAATGCCATATTGGGTATGGATTGGCTAGGACAACATGGTTCAATTGTAGTCTGCAAGGAAAAATTTGTGATGCTAAAAACTACATAGCAGGGAGATGTGAAAGTGGAAGGGGAGTTGTTTCCACAACCTCCACAATTTATTTCGATGATGAAAGCAGAGAAAATTATGAGGAAGGGATGTGAAGCCTATTTGGCTCATGTGGTTTATACTAGAAAGGGAGGTCCGAAACGTTAGGATATCCCCATGGTAAATAAATTCCCATATGTGTTTTTTTAAAGATATATCAGGATTACCACCATATAGGGAGGTCAAGTTCTTAATAGAACTCACCCTAGGCACAACACCTATATCAATAGTGCCATACAGAATGGTACCATCTGAGTTGAAAAGCTTAAGCCTCAACTGCAGAAATTATTAGAGAAAGGGTATATCAGGCCGAGTGTTTCTCTATAGGCTGCACCAGTGTTATTTGTGGAAAAAATGGGTTTATGAGGTTAAGCATAGAATACAAACAATTGAATAAGATGATAATAAGAATTGATATCCATTACCACATATTGATGACCTATTTGATCACTTGAAGAGTGCAAATGTGTTTTCAAAAATTGATTTGAGATCAGGGTATCACCAATTGAGAGTTCGAGTGAAGATATGAGCATTATGAACTTGTGTTTACTCCTTTTAATTTAACCAATTCTCCAACAGTCTTTTTGGACTTAATGAATAGGGTGTTCAGACCCTACTTAGACCATGTATTGTGGTCTTTATTAACGATATTTTGGTATATTCTAAGACATCTAGAATGTTGATAAATTAGGCATGAAGCCTAGTTTAAATGATTGAACATGACCATATGCATATTTATGGTTGATTTTGTATTATGGAATATAAGAAGTGTTGCTAACATTGGTTAGTTTTAGTATTTTGCATGATGGTGTATGGAATTGGTTGAAAATTGTGCTAAAATTATGTTTCTGTATGATCTATCATGCCCATAAAGCCAAGCTTCATGCCCATGAAGTTATTTCACGCCTATAAAGCTAAGTTTAACTCCTATGAAAGTATGAATTTCATGCCCATGAATGATCAAAAGCAAATCATGGCTGAGTCACGGGTAAACAACTCGTGACAGAAGGCTTCACACTTATGAATGCTCTATTTTCACAAACTTGTAAATTGATTGATGTTATGAAACAACATGAGTATGATATATACACACATTTGGTATGATCAAATGAGGTTAATTGCAAAATAATGTCATCATTATGAAACATGTGAATGCATTATGTGCTATGAATATCAGAATAATACGTGATGATATTGTGGAACTAGGGAATGTAACATAAATGATGTTAATATCTAGAAAATGAATAAATATGCCCATTCTCTATTCAAGGACTAGCTATAATGGATGGCATGCCATTGAGAGGGTTATAGTATCGTAGAATACTTATACATGTTATTATTATATTGCTCATCAGGGTGGCTTAAGCTCATATCAGAGTGCTCCTGATTTGAGAAGCTTAGTGGTAGCATATCTAGATTAGGGACAATATGGCTTAAGCTCAGGTTAGAGTAGCCTTATACCCATATGCATGCAGTCATTGCTCATTAGGGTGGCTTAAGCTCGTGTTAGAGTGCTCCTGATTTGAGAAGCTCAGTGGTAGCAATACAAATAGATAAAGTAGTGAGCAGGTGGACTTAAGCTCATATTAGAGCACTTTTGTTTCACAACTCGCATCCAGGTGGTCCGAATGTAGAATATTGGGCTAAGAAACTGGAATTTGGTAATATTTTATACGAAAATTGTAAGGTAAAGCATTGCCACAAAGATATACAAAATTCAATGAATCAAAATACAATGACATCCTAGAAAAGGATTATAGAAACCGGTAATCATATATATATATATATATATATATATGAGATTAAAAGCTTGTTATTTCAATATTTGGTAAAATTCAATATGGCTATGATCAAAATACAATGTGATTATATGATATGAATTCACCTATAATAGATATTCCACGCATGAAATTAGACCTAAATATTTAACATGTATGTTTCTCTTCGATGTATATATGGCATGACTGAGTATATTGGTATGTACATGTTTTGAATATTATGATGGTATTGAATAATATAGACAAGTTAGCATGAATAAATTAAGTCAACATAAGATATGTATATAATGATATGGTCAAGCACACAAGTATGTTTTGATTATGAATGTTATAATAATATGTGAATACATGTTAGAATTTAAATGCTTATATATACCACTAAGCTTTCAGTAGCATAGTGTGTGGGTTTCCCTACACACAGCTTTGGAGCCCGTAGACTATTGAGTTGACAAGAAGAGAAGACATATGAGTCAGATTTGACCCGTGTTGGGTCTGTTATTTTATCTCATTAATATCATTATTGATTATTTTGCATGACATGGGATAGAGACATATAGTTATTTCAATATTTAAATAAAGACATGAAATAGATTTTTATAAGCATAAGAATTATGGATTTTGTAATAAGGGATTTTAAATCCCAATATAGTTTTGAGATTGATTTGGATTTGGTATTGTTAATACAAATTATGTTAGATATATGTTTAAAATTGTATTTATGTAATATGATGAACTTGGTATAGTGATAAATTAGAAAAATTTTAATTCAGATAGGTAGATACAAATCTAGTCATGTAACATCCGCCTATACAGCGAGGTTTGCCCTAGCTGTAAGGTGGGTGTGACAGTGTACTAGATAGGCACCATCATCAGGAACCATTTCTATAGTTGCCAGTAGTAAGACATAGACATGGATAGAGGCATCACCAGAGTATGCATCATATAGTCAGAACCATAAGGGAGAGTGTTGGAGACCTTAAGGGCTTGCTATAGGTGTGTCTTGAGACCACTACTAGAGAGATTGTTTGTTATAGACAGTTGAGGCACCTGTTTAGACTCAGAGTTCATTTCTGACATAGGCTAGGGGATAGGGACAAACCTGTTATGGCAGGGGTGGATCTAGACAGTCTATGTCAGAGATGGTGAATAGGTTAAGATCCAGTAGAGCACTAGCGATGGCCTATGCAATGAAGGCCAAAAAGGATCTGAGTGCTTTGGACGTGGTTGTTGGTAAATTTCTTCTTTTTGACTCAGTTTTGATTGCTTTGAAAAATCCAAGTTCTATGCACTCTTATATATGTACCCATATAGCTGAGCGGTATAATATGTAAGTTAATAGATTAAATTATGAGATAGAGGTGACTAGCCCTTTAGGGCATAATACAATGGTGAATCGAGTGTACAAAAGTTGTTCTATTGTAGTATAAGGGAAAGAGTTTCCAACAAATTTGATTGATCTACCCTTCTAGGAGTATGACATTATCATGGGTATGGATTAGCTCTCTTAGCTGGGTGTAGTGGACTATAGGGTAGAGATAGTTGAATTGAAAATGTCAAAGGGAGAGATAATGGTTATTTAGGGTGAGAAATCCTCAATGTGGTTGAGGATCATCTCTACGATGAAGGTTAGGACGATGATTAAAAAAGAGTGTGAGGCCTACTTGGCTCATGTGGTTAACACCAAGAAGAGAAGCCCAGACTTGAGGGATATTCTGATAGTGAAAGAATTCTCAGATATGTTTCCAAATGATTTACCTAGGCTATCTCCGGGTAGAAAGATATAGTTCTCGATTGAGCTTACTCCGAGTATAGCTCATATATCAGTAGCACTGTTTCGAATAGCTCTATTAGAAATGAAAGAATTAAAGGTGCAATTATAGGAACTGTTAAATAAGGGCTTCATCACACATAGTGTATCTATATGAGGTGTGTAACATTCGGTGCTTTAGGCCCCGATTGCGCGTGACCGTAGTGGGGTCCACTGGTTCAATCAGAGTCTAAATTTAAGCCTATAAAAATATGACTAATAATAAGAGAAAATAATTAACGGTATTATTATTTGGAATTAAAAAGATTTGGGGGTAGAATTAGAAGAAAATAAAATTTTCTATGGACAAAATTGGTATTATGGAGATTGTTTGGGGAAAAAGTGTGAATATGGAGCAAGATGTGGCAAATATGGAATTTCTCAAAGTTTAATTATTAATCAAGATTAATTAACTTAATGAACCAATAAGAATTAGGATTAATTTTAATTAGTGGGACCCACTCCCTAATCAAAGTATAAAAGTCAAAAAGATGAAGGAAATTCCACATTCTTCCATGACTTTCTCTTCTTCATCTTTTCTTCCATTTTGGCCTTCCACTTCTCCATCCCAAAAGCCACCATTTTTCTGTAAATTAAGCTTGAAAAAGAAAGCAAATAAATTAGTTTTGAGAGAGTAAAATTCGGAATTAAGGTGTTCTTGCCATAAAAGGAGCAAATGAGCAAGAAAGAAGGAAAAAGGAAGACAAGAAAAGGGAGATTGGTTAAGGGGAATTTCGGCCCACCTTGGAGAACACTTAAGGTTAGTTTATTCTTCTTAAATTCAACCATTTTCCTTCCATTTGAGATCCATATTGATGATAGATGTGATTAGGGTTGATAGATATAGGTTATGTTGCAAGATTGAACATAGAAATTTAAGTTTGTAATTAGAAGAAAATAGTGCAATTAAACTTTGAATTAATGATAATTGAAGTTATTTAATTGTTTTATGGCTTAAAAACTAAAGAAAATATGATATTAAGGGATGAATGAGGGTCTGCCATAGTTGAAGAAATTTAGGGGAAATTGAAATTAACATAGAAACACTACAATTGGTGATAAGTGAAGCATGATTTGAGTGTTGAATTGAAGAAAATGAATTGGGAAATAGGATATGATTTTTGGGAAGCCATAACATGTGAAGAAGGAAGTTTAACCTTAGTACATTTTAGCTCAATTAAGGTGTAAAACATATTAGGAGCATTAGAATATTATGTAGACATGAAAAGCATTGAAATTGAATGTTGGAATTGAGTTATGGTATGGTTGTGTAGGAAAAATAAGTGAACAAGTGAGAGGCCCTCAAGAGGGTGACAAAGGCAAGGAGAAAGCTAGCTAATAAGGGAAGAAAAAGAAGGATTAAGGGAAGAACCAAGGATGATTAGGTATATGCTTCATTAATAAAAAATTTGCATGTTGTTATATGTATGGAATTATATGTTAAGGTTTGTTATGTTTGTGTTTTTGAGATGTTATGTGTTTTGTTGTGACTTTTGATATTATATATGGAAATGGGACCAAATGGTGTGAAATAATTGAGACATATGAATGCATTTGTAATTATGGAAATTTTTGTATTAAATTGAATGCAAATGATGAATGTGGTAGAAATATGGATTGATGCCAATTGATGGCTTGGGTACAAAATTCCAGGAATAGCTCTGTCTATTTTGATGATAACTTGAGTTATGGAACTCATTTTTGTATGTTCTTCATTGGAAATGAAAGCTAATACACAGAGATTTAATTTGTATTTAGACTATAATATCTAGTTATGTCTAGATTTGTCCAGTTAAATGCACGAAGTTTAAACCTAGAATCTGTCCATAAAATTCTGGGCAGAAAATTCTGTGATGATATAGTAGTAAATTGATCATAACTTTTGATAAAAAACTGTGATTTATGTGATTATTAATGAATCTGAAAGCTAAGACAATAAGCTAAAATTTTTTACAAGGCTTGAGCTCCAAATTCAAATTATAAATGGGCTAAAAATGAAGCCCAAAAATAGGTTCGAAATCTGCCATAGGTAAAAACATACAATATTGGGCTTTTTTGCATGTGTTGTTATAATTATATGTAATAATCCATGAAAATATTTATTTTCATGGTAATTATAAATGTTAACAAATTATTTATGTATGATATTTTATTGCAATAATAATAGAAATAAAGAACAAAAATAAATAAGCATAATTATGATAGTTAAATAATATTGTCATTTTTGAAATATAGTGAATTAATATAAAAAAAATGAAGCCCAAAAACACCTAGTCTAGAACTAGAATAGGGAATAGTTTGTCATGTCAATCAGGGGATTTAAGGCACTCGGTGCCAAATATGAAAGCCGGTAATGACAATTTATAAATGCGTTCGGCACAAAATTATTAAGCCGGTAACGACAATATAACAAAAGCCGGTAATGACATTATTATAAAAGTGCTCGGCGCTATATTATGAAAGCCGGGAATGACAACTCCGTTATTTCTATTAGTTAGTTCGGTTATAGGTGTTATGGGCACAAATAAATAATAATAATAATAATAATAATAATAATAATAATAATAATAATAATAATAATAATAATAATAATAATAATAATAATAATAATAATAATAATAATAATAATAATAATAATAATAATAATATCGAAGTATGTGATTTTTATAAATGTTATATGAATTAAAGTTGTTAGATATTGAGTGTTTGCAAAAATTTATTGATTTTATATAATTCTTTATTTTATGCATTATTTATTAAATGAGTAATTAATATGTGAGAAAATATATATGTATGTAAAATTTTTATCATTGAAGCACCACTAAGATAGTAGCTAAACCACCCGCGCAGATTTAGAAGGCTAGCCATAGAAAATAGACTGTCAGAAGAAGAAGGGTACCAAGAGGAAAGCAGCAAAAAAAAGCTTTGGTTTTATTTTTTGTATATTTTGTTAAAAGCTTTGTAAATTAAAGTATCGTTTTTATTTCATATCATGTATATTAAATATGTGAGTCACCAGGTAAAAGAACATGATTTGAATGTAAATTAATGTACTTTATAAATAAATTAAATTTTTAATATTTGGGCTTGTATGAAATTTTATTTTAGTTTATGCAATATTTTCGAAAAAAAAATATTTACTTCACTCCATTAATTTTATAAAACAGTAAGACGGGTAATGCTCACTTACCTTGCTGAACTATAGTGGGGTAAGGGGGTTTTACAATTTTTGGTATCAGAGCCATAGGTTTTAACGATTCTTATTTAGTGGGTATGGGAAGATAAGTGCATGTTTTCTGTATTTGCATTGTTTTAAGCTGCTATATTCTAATAAGGGACCCTTCTTCTGACAATATAGGTTTTAATGGATTCGGAATCAAGAAAAAGTCATGAAGAACAGGAGGGTGATAATGTAGCTGACTCAGCTACTCATAGACAGTCAGCATCAATTAGAGCCTCGGAGCCTAGTGTTATAGCTCCACAACATGCTGAAGAACAGGTTAACCCGAGTCAGGTACCCCTTGTGCAACAAATGGCTACTTTGTTACAGCAGATAGCACAAGTTGTGCTGCCACCAGCTCCACCACATCCCCCACCTCAACCGAAACCCCAAATTGATAAATTAAGAAAATATGGGGCTACGGATTTGATGGGTAAGAAAGAGGATGACCCAGCAGCAACATAATTTTGGTTGGAAAAGACAGAAAGGGTTTTTGAAGAGCTGTAATGTCTGGAGGAGTACAAGGTTAGATATGCAGTATCTCTCCTTCAGGAGCATGCCTATGACTGGTGGAAATTATTATTAGAAAAACTCCAGACTCCGACCCCTCAAACATGGGATTTCTTTATGACAGAGTTTAAAAAGAAATATGTGCCAAGAATCTATATTGATGAGAAAAAGCGAGAATTCCTGAATTTGAGGCAGAGGGGTATGACAGTAGCTGAGTACGAGATGGAGTTCACCAGGTTGAGCAAGTATGCTACTGGGATTATTGGAGATGAAGCTGATAAATGTCGTAGATTAGAAGATGGTCTCAATGAGGAGATTGGGTATTTAGTGGCTTCCCACCAACATACAGATTTTGCTACGCTAGTGTCCTCTGCTATTAGTGTTGAAAGAAGGAAAAAGCTGAAGATAGAAGAGCATTATAAGAAGTCAACAGCTAGTGTGGCCCAGACATCGGGTAGGAAAGGACGAATAGTACCCAGACCATTTCAGTCAAGGGTGGCTAGATAGACATTTTCTGATAGGCAGGGTCAGCAATTTAGACCCGATTGCGCGTGACCGTAGTGGGGTCCACTGGTTCAATCGGAGTCTAAATTTAAGCCCATAAAAAATGACTAATAATAAGAGAAAATAATTAAGGGTATTATTATTTGAGAATTAAAAATATTTGGGGGTAGAATTAGAAGAAAATAAAATTTTCTATGGACAAAATTGATATTATGGAGATTGTTTGGGAAAAAAGTGTGAATATGGAGCAAGATGTGGCAAATATGGAATTTCTCAAAGTTTAATTATTAATCAAGATTAATTAACTTAATGAACCAATAAGAATTAGGATTAATTTTAATTAGTGGGACCCATTCCCTAATCAAAGTATAAAAGTCAAAATGATGAAGGAAATTCCACATTTTTTCCATGACTTTCTCTTCTTCATATTTTCTTCCATTTTGGCCGTCCACTTCTCCATCCCAAAAGCCACCATTTTTCTGTAAATTAAGCTTAAAAAGAAAGCAAATAAATTAGTTTTGAGAGAGTAAAATTCAGAATTAAGATGTTCTTGCCATAAAAGGAGCAAAGGAGCAAGAAAGAAGGAAGACAAGAAAAGGGAGATTGGTTAAGGGGAATTTCGGCCCACCTTGGAGAACACTTAAGGTTAGTTTATACTTCTTAAATTCAACCTTTTTTCCTTCCATTTGAGATCCATATTGATGATAGATGTGATTAGGGTTGATAGATATAGGTTATGATGCAAGATTGGACATAGAAATTTAAGTTTGTGATTAGTTGATGTGTCATATCTGCTAATTTAGAACTAAGTCACGCGAGTTGTTAAATCGACTCGTCGGTTTGACCGAAGTCTAAATTTGTACTTTTATCAAAAAAATAATGAAAATGAGGGTAATTAAGTATGAAAAATATCTAATAAAGTGTTCAAAATATTTAAAGATGTTAAATTTCGGTAAAGGACTAAATTGCAAATTTTGAAAAGGTTAGGGGTCAATTTGGAATTTACCAAAAATTGGAGAATTTAAATGGGATAAGTATAAATTAAATACATGATTGGGACATTAAACACATGGGAAGGGCCTGGCCACACCAAGTGGCACATTTTAAGATGATAATTGACATACATGAATTTAACATTAATTAAAATTTCTAGAATTTGGCTTAGGTGTCCCATAATTATGTAGGTTGTCTTTATTCTCTTAATTTTTCCTTCATCTCTTCATATCTAGAATTTTATATCTTTCAATTGCCTCCCACGTTTCTTGAAGTCCAATACACCAAGTGGCAAAGTTTAATAAGCTAATGAAGATACATGCATATAACATTAATGAAGGATTCTAGAATGTGGCTTATGTGTCCCCCATCTTAATGACTTTTGTCATTTTGTTCTTGATTGTTTCATTTTCTTCCTTATCCATTTTCATTGAGGAAAATTCTGTTCTCTCAAACCAGCCACGTTTTCCCTTCTTCCTCCATAGCTAAACCTTGATTCTAGTAAAAGAAAGTGAGAAAAAGAGAGAAAAAGCATGAAAAATTCCATTTTCATGCTTAAGGTAGCTTAAGAGAGTAAGGAGAAAGAGAGAGATTAGGGTTTATGGATTCTTAATAATCTGATTATAAATTTTAGGAACTCAAAGTGACAAGGAGTTAGCTCAAAGGGACAAAGGAAAGGAGAAAGAGAAGTAAAGAGAAAGAAAAGAGAAAAAGAGAGGTTTGTGCATAACCTAAGGCAATAGCATATTTTAATTTTTTTATTGCATAAATTAATTATTTGTCATGTTGATGATTCTAAGTTAATATTATTTGTGATGAAAAATCTTGGGGATGCATGTTTGCTAGACTTAGGATTTAATTTGGTAAAAATTGAATGTGATTAGTTGGTATGTTCTTTGCTGGAAATGGATGAACCGTGAGCACTTAAACTGTTATAACTTAATTTCTGGAAATTGGTTTTGCATGTTCTTTGTTAGATTTGAAAGATAAGACATAGGGAAATAACTTTCATTTTTACCATAACACCTAAATATGTTTGTAAGTTTCCAGAAAATTTCATAAAGTTAGTAATGAGTAGTAAGTACTTAAACTGTTATAACTTGAGTTCAGGAGCTTGGATTTGTGTGTTCTTTGTTTGGTTTGAAATATGAGACATACGGCTATAACTTTTTTTAAGACCATAAAATCTGAATATGTTTGTAATTGTCTAGAAAAATTCATAAAGTTCAGACTTAGAATCTATCCAGAAAATTCTGGGCAGAATTATCAGTGACCAGCTAGTGTTAATATTGTCGTATCTTTTGATACAGAACTCATAATTTAGTGATTTCAGTTTCATATTAAAGCTAATATCTAAAATTATTAAGATTATCATGTAACTAAATTCAGAACATAACAGGACCAAAATTAAGGTCCAAAATAAAGAACAGAATCTGCCAGTGGCAGGGCAGTGTATGAGTTGTGGAATGGAAAGAGTAAATTGATGAGGACCTTGTTATATTATGTAAATATTATTTTGATTGAGTGATTATGTAATTATTTTGAGACATTAAATGCATGAAAAGTATGAATATAATTTCTATAAATTTTAATGAGATTGTATAAGCCCTAGAACATTGAACCAAGCATGCCAGATAGGGGAGGGAGTATGATGAAAATTATTAAATCCATTAATGGTATGATTATCTACGTCGGGTTTTGCAATGTTATCTATGTCGGGTTTGACACTGTTATTTATGCCGAGTATGGCATTCTTATCTACGTCAAGTTTGCCACGGTTATCTACGCCGAGTTTGGCACGGTTATCTACGCCATGTTTGGCACTTATATGCGCACATCATATTTCCCGGGTGGCACTCCTAAGTGCCTAGATGGAAACTCCGTTATCCTAGTTAGTGGTTCATAGGTGTCTTGGGCATAAATAAAGACATAAATAAAGAATTTGTGGAACATAAATGAATTATTGAAATTTAAAATGGAATTATGAATTGTGACATGGAAAATAAAAGAAATAATGACTTGTAACATGTTTGATTATGACGTGTTATATAATGATGTTTTAGTATAATAAACAAGTATAAGATAAAAGAACATGATTTGATGTTTATACATGCTAGAATACCATGATATGTATATTTACATGAGAATATGATTAAGCATAAGTTATTATATAATAATGCATGATTGCATAAAATAGTTTATTGCCTTATTTATATGCACCACTAAGCCAAGAGCTTAGCGTGGGAGTTTCTCTCGCGTAGGTATAGCAAAGAATAAGTAGACAGTAGTAGATAAAGCTAACGGTGACCTGACTCAGTAAAGCAGCGTATATCAACCACCGTGGGTCACACATCTGTTGTATTTATGTTTTAAATTTTATTTTATAGTACTTGTAAAATAAACGGTACACTTTGTAAAGAAGATGTTATTAAATAAAATGTATTTTTATCTTTGATGTTATGACTTTTCTTTTATGCTACAAAGTAAATAAATAGTAAATAAAGAAAAAAAAATGAATGATTTTCAGGTGTTCAAAATTTAATAAAGATATTTTAAACGATGAAGTCAGAGGTAGCACTCCCTCATCCGGGCACGAGCTGCGGGGTTGAGGGGGGTTACAGTTTTGGTATCAGAGCACCAGGTTGGTGTTTCTGGATTTTGGTATTAAAGACTTGTTTGGGCGGTTTTGGGATTTTAAAATGGCTTACAAAAATAATTATAACATGTGTGTACCCATAATTAAGTATTAAGGTTGCTGCTTACTGATTGGGGCCGTTATTTTATGATATAGGTATAGTATGGCTTCAGGGTCACGACATATTGTGGCCGAAGGAGGCAAAAGTAATGAGCCTACTGAAACACAGGCTTTATCACGACCCAGTTGTTGCCAAGCTGCTGTATCTAGATCCAGTGCTAGCCTATCAAGAGGGCAGTCTATTGCTGGCACAGGACAAACAGAGCTTATGAGGAACATGATAGATTTGCTACAAAGAGCATCACAACCAGCCTCATCAGGATTACAATTTGAGAGACTGAGGAAGTTAGGGGCACCCGATTTCTATGGTAAACGGGAAGATGACCCCTCAGTGGTAGAGTTTTGGCTAGAATGGGCAGAGAGAATTTTTGATCAGCTGCATTGCACAAACGAGCATAAATATGAGTATGCAGTATCTTTACTACAGGAGCATGCATATGATTGGTGGCAATCTGAATCACAGAGCACAGAGGCTCCTGACCCTATGACATGGGAGTTCTTTCTAGAAAAGTTTAAGGAGCAGTATATTCCTCCTATCTACATAGACGATAAGAAAAGAGAGTTTTTGATGCTGAAATAAGGAAACTTATCAGTAACAGAATATGAAAGAGAATTCACACATCTTTGCAAGTATGCTGGAGGCATTGTATCCACTGAGGCAAATAAGTGCCGATGATTTGAAGATGGATTGAGAGACCTAATCAAGCTACAAGTCTCAGCCCTACGTCTGATGAGTTTTCCTAGTTTGCTAGCATCTACCAGAACAGTTGAGAGAGTTCTAGCCACACAACAGTCAACACAAGATAGAGGGTTCAAGAGGCCTATATCACAACCGAGTAAAGTACAGTCAAGTGGCAAAAGAGCTAGATCTTTCAGTGGCCAATTTCAGGCTGGGGGTTCCAACATGCCTTCTTTCTTCAAGCGGGGACAACCCGCGAGATCTGTTTCTTCGGCAGCTAGTGCACCAACACAGACACCATATAGATCTCTACCCCTACCAGAATGCTAGCATTGTGGCCGTTCTCATCCCGAAGAGTGTTGGTGGATGACAGGAGCGTGTTTTAGATATGGCTCTAAAGACCATATGAGGAAAGATTGTCCCTTGTTACAGTATGGCAGAGGTTTGGGGAGCACTGAGTTGATGCAGACACAGGCTTCTGGGCAAGGCAGAGGCCGAGGTCGAGGGCAAGGCAGAGGAGGCCGATCAGGGTCCAGTCAGTTTAGATCAGAGACAGATGAAAGGCCAGAAGGTAGTAGAGCTGGTCCAGCTAGGGCATATGCCATGCGAGGCCGAGAGGAGTAGGATGCACCAGATGTCTTAATTGGTAAATTCCTTCTCTTTGGCTCTGACATACATGCATTGATAGATCTGGGGTCAACACATTCATACATATGCACACCACCACCAGGTCGAGAGGATTTAGAATCACAGGCTCTAGAATTTGAGATTCTTGTGACTAACCCGTTAGGGCACAGTGTGAGGGTTAGCAAGGTATTTAGAGGTTGCCATATTGAAATTCAAGGTAGGCAATTCCAAGTAAACTTGATAGAGTTACCATTCCATGAGTTTGATGTGATCTTGGGAATGGATTGGTTGGCTCGTTATGGAGTGGTAGTGGATTGTGGAAAAAGACAGATGATCATCAGAATTCCAGAACAAGAGGAGATAATGGTGATGGGTGAGAATAGAAGATATTCAGACAATGTGATCTTAGTGTTGAAAGCTCAGAAACTCATCAGTAAGGGATGCGAAGCATACTTAGCGTATGTGGTTGATATCGAAAAAGCAAGCCCGAAGTTGGTGGATATTCCTACTGTTAGTGAGTTTCCCGAAGTATTTTCGGAGGAGTTGTCAGGGTTACCGCTAGATAGAGAAATCGAATTTGCTATTGATTTGGTACCCGACACCACCCCTATTTCCATTACACTATATAGGATGACACCAGCAGAGTTGAAAGAGCTAAAGGTACAGTTGCAGGAGTTGTTAGATAAGGGTTTTATACGACCCAATGTATCACCATGGGGTGCTCCAGTATTATTTGTCAAGAAGAAAGATGGAACTCTTCGTCTTTGCATCGATTACAGGCAACTTAATAAGGTGACTATTAAGAATAAATATTCGCTGCCTAAAAAGGTGCAGCCATATTTTCAAAGATAGATCTTCAATTGGGGTAGCATCAACTGAAGATAAAAGAGTCAGATGTACCTAAGATGACATTCAGGACTCGTTATGGTCATTATGAGTTCCTAGTTATGCCCTTTGGATTGACGAATGCACCGACAACTTTTATGGACCTGATGAACTGAGTGTTTAGGCCATACCTTGATCAATTTGTAGTAGTGTTTATTGATGACATTCTTGTCTACTCTAGAGACCGAGTAGAACATAATCAACATCTCAGAATAGTGCTGCAAACATTAAGGGAGAAGCAGTTGTATGCAAAGTTATTTAAGTGTGAGTTTTGGCTTGAAGCAGTCAGTTTTCTAGGTCATGTAATTTCAGCAGAAGGTATTCGGGTTGATCCTAGTAAAATTGAAGCTATTATTAATTGGAAACCACCACGAAATGTGACAGAAATGAGAAGTTTCCTCGGATTAGCCGAATATTATAGGAGGTTCGTGAAGGGATTTTCATCCTTAGTGACTCCTTTGACACAATTGCTACAAAAAGAAGTCCGTTTCGAGTGGACAGACAAATGTCAAGCAAGTTTTGATCAACTGAAGGCAATGCTGACTAAAGCACCAGTTTTGACTCAGCCTACTCCAGGAAAAGACTTTGTTGTGTATAGTGATGCTAGTCATAATGGTTTAGGCTGTGTTCTTATGCAAGAAGGAAAGGTGATTGCTTATGCTTCAAGACAACTTAAGCCTCACGAGCTTAACTATCCGACACATGATTTGGAGTTAGCTGCGATAGTTTTTGCTCTTAAGATCTGTAGATATTATCTATATGGGGAAAGATGTTATATATACATATCACAAAAGTCTTAAGTACCTTCCCTCACAGAAAGAGTTGAATCTGAGACAACGAAGATGGTTGGAGTTGATTAAAGATTATGACTGTGTGATCGACTACCAGCTAGGAAAAGCTAATGTGGTTGCAGATGCACTAAGTAGGAAGATTTTAGCTAAGATGCGAATACAATCTACTTTGATGTAGAGGATCAAAGATGCTAAAAAGCAAAATGAAAAGTTAGTAGAGATAGTCGAGGTAGTGAAAAAGGGAGAAAAGCCTGATTTTTCATTAACAGAGGATGGCACAATGTACTTCAAGAATAGGATTTGTGTGCATGGTGTAGAAGAGCTGAAGTCCGATATTTTAAAAGAAGCACATGAAACAGTGTATACCATGCATCCAGGCAGGAACAAGATGTATCAAGATTTGAAAACTCAATATTGGTGGCCAGGGATGAAGAAGGATATCACTAAATATGTTGCTAAATGTCTAACTTGTCAACAAGTGAAGTGGAACATCAGTTGCCCACAGGATTGCTGCAACCAATACCGATTCCAGAGTGGAAATGGGAAAGAATCACGATGGATTTTGTGTCCAATTTACCGATGACTCAGAGAAAGCATGATGCCGTGTGGGTGATAGTGGATGGATGGACGAAGTCGGCACACTTCTTACCAGTCAGAATGAATTACTCATTGAACAAGCTAGCTGAAATTTATGCAAGTGAGATAGTGAGATTGCATGGAGTGCCAATGTCCATCATATCTGATAGAGATCCCAGATTTACCTCACAATTCTGGAAGAGTCTACAGCAAGCTTTGGGAACTCGACTCAATTTCAGCACGACCTTTCATCCGCAGACGGATGGACAATTGGAGAGAGTTATTCAGTTGTTAGAGGATATGATGAGAAGCTGTCTGCTTGAGTTTGAGGGAAGTTGGGATAGATATTTACCTCTTATGGAATTTGCCTACAACAATAGTTATCAGACAAGCATAGGCATGGCTCCGTATGAGGCATTGTATGAAAGAAAATGTAGGACACCAATCTGTTGGATCGAATTGAGTGAAAAGAAGTTGATAGGGCCAGAGTTAGTGCAACAAATAGAAGAAAAGGTTAGAATTATCCAAGAAAGATTGAAAGCAGCTCAAGATCGACAGAAATCATATGCTGACCTTAAGAGGCGAGATATAGAGTATGCTGTGGGAGATAAAGTATTTCTCAAGGTTTCACCTTGGAAGAAAGTATTGAGATTCAGTAAAAAGGGAAAGTTAAATCACAGGTTCATTGGTCCTTACGAGATTTTGGAAAGAATCGGACCAGTGGCATATCGGTTAGCCCTTCCACCAGAGTTAGATAAAATCCATAATGTTTTTCATGTGTCGATGCTAAGGAGATATAGGTCTGATCCGACTCATGTCATACCAATTGAAGAGATAGAAGTGCAGACTGACTTGACTTATGAAGAGGAACCAGTGGCTATATTAGCACGTGAAGAAAAAGTTTTACGAAACAAGAAAGTTCCATTAGTTAAAGTGCTAGGGCATAACCATGCTACTGAAGAAGCCACATGGGAGAATGAAGAAGTCATGAAGAGGCAATATCCTCAGTTGTTCACATAATTAACAGGTAAATTTCGAGGACAAAATTTATTTTAAGGGCGAGAGAATGTCATATTCGCTAATTTAGACCTAAGTCACGCGATTTGTTAAATCGACTCGTCGGTTTGATCGAAGTCTAAATCTGGACTTTTATAAAAAAAAATAATGAAAATAAGGGTAATTAAGTATGAAAAATATCTAATAAAGTGTTCAAAATATTTAAAGATGTTAAATTTCAATAAAGGACTAAATTGCAAAATTTAAAAAGTTTAGGGGTCAATTTGCAATTTACCAAAAATTGGAGAATTTAAATGGGATAAGTATAAATTAAATACATGATTGGGACATTAAACACATGGGAAGGGGCTGACCACACCAAGTGGCACATTTTAAGAAGATAATTGACATACATGAATTTAACATTCATTAAAGTTTCTAGAATTTGGCTTAGGTGTCCCATAATTATGTAGCTTGTATTTATTCTCTTCATTGTTCCTTCATCTCTTCATATCTAGAATTTTCTATCTTTCAATTGCCTCCCACGTTTCTTGAAGTCCAATACACCAAGTGGCAAAGTTTAATAAGCTAATGAAGATACATGCATATAACATTAATGAAGGATTCTAGAATGTGGCTTATGTGTCCCCCATCTTAATGACTTTTGTCATTTTGTTCTTGATTGTTTCTTTTTCTTCCTTATCCATTTTCATTGAGGAAAATTCTTTTCTCTCAAACCAGCCACGTTTTCCCTTCTTCCTCCATAGCTAAACCTTGATTCTAGTAAAAGAAAGTGAGAAAAAGAGAGAAAAAGCATGAAAAATTCCATTTTCGTGATTAAGGTAGCTTAAGAGAGTAAGGAGAAAGAGAGAGATTAGGGTTTATGGATTCTTAATAATCTGATTATAAATTTTAGGAACTCAAAGTGACAAGGAGTTAGCTCAAAGGGACAAAGGAAAGGAGAAAGAAAAGAGAAAAAGAGAGGTTTGTGCATAGCCTAAGACAATAGCCTATTTTAATTTTTTTATTGCATAAATTAATTATTTGGCATATTGATGATTCTAAATTAATATTATTTGTGATGAAAAATCTTAGGGATGCATGTTTGCTAGACTTAGGATTTAATTTGGTAAAAATTGAATGTGATTAGTTGGTATGTTCTTTGTTGGAAATGGATGAACAATGAGCACTTAAACTATTATAACTTAATTTCTGGAGTTTTGCATTTTATTTATTGGGTTTGAAAGATAAGACATAGGGCTATAACTTTCATTTAAACAATAAAACCTGAATATGTCTGTAATTTTCCAGAAAATTTCATAAATTTTGAACATAAAATCTATCCAGAAATTCTGGGCAGAATTATTAATAGTGAGCAGTAAGTACTTAAACTGTTATAACTTGAACTCAAGAGCTTGGATTTGTGTGTTATTTATTTGGTTTGAAAGATAAGACATAAGGTTATAACCTTTATTCAGACCACAACATCTGAATATGTTTGTAATTGTCCAGAAAAATTCATAAATTTCAGAATTAGAATATGTCCAGAAAATTCTGGGCAGAATTATCAGTGACTAGTTAGTGTTAATATTGTCATATTTTTTGATAAAAAACTCAGAATTTAGTGATTTCAGTTTCATATTAAAGCCAATATCCAGAACTAAAATTTTTAAGAATATCATGTAACTAAATTCTGAATGTAACAGGACAAAAATTAAGGTCCAAAACAGAGAACAGAATCTGCCAGTGGCAGGGCAGTGTATGAGTTGTGAAATAGAAAGAGTAAATTGATGAGGACCTTGTTATATTATGTAAATATTATTTTGATTGAGTGATTATGAAATTATTTTGAGACATTAAATGCATGAAAAGTGTGAATATAATTGCTATAAATTTTAATGAGATTGTATAAGTCCTAGAACACCGAACCAACTTAGGATAGTTTGGTATGCCAAATAGGGGGGAGCATGACAAAAATGATTAAATCCATTAATGGTATGATTATCTACACCAGGTTTGACAATGTTATCTACGCCGGGTTTGAAACTATTATTTATGCCGGGTATGACATTATTATCTACGCCGAGTTTGGCACGGTTATCTACGCCGAGTGTGGCATGATTATCTACGCTGGGTTTGGCACTTATATACGCACATCATATTGCCCGGGTGGCACTCCTAAGTGCCTGGATGACAACTTCGTTATCCTAGTTAGTGGTTCATAGGTGTCTTGGGCATAAATAAAGACATAAATAAAGAATTTGTGGAACATAAATGAATTATTGAAATTTAAAATAGAATTATGAATTGTGACATGGAAAATAAAGGAAATAATGACTTGTAACCTGTTTGATTATGACGTGTTATATAATGATGTTTTAGTATAATAAACAAGTTTAAGATAAAAGAATATGATTTGATGTTTATACATGCTAGAATACCATGATATGTATATTTACATGAGAATATGATTAAGCATGAGTTATTATATAATAATGCATGATTGCATAAAATAGTTTATTGCCTTATTTATATGCACCACTAAGCCAAGAGTTTAGCGTGAGAGTTTCTCTCATGCAGTTATAGCAAAGAATAAGTAGACAGTAGTAGATAAAGCTAACGGTGACCTGACTCAGTAAAGCAGTGTATATCAACCACCGTGGGTCACACATCTGTTGTATTTATGTTTTAAATTTTATTTTATAGTACTTGTAAAATAAACGGTACACTTTGTAAAGAAGATGTTATTAAATAAAATGTATTTTTATCTTTGATGTTATGATTTTTCTTTTATGCTGCAAAGTAAATAAATAGTAAATAAAGAAAAAAATGAATGATTTTTGGGCATATTAAATAAATAGTGAAGCATGATTTGAGTGTTGAATTGAAGAAAATGAATTGGGAACTAGGATATGATTTTTGGGCAGCCATAACATGTGAAGAAGGAAGTTTAACCTTAGTACATTTTAGCTCAATTAAGGTGTAAAACATATTAGGAGCATTAGAATATTATGTAGACATGAAAAGCATTGAAATTGAATGTTGGAATTGAGTTATGGTATGGTTGTGTAGGAAAAATAAGTGAACAAGTGAGAGGCCCTCAAGAGGGTGACAAAGG
The DNA here is from genome assembly GCA_023653625.1 of Triadica sebifera. Lineage (NCBI taxonomy): Eukaryota > Viridiplantae > Streptophyta > Magnoliopsida > Malpighiales > Euphorbiaceae > Triadica > Triadica sebifera. The sequence goes on along the minus strand of CM042894.1, from coordinate 36,563,721 downwards.
CAAGGATAAAGCTAGCTAATAAGGGAAGAAAAATAAGGATTAAGGGAAGAACCAATGCTGATTAGGTATGTGCTTCATTGATAAAAATTTTGCATGTTATTAATATGTATGGAATTATATGTTAAGGTTTGTTATGTTTGTGTTTTTGAGATGTTATGTGTTTTGTTGTGACTTTTGATATTATATATGGAAATGAGACCAAATGGTGTGAAATAATTGAGTCATATGAATGTATTTGTAATTCTGGAAATTTTAGTATTAAAATGAATTCAAATGATGAATGTGGTTGAAATATGGATTGATGCCAATTGATGGCTCGGGTACAGAATTCCAGGAACAACTCTGTCTATTTTGATGATAACTTGAGTTATGGAACTCATTTTTGTATGTTATTTGTTGGAAATGAAAGCTAAGACACAGGGCTGTAATTTTTATTTAGACTATAATATCTAATTATATCTAAATTTGTCCAGTTGCTTAGGTTCAATATTAGGCACTGAATTGCACTCCGATTTTGATATTAATAGAAATTGATTCTGGAAATGTGTAAAACACAAAAGTTGTTCCTTTATGTCTTATATTTTTGGATATGTAAACATGTTTGTAAGATGGTATGTATAGGGAGAGATATGCTCTTCGTACTGAAACCGGTTAGGGTGTAAACCCTAACCAAGTTAGCTACTGTGTAGTTTGATTTAGAATATGTTAAAGCCATTATTTGAAGTCTATAAAAACATAAAAGTTGTAGATATATGTTTTTTTTATATTTATAAAAAATATCAGGTTTATAGTCCTTGTAAATTGTGAGTTATGGTGAATGGAACCATGACTATTCTATGGTTTGAACTGCCTACTGAGTGCTCTGGGAAGCTATAGTAAATTGTTTGGCTCATTTGAGCTTGTTAAAGCTAGATTATGTAAATGATCAAAACATGAGAGTTATAGGTATATGTCTTAGATAAATTTTGGTACTAATTTAAACTTCATTGTTTATGTATAGACTAAGTTATGACCTTTGGAAGCTATACTGGTCCGGAAGTCAATTCTATTATGGACCAATAAAATGTTTGGTATAATTAGAAGACCTTAGAGACATAATTGGTAAAAGTTGTAAACATGAAACATGTTCCATATGAACCCATATAAGTTTATGTAAAGTTTCATTAATATAGGACTTATATATTATAATTTATGATGAACCCAAATGAGTACCCTGAAACTGCCTAAAGGCAAAAAACAAGGCAGAAAAAAGAACACTTTTAGAAATTCCACCAAATATTGTAAAATGATCCAATTGGTCTGAAATTTTAATATGTTCTATAATGATATGTTTATTTTAATTAGGAACAAGAATCAGATTAATTGGTCAATTATAGAAAAAGTTATAGGCTAAACAGTCCCATAAGGTCACACTGCCTCATAGGAAAAATCTTAACTATTGATATGAACAATGCATATTAATTTGTTTAAGCCACATTAAGTCTCTCTAATCATGAGTTAATCGATTATGTTTTCATATTAGGCTCACAACATATTGGATACCCACAAAGAGGAGATAGACAATAAATTATGGGTCGGAATCAAAGGAGAACGGTGAGTCTAATTATCGATTGAATTCTTTAGTGAAAATGAATGTTGCTTGCTATGTGATTCATGTGATTGTCATGATTGGTCCTTGATAATGTAATGATGGATAATTTTTGACATTGTGGTACATATAAATGGTATATTTGTGGTATATTTGAGGTATATGTTTGACAAATGTGATATATATACATGGTATATGTATAGTATATGCAAGGTATATGCTTGACATATGAGGTATATATGGAATATATGTATGTTGTATATGATAAAGATGCAATGGTTGATGAATGCTTAAATACAAGTGCATATGCATATGGACTAAAATGGCATTGTGACTAGTTAATCGATATTGTAAAGCAAAAGAAGAGTCCTATGGCCCAACAAATGTGCAAATGAAGCAAATGATCAAGCTAGCTAGCAAATAAAAATGCAAATGTTCACATGGCAAAGGTTCACATGGAAACCCGGGGCAATGCAAATTTAACTTAGTCACAATAAAATGAAATAAGCAAAGCATTTGCATACATAAAGAGTAATGATTATATGTTTCAACTTTATTGATAATTATATGATACTGATGAATGGAATGGAATACATGGTATATATTGGAATTGTGATTTATTACTATGAGTTGTTTGGTACTTTAAAGCTCATTGGATGGTTATTCTCACTGAGCCGCAACTCATCAATTTGCATCATTTTTCAGGTAAAGAAAAGTGATATCTCATTTTGAGTAGCGTATAAAAGACATGGAGCACAGGTCACTGGCCGAGTCTCATCACTCTCTCTCCTTGCATTCCACACAAGTATGAAAATATGTCATATGTGTTTTGTATTTATGTGCTTGAATATGTATATTCATTTTGGAATGAGTCTAAAAATGTATAAATGAAATCAACTCGAAAATGCTTATGTGTAAAGTTTATGTTTTGATATATGTGATATATTATATTGTGGTGAAAACCTCAGTGTTAACTTTGCAAAGTTAGTGAATAATATTACAGGATATGAGACTTGCAAGTCATTGAATGAAATTATGGGATATGAGACTTGCAAAGTCATGGAATTATATTACAGGATATGAAAAAAAAATTTTACTACTATTGTTAACAGGGTATTTTAGCTTTCCAGTATGCCATGTATGATTACTTGATACAGGGATAGGTTATACTTAAATGCATATGATGTGGTGTTACATTTTGGTATCAGAGCAGGGATAGGTTCCATGGGAACATGCATAGGCATAAGAGCATGATAACATATGCATCCTATGTGTTGAACACTATGTAGTGACATACTTTCATTTATTTTAGGGACATCATAAGACATGATACACCAAGGAGGGAGAGGGCCGGCTGAAATGCATTCTCATGAGGCATCACCTCATTTACATAGAGATCAACTAGCACTAGGAGCTAGAGCTCCAGTACATGCATCATAGTCATCTCATTCAGAAGTACCCCATGAAAACCTAGAACAAGAAGTATATGGTCCTGAAATGTACAAGGAAAGACGTTATGACAAGCTGAGGAAACATGGTGCAACTGATTTCAATGGCACAACAGACCCAGCAGAAGCTGAGACATGGCTGAAAAGGACATAGAGGGTACTAAATATGATGAGATGTACCCCAGATGAGAAATTTGATTATGCAGTATCCTTGCTGCAAGGAAATGCTTATGAATGGTGGGAGACAGTCCTTGACTGTGATGCACAACCACCGGTGTTAACATAGAATGATTTTCTCCTGGAATTTCAGAACAATTACATGCCTGAAGCATATAAAGATGAGAAGAGGAAGGAATTCCTGAATCTAAAACAGGGGAATATGTCTATTGCGGAGTATGAAGTACAATTTAACAAACTTTCCCATTATGCCACCTTCATGGTCTCTACTGAAAGAGACAAATGCAAGAAATTTGAGGAGGGCCTCAAATATGAGATCAGAAACAGAATCACAACTAATGATCTTGATAGTTATGCTAGGCTCAGAGCTGCTGCAATCAGAGCTGAACGGTTAATGAAAGAAGCTGGGGAACAACAAATAAAAAGGCCATCACGTGAATTTTTTGGTGAGTCTAGCAGAAGGTTGGGGAAAAGAGGTAGATATATGCCTGCACAATCTGGTAACAGAAGTGGGTACTCCAGTTCTAGAGATCGAGGCATGACTTTCTCTTACCCAGGCAAAGGGCAGAGCCAATATGTCGAACAGAGGCCCACATGTAGTCATTGTGGTAGAAAGCATACAGGCGAATGTAGAAGGCTCACAGGAGCATGTTATTTCTGTGGGTCAATAGAACACATGTATAGAGACTGTCCTGAAAGAGCCAAACTAGCAGAGACTAGTAGAGGTAGAGGAGTATCTGAGACTACAATTGAGGCACTGAGGGTCTACCCTACTAGTGGGACACAGGGCAGAGGGAGAGGCATGGGTAGAACTAGTACAATGGGCAGAGGAGTGACCAGATCTGAAGTTCAGAGTTCTAGACCCCCTACTCAGGCCAGGGTGTTTGCTATGACTAGACAAGAGGCAGTGGATGCTCCTGAAGTAGTCACTGGTAATATTTATTTTTCTGAAATATTAGCATATGCATTGATTGACCCAGGCTCCACTCATTCATTTATATCATTGCATATGGCATCTGAATTGCATCAAATGCATGAGCCTTTGGGGATTGACATAAATGTGAGTACGCCATTGGGAACCGTGGTAGTTGTGAATAATGTCTGTCGTGATTGCCTGATATGCATTGACAGAGCTGAGTTAATAGCTGATATGATTTTATTGCCAATATATGAATTTGATGTGATACTAGGAATGGACTGGTTAACTAGACATCAAGCAATAGTGAATTGCTTTACTAAGGAAGTAATTTTGGAATCACCAAACCAGCCAAGGGTAGTATTTCTAGGTGAAAGAAAACTTGTGCCTACATGTCTAGTTTCAGCTGTAAAGGCATTTCGAATGATCAAAGGGGGATGTGAAGCATATTTGGCATATGTGACTGATACTAGAACCGCTGATAGCTTGCTTGAAAATATACCAGTGGTAAGGGAATTTGCTGATGTATTCCCAGATGATCTACCTGGTTTACCACCAGATAGAGAGATAGAATTTACTATTGAACTAGTACCAGGAACTGCACCAATATCAAGGTCACCCCATTGTTGACAGGGTATTTTACCTTTCCAGCATGCCATGTATGATTACTTGATACAAGGATAGATTATACTTAAATGCATATGATGTGGTGTTACATTTATGGCATTGTCATCTTAGTCATATAAGTGAGAAACGCATGGCTAAGCTACACAAAAGTGGTAGTTTGGGGTCATTTGATTATGATTCATATGACACATGTGAATCTTGCTTATTAGGCAAGATGACTAAATTACCCTTTAAGGGAAAGGGTGAACGTGCTAATGGACTTTTAGACTTAATACATTCAGATGTATGTGGTCCAATGTCTACACATGCCAGAGGTGGTTTCATCTACTTCATTACTTTTAACGATGACTACTCACGATATGGGTACGTGTATCTTATGAGATACAAATTTGAAGCTTTTGAAAAGTTCAAAGAATTTAGAAATGAAGTAGAGAAACAACTTGGCAAAAGTATTAAAACACTTCGATCAAATCGAGAAGGTGAATACTTGAGCCAAAAGTTTCTAGATTATCTTAGGGATAATGGGATTTTATCTCAATGGACTCCACCTTACACACCTTACATGCCACAAGACAATGGTGTGGCTGAAAGAAGAAATCGAACCTTATTAGACATGGTAAGGACTATGAGGAGTTTTGCGGAATTGCCTAAATCCTTTTGGGGTTATGCACTAGAGACCACCATTTATATATTAAATGGAGTTCCTTCAAAGTCAGTTGATGTTACTCCATATGGGATATGGTATAACAAGAGGCCCACATTTTCTTACATGAGAATTCGGGATTGTCCTACTTATGTGAAGCGGACCATGTTAGATAAGCTAGAAACTAAGTCTGACCAATGTCTGTTTGTGGGATATCCGAAAACATCATATGGATATCAATTTTACCACCCCTTGAAACAAAAGGTTTTTGTTTCAAGACATGCTATCTTTTTAGAGAGAGAATTCCTTCTAAAAGGAGATCATGGGAGCAAAATTGAACTTGAGGAAATTCAAGATGCTCAAACAAATGCTAATCAACTACCTGAACCCGAGCTTGTTACTCATACAGATGATATAACAGCTCAATCTTATGAAGCACAAGAGCTTCCTAGGTCAAGTAGGATACGTACTGTTCCAGAGAGATATGGATTTCTCATTAGTGAACGGAACAACGTATTGCTCATAGAAAATGATGAGCCTACAACCTATGAAAAAGTTCTGAATAGTTTAGAATCTAACAAATGGCTTCAAGCGATGAAGTCATAAATGGATTTCATGTATGAAAACCAAGTATGGACTTTGGTTGACCCACCCGAAGGAATAAAGCCTATAGGGTGCAAGTGGGTTTTCAAAAAGAAAACTGACATGGATGGTAATGTGATTACCTATAAAGCTAGACTTGTTGGCAAAGGTTATCGTCAAAGATAAGGAATTGACTATGGAAACTTTTAGCCCAGTAGCTATGCTTAAATCCATAAGGATACTCCTAGCCATTGCTACTCATTATGATTATGAGATATGGAAAATGGATGTGAAGACAACTTTCCTTAATGGAAATCTGATTGAGGATGTAAACATGACAGAACCAGAAGATTTCATATCCAAAGATGGCAAAAAGGTATGTAAGCTTTAAAGATCCATTCATGGATTAAAGCAAACATCCAGGAGTTGGAATATTCGGTTTGATGAGACAATCAAATAATTTGGTTTCTTACAAAATTCGGATGAACCTTGTGTTTACAAGAAGGTTAGTGGGAGTGCGATCATATTTCTTGTGTTATATGTAGATCACATATTGTTAATGGGAAATGATGTCTCAACCTTAAAATCAGTCAAAATTTGGTTATCCAAGAATTTCTCCATAAAAGACCTTGGAGAAGCAATCTATATTTTATGGATAAAGATCTATAGAGATAGATCTAAAAGATTGCTTAGTCTTTCACAGTCTACATACATAGATAAGATGCTAAAGAGGTTTAGCATGGAGCGGTCGAAGAGGGGATATATTCCCATGACCCATGGGATTACTCTCTCAAAGTCTTTGTGTCCAAAGACACAAGATGAGAAGACACACATGAGTTTGATTCCATATGCTTCAGCTATAGGATCAATCATGTACGCTATGATATGTATAAAACCCAATGTATCATATGCTCTGAGTGTCATGAGTAGATACCAATCGGACCCTGGTGAGGTTCATTAGGTGGCTGTCAAGAATATCCTTAAGTATTTAAGAAGAACTAAGGATGTATTCTTGGTATATGGAGATGGAGATCTTATTGTGAGCGGGTATACCGATGCCAGCTTCATATCTGAGAAGGATGACTCAAAATCTCAGTAAGGTTATATATTCACACTAAATGGTGGAGCAGTTAGTTGGAAGAGTTCCAAACAGGAAACGACTGCTGATTCCACAACCGAAGCAGAGTACATTGCAGCTTCTGAAGCAACAAAGGAAGCAGTTTGGATAAAGAAATTCATCACAGAACATGGAGTGGTTCCCAGAATTATTGATCCAATAGAATTGTATTGTGATAATAATGGAGCCATTGCGCAAGCAAATGAGCCACGGTCTCATCAGAGATCCAAACATGTACTCAGAAGATACCATTTGATTAGAGAAATCATTGGGAGGAATGATGTAAAGATAGAAAGAGTGCCTACTAATTAGAATATTAATGATCCTTTAACTAAGCCACTTTCCCAAAAGAAATATGATTCTCATGTATTCGCTTATGGAATTAAATACAAAGACGATTGGCTTTAGTGCAAGTGGGAACTTGTTAGAGGAGTGCTCTAAAGGCAATCACCTTTAGCACTTATTGTACAAATTTATTTGATTAATAAAAGGCTTCATTAATTTGATGTTCATTTGATATATGAATTGATAAGTGATCTTAAATCAATTAATGAAGTCCTTGATACATAAAATAACATGAAGGAAATCATGATGAGATCATGATATTGAGATTCTTATCATGTGTAATTATGTTAATATCAAAATTATCCCTAGTCATAGGATTAATGAGATGGGACATTTTAATCCAGATAGACTAGCACATGTTACACTCTTTGATTGGATTGAATAGTAGATCTTATAATCTATAAACATGAGATATTTAGAGTTAACATGTGGATGCTTGCTAAGTGTAGCTAAGTACATTGGATGTCCAACTATGAGACAATCATATGGATAATCTCCTTTAGCACTTATTGTACAAATTTATTTGATTAATAAAAGACTTTTTCATTAATTTGATGTTCATTTATATATGAAATGATAAGTGATCTTAAATCAATTAATGAAGTCCTTGATACATAACATAACATGAAGGAAATCATGATAAGATCATGATATTGAGATTCTTATCATGTGTAATTATGTTAATATCAAAATTATCCCTAGTCATAGGATTAATGATACGGGACATTATTAATCCAGATAGACTAGCACATGTTATACTTCTTGATTGGATCAAGTAGTAGATCTCATCATCTATAAATATGAGATATTTAGAGTTGACATGTGGATGCTTGCTAAGTGTAGCTAAGTACATTAGATATCCAACTATGAGACAATCATATGGACAATCTATTCAAATGTCAATGATAGTCTCATCATAGCAATGGTGCAAGTATCCTTAGACTTGAGGTACTCAAGGATATCTTGGATATTGATTCTGCATTTTGACACTATTCCTTGTTGTCTCAGAGAGGTAGCTCATAGGGTGGTGATTGCATACAGCTTGAGGTATTCGAAGGTAATTGGGTAACCAACAAATGATTCACCACTCTTGATAGAAGGAGTGTATACCCATGGCCTCTTGTCATGATCATTACTCAGGAATCACTGGTCGGAGTGGAAATGTCGTAAAGATAGTCTTCAATGACATATCTAATAGAGTAATGAGCCTCAAGGATAAAAACTAACATTACTTGGACTAGACGTGACGTAGTCAGTCTAGTGGGAGTTGACACATGTCCATACTCTGAACCAAGTGGGTCATGATGTGTTGCTAAATACTGCTCATGACCTGCTTAAATTAATTGTTAATTTAAGTGGCCAACATAACCGGGAACTTAATGGGTCACACGCATTGAAGATATGGAGAATGAGTAAAATGGTCTTGGATAGGATCCAAAATATGAGACAATTATTTAGGGATGGATCGCGATGAGATCGCACAGAAAAATCATTCGGGAGGGTAACGGGCCTGCACGGGCTAGGCAGGCTGCTGGCCTCCCTAGCTAGCCAGTTGGGCTGCCCAGCAGCAGCCCGCAGTAGGCCCAGCACGCTGCTGCCTCCCACCCATTGGCCAATGGCTGTTTTTGGCCTTAATTAGGCCAATTATGGCCAATTACTATTCATTCATTCCCTTTTCTCCATTTTTGACTTTTTATCTTTTATTTGAACTTGATTCAAATAGAAAAGACATCAAATGGCAGAAAATAGACATAAAAATATTTTTTTGTGGAAAAAAATATTTTTAAGACAACAAAATTCTCTCAAGAACACTTTAAAAAGCTAACACTTTGAATTTATTCAAACCATTTCTCTTGATAGTTTCTTCTTCATTCTTCGAATGGATTATCATTAGAGACATCCTATGTGGATTGTTGTGGTTTGTCACAACCCAACAAAATGAAGATTTGAATAACAAAAAAGAAATTACAAGGTATAATTTTTAACATTTATATTTATATAAATTAGTTTTAATGGTACAAGTATGATCTTTTGTTTTGGGTTTTGAAAATTTTATTTTTTCCGCTGCGTTTATGAATATGATTCATTCTTTAAAACCCAACAAGTACTAGGCTTTCAAATCTTGGTACATCTTATTCCCATCGGATGAATAATGTACCTTGTCTCATGAACTTCCCTTAAGATATTTGACTTTAGTCCTTCCTCACTTGGCACATAAATTTTGTTTCCATAATATACCTTGTCATCTTTTTTCACTGAATATTTTGACATTTCTCCTTTTTCTCCTACTTTTGTTACCTTTCTCAATCTTTTATCTTATTTTTGAGCCTCTCTAATCTTCTACATCAGGATAGACTTCACTCATATTTCAGCTATCATCTTTTTGCTTAAGGCATCTACAACCACATTTTCTTTTCTTGACTAGGTGTCAATCACATAGTTATAATCATTAGTAAACTCCAACTATCTTTGTTGCCTCAAGTTCAACTCTTTCTATGAAGGCAATTACTTGAGACTCATGTGGTCTATATCAATATAACATCTTTATCTATATAGATAATGTCTCCAAATCTTGAGAGCAAAGACTATCGCTGCAAGCTCTAAGTCATGTGTTGGATAATTAAGCTCATGTGACTTGAGCTATCTGAAGGCATATGCAATTTCCTTTCCTTCTTATATTCGTAAACAACCTAGACCATTATGACTAGCATCACTACATACTAAAAGTCTTTTCTGAGAGTAGGCTGAGTCAAGATTCGTGCTTCCATCAACATCGCCCTGAGTCTATCAAAACTTATCTAACACTTATCCATCCATTCAAATCGGACATCTTTCTATAGCAGTCGTATTAAAGGAGTCGTTATGGATGAAAATTCTTTCACGAACCTTCTATAATATCCGACTGATCTAAAGAAACTTTTCACTTCTATCACATTACAAGATGGTTTCTAATTAAGAATAGCCACGGTTTTACTAGGGTCAATCCAAATACCTTATGCTAAAACTATATAACCCAGAAAACTGATTGTTTCAAGCCAAAACTTGAACTTTGACATCATGGCATATAATTGTTTTTCCCTCAATGTTTGTAGAACTATTTTGAGATGTTGATCATGTTCTTTTCTATCTCTGGAGTATATAAGGATATCATCGATGAATACCACTACAAATTAATCAAGATATGGCTTGAACACTCGATTCATTAGGTTTATAAAAGCTATTGGTACATTCATCAATTCAAATGGCATAATCAGGAACTCATAATGACAATAACAAGTCTTGAATGTTGTCTTAGGTAAATCTGACTCTTTAATCTTCAATTGATGATACCCTGATCGAAGATCTATCTTTGAGAATACTTATGCACCCTCTAATTGATCAAACAAATCATCGATTCTCGGCAGTGGGTACTTATTCTTTATAGTCACCATGTTAAGCTATCTATAATCGGTACAAAGATGAAGGGTGTCAAATTTTTTCTTCATAAACAACACCAGAGCACCCCACAATGATACATTGGGTTGTGAAAACCCTTACCTAGCAAATCTTACAGCTGCACCTTTAACTCTCTTTGTCATATCTGCTAATTTAGACTAATGTCACGCGAGTTGTTAAATCGACTCATCGGTTTGACCGAAGTCTAAATTTGGATTTTTATCGAAAAATAATAAAAATAATTATAATTATGGAAATTATCTAATAAAGTGTTCAAAATATTTAAAGATGTTAAATTTCGGTAAAGGACTATATTGCAAATTTTGAAAAGTTTAGGGGTCAATTTGCAATTTACCAAAAATTGGAGAATTTAAATGGGATAAGTATAAATTAAATACATGATTGGGATATTAAACACATAGGAAGGGGCTGGCCACACCAAGTGACACATTTTAAGAAGATAATTGACATACATGAATTTAACATTAACTAAAGTTTCTAGAATTAAGCTTAGGTGTCCCATAATTGATTAAGTTTGTCATTTTCTCTTAATTGTCTCTCTTCTTCTTTATCACTTAAACATCTAGAAGACTTTTATCTTTTTCTCAAATCAGCCCACATTTCTTGAAGCATAACACACCAAATGACAAAGTTTAATAAGCTCATTAAGATACATGCATATAAAATTAATGAAAGCTTCTAGATGAAGCTTAGGTGTCCCCCCATTTTAATGACTTTTGTCACTTTGTTCTTGATTGATTATTTTTCTTCCTTATCCATTTTCATTGAGGAAAATTTTGTTCTCTCAAACCAGCCACGTTTTCCCTTGTTCCTCCATACCTAAACCTTGATTTTAGAAAGAGAAAGTGAGAAAAGAGAGAAAAAGTAAGGTAAAATCTCATTCTCATGCTTAAGGAAGCTTAAGAGAGTAAGGAGAAAGGGAGAAATTAGGTTTACGAATTTTTAATAATCTTTTTATGAAATTTAAGAACTCAAAGTGACAAGGATTTGGCTCAAAGGAGCAAAGGAAAGGAGAAAGAGAAGTAAAGAGAAAGAAAAGAGAAAAAAAAAAGGTTTGTGCATAACCTAAAGCAATAGCCTATTTTATTTTTTTAATTACATAAATTAATTATGTGGCATGTTTATGATTCTGAATTAATATTATTTGTGATGAAGAATCTTGGGGATGCATGTTTGCTAGACATAGGATTTATTTTGATAAAAATTTAAGATAGTTCATGTATGTATTCTGTGCTGGAAATTGATGGGCAGTGTTCACTTAAACTATTATAACTTAATTTATGAAACTCGGTTTTGCATGTTCTTTGTTGGGTTTAAAATATAAGACATAGGGTTATAACTTTCATTTAGATCATAAAACCTGAATATGTCTGTAATTTTCCAAAAAATTTCATAAAGTTCGAACATAGAATCTGTCTAGAAATTCTGGGTAGAATTGTTAGTAATGAGCAGTAAGTACTTAAACTGTTATAACTTGAGTTCAGGAGCTTGGATTTATGTGTTCTTTGTTTAATTTGAAAGATAAGACATAAGGCTATAAGTTTTATTAATACCATAATATCTGAATATGTTTGTAATTGTCAAGAAAAATTCATAAATTTCAGACTTAGAATCTGTTCAGAAAATTCTGGGCAGAATTATCAGTGACTAGTTAGTGTTAATATTATCATATCTTTTGATACATAACTCAGAATTTAGTGATTCTAGTTTCATATTAAATCTAATATCCAGAGATAAAATTGTTAAGAATACCATGTAACTAAATTCAGAACTTAATAGGACCAAAATTAATGTGTAAAACAGAGAACAGAATCTACTAGTGGCAGGGCAGTGTATGAGTTGTGAAATTGAAAGAGTAAATTGATGAGGACCTTGTTATATTATGTAAATATTATTTTGATTGAGTGATTATGTAATTATTTTGAGACATTAAATGCATGAAAAGTATGAAATTAATTGTTATGAATTTTAATGAAATTGTATAAGCCCTAGAACACTTAACTAGAACCAACTTAGGATAGTTTGGCATGCCAAATAAAGGGGGAGTATGATGAAAATGATTAAATCCATTAATGGTATGATTATCTACGCCGAGTTTGGCAATGTTATCTATGCCGGGTTTGGCACTGTTATTTATGCCGGGTATGACATTATTATCTACACCGAGTTTGGCACGGTTATCTACGTCGGGTTTGGCACTTATATGTGCACATCATATTGCCCGGGTGACACTCTTAAGTGTCTGGATGGCAACTCAGTTATCCTAGTTAGTGGTTCATAGGTGTCTTGGGCATAAATAAAGACATAAATAAAGAATTTGTGGAACATAAATGAATTATTGAAATTTAAAATGGAATTATGAATTGTGACATGAAAAATAAAAGAAATAATGACTTGTAACATGTTTGATTATGACGTGTTATATAATGATGTTTTAGTATAATAAACAAGTATAAGATAAAAGAATATGATTTGATGTTTATACATGCTAGAATACCATGATATGTATATTTACATGAGAATATGATTAAGCATAAGTTATTATATAATAATGCATGATTGCATAAAATAGTTTATTACCTTATTTATATGCACCACTAAGCCAAGAGCTTAGCGTGGGAGTTACTCTCGCGCAGGCATAGCAAAGAATAAGTAGACAGTAGTAGATAAAGCTAACGGTGATCTGACCCAATAAATCAGTGTATATCAACCACCGTGGGTCACACATCAGTTGTATTTATGTTTTAAATTTTATTTTATAGTACTTGTAAAATAAACGGTACACTTTGTAAAGAATATGTTATTAAATAAAATGTATTTTTATCTTTGATGTTATGACCTTTCTTTTATGCTGCAAAGTAAATAAATGGTAAATAAAAAAAATGAATGATTTTTAGCTGTTCAAAATTTAATAAAGATATTTTAAACAATGAAGTCAGAGGTAGCACTCCCTCATCCGGGCACGAGCTGCTGGGTTGAGGGGGTGTTACACTCTTAAATTGGTAGGTGCCATTCGATACAATGTGATGGAAATAGGAGCAGTACCAGGTATGAAATTAATAGCAAACTCTATCTCTTGATCAGGTGGTAATCTTGGAAACTCCTCTAGAAATATATCTAGAAATTCACAAATAGTAAGAATGTTAGCCAACCTTGAGGTACTCTTCCTCGTATCAATCACACATGATATATAGGCTTCACATCCCTTACTGATGAGTTTTCTAGCTTTCAGTATTGATATCATATTATTAGGATGTAATGCCCGATAACTTAGGCCACGGTCATGGTTGAACAAAATCCGACGCGCCGAATCGATCAAAGCCTAAATTCAGATATGAAAGAAAAAAAATTAAAATAATAATAAAATATGAGAAAAATATTTTGGCTATTATTAATTGAGAATTTTGAGGATCAGAATTAAAATTTAGAAAAAAAAAAATTTTCGCGGAACGAAATTGGAATTTACAGTATTTTTGACATATATTTTATGAATGTATAAAAATTGAATATTCTTTTTCTAAGGAAAGGAATATTCTATGGATTAAAATAAAGTAAGAGTGATTTAAATTAATGGACCAATGAGGGAAAGATTATCTATTAATTTTAACCACCTAGCTAATCCAACTATAATAAGTCAAATTTCATCTTCTCACTTTTCTTCTTCTCTTTGCTTTGATTTTGGGGTTAATTACCATTAAAATTGGTAATTTAGGGTTATTAGTATGTTAATGGTGATTAAGGATTGATTAGTGTGTTTAGTGTTTGATTAGTGTGAAATTTGTTATTAGGTTAAGAGGGTGAACAATCTTTGAACCATAATCAAAGAGGAAGTAAGGGCAAAGAGAAAGCTAACTCGGAAGAAGATAAAAGTGAAGAGAAGTCGAATTTTTGAGGCATGTACATTTGGAAAAAATTCAATATGGAAAATGTTGATTTTTGATTTTGTGACATTATGTGTAATTGTGTATGTAATTCTTAATATTTTGATTGAGTGATGAAATTGTGATTAAATGATGCCATGAATATTAAAAAATTCATCTTATGAATAGTGTCTACTTTTATGCACATAACTTGAGTTTTGGAAATGCTCTTTGAGCATTTCTTATTGGGATGGAAATTTAAGACATAGGGCTTAAACTTTCATTTAGACCATTAGACCTGAATATGTCTGAAATTAGATGTAAAATGGACTCCAAGTTTGAATAAGAAATCTGTCTAGTAAAATACTAGGCAGAATGGAATGAATGTGGTTTAGGAAAAAATTCATAACTTTTGCTAAAAAATTCATTTTAATATTATTCCAGTTGGAAATTAAATATAAGACATGTTCCTATATTATGTTAGTTGATAACTTGTCCAAATTCTATTTAAAAATGGATAAAAAAAATGCAGAGAAATATGAGATATAAATACTATCCAGAATATGACAGCTTATATATATGTGTTGGTTGTTGAATTTTGTGATAGATAAATATATTATTTGACTTTTCTTGTAGTTATAATAACTAAATGAGCAATTATGATGTTGTAAAATATTTAATGGAGATTATTGCATTTGTGTGAAATTATATTAGTATTACATACATAATTTAGGTAAATAATAATAAAGGTAACAAATATAATTAAGCCTTATAACATCTAGTCAAGAACTAGAAATAGGATAAATTGGCATGCCAATAAAAGAGTAAAAATGTAGGCACTAGAAAATAGTCTTGAGATTTATTTTACGTAGGTACTAAAAAATAATATTGAGTTTGAAATTACGTAGGTACTAAGAAATAGTATTGAGTTCGAATTTACATAGGCACCAAAAAGACGTTGAGTTATTATTAAAAATATTGGCATTAAACACCGAGTTACAAAATAATTAAGCATGCACTGAGTATACTGCCGGAGAGGAGAAATCCTATATCAAGTGTTTAGTTTCGGTATAAGATGTCATGGGCTATCAAATAAATAGAAAACAAATATGTAAATTATTAAATTGATATTTTAAATTGCATGTCTTGTATTATTAAAGAATATCAAACATGCTTAATGAATGAAATATGATAATTGATGAATTGTATATTTTTTCATGACATAAATAGTTTTAATATTATTTGACTGTTTTGGCATGATTAGTAAAGTTATTGCAGTTTCTAAAATTTTTTTTGTAGAAATATTTATATAATTATTGAATAGTTGTCAAACATACTACTAAGCTAGAAGCTTAGCGCGTGTATTTTATATGCAGATTAATAGACGTAACTGTTGCATTATGATGACCGAAGAAAAGGGGAACCCCAAGATCAAATTGCAGCAATTTATTTTTTTTGTATATTTTGGGAATTGTATTGTCTAATTAAATATTAAGAAACTCCTTTTGATGTAAATTTGTGGCATGTAGGATTTATAAAAAAATGAATTTTGTAATTAATATATTTGGTATTATTTGTGAATGTATTTCTAAATATTATGGTTTAATGAATGAGTTCTTTTAAATCAAAATATTTACATCACTACTCACATATTTAAATGATATAAAAAAATAAAGTAATAAATATTCCACTAATAATAAACTAGAAAATTAAAAAAAACAATAAATTGAGCATTGTTTTTTACAAAAAATGAGCTTAGTAGCAGTTCCATACACTATTAACAACTAGTAGGGTAAGGGAGCACTATATTTAGTGGTATCAGAGCTTAGGCTAATTGATTCTTAAACAGTGGGTGTAAAATAGAAAGTGTGTTTCATGCATATGCATAAAATGCTGCAATTATCTGATTTGAGTCTCTTATTATGGTCTAAAGGTAGATATGGATTCGGGATCGGAACAAGATTTCTCGAAAGTGGAATTGAGTAACAGTCTTTCAGACTCAGCCAATCTTGGACAACCTCCATCAGTAAGAGATTCTGGGCCGAGTGTAGTAGTTCCACTTAGAGCAGAGGGACATGCTAATTTAGGACAGGAACCCCTTATGGAAAAGATAGCAAATTTGTTGCAATGGATAGTGCAGGCAGTTCCACAACTACCTCCACCTCCACCTTAGCCAAAACCTTGGATTGATAAGCTGAGAAAATATGGGGCCACAAATTTTATGGGAAAGAGAGAGGATGACCCAGCAACATTAGTGTTTTGGATGGAATTAATAGAAAGGGTGTTTGAGGAACTCGAGTGTCCAGAGGAACAGAAAGTTAGGTATGCAGTGTCCCTTCTAAAAGATCATGCTTATGACTAGTGGAAATCAATCTTATCAAAGTCCCATACACCGAAACCACCTTCATGGAATTTCTTCAAGGCGGAATTTGGCAAGAAATATGTGCCTCGAGTTTATGTTAATGAAAAGAAAAGGGATTTTCAAGACCTAGAGTAAGGAAGCATGTCAGTGGCAGAATACGAGATGGAATTCACCAGATTGAGTAAATATGCAACTGGAATCATTAATGATGATATTGAAAATATGGTTACCGCCCTTCAGCTTGAGGATTTTGCTACACTAGTATCCTCGGCTATCAGTGTGGAAAAAAGATCAAAGAGAAAGAGGATAGAAGAGCCTCCCCGGAGATCGACAATTAGCATGGTCAAGACATTAGGTAAAAGGGGGTGGATAATGCCTTGGTTTTTCCAGTCACGGGGTTCTGGACCAACCTTTTCAGCTAGGCAAGGCCAACATTCGAGGCTAGAAGGGTCTACAGCTAGGGCACCAACTTCAGGTAATAAGAGATTTATATCTATCACATGTCAGCATTGTGGAAGATCACATGTAGGTGATTGTTGGTGGATTAATGGAGCATGCTTACAATGTGGATCTACTGAGAACAAATATAAGGATTGCTCTAGAGGAAGAGGTATAGGTGGTATAGTATCAATTCAGGTTCATAATTTCACTTGAGGCAGAGGCAGGGGACATGGACAGTCTAGAAGCGGTAGGATTGGTAAGAGTGTATCAGAATCAGTGAATAGAGTAGATGGTAGTCAAGCCCCAGCCTAAGCATATTCCATGAGACCTTTGGAGGAGCAGGATGCCCTATATTCTATTATCAATAAATTTTCTCTTTATGATACTGATTTATTTGCACTAATAGATTCAAGTTCTACACATTCATATTTATGCATGCCACCACCTAGTCAGGGTAATATGGTAGCAGAGGAATTAGATTATGATATATTAGTGACAAATCCTTTGGGTCATATAGTCTATAAAAACAATCTAGTCAAAGCTTAGAATGTGGAATTCCCAGCTGACCTAATAGAGTTGTCATTCCGTGAGTTTGATGCAATCTTGGGGATGGATTAGTTAACTCAGCATAGGGCAGTGGTGGATTGTCAATATAGGAGAGTGACTTTCAAGAATTCAGGGCAGGATGATGTGATTGTCTTGGGCGAGAATCGACCATACTTGATTAATGTCATTTCTATTACAAAGGCATGTAAGCTTATCAAAAAGGGATGTGAAGCATTTTTAGCACAAATTGTAGATACAATGAAAGGGAGTCTAGATCTCAGGGAGATTTTTACAGTATGTGAATATCCAGATATCTTCCTTGAGGACTTGCCAGGGTTACCACTTGTCAGGGAGATAGAGTTTGCCAGGCACAACCCCAATATCGATCACTCCCTACAGAATGGCACCTATTAAACTAAAGGAATTAAAAGTACAGTTGTAAGAGTTGTTAGAGAAAGGGTATATCAGACTCAGTGTCTCACCTTGGGGTGCTCCGGTTCTATTTGTGAAAAAGAAGGATGACACCTTTCGTTTGCGTATTGATTATCGTCAGTTGAACAAGATGACAATTAAGAACATATATCCATTGCCGAGAATTGATGACTTGTTTGATTATTTGAAAGGAGCAGGGGTATTTTCTGAAATTGACCTCAGATCAGGTTATCATCAATTGAGAATTAGAGAATCAAACATTTCAAAAATAGCATTTAGGACTCGGTATGGTCATTACAAGTTCTTGGTAATGCCTCTCAGCCTAATGAATGCCCTAGCAACATTTATGGATCTAATGAATAGAATATTTAGGCCTTATTCGGACCAGTTTGTGGTGGTGTTCATAGATGATGTCTTGGTGTACTCCAAAAGAAAAGAAGAGCATGATCAACGTCTTCGTATTATCTTCCATACCTTGAGAGAGAATCAATTGTATGCGAAGTTGACGAAATGTTCATTTTGGTTGGATGAAGTGGCCTTTCTAAGGCATACTGTCTCAACCGAAGGGATTAGAGTTGACTCCAGCATAGTAGAGGCAATCCTCAACTAGAAAACCGCCTCAAAATGTGATAGAGATGAGAAGTTTTCTTGGTTTGGCTTATTATTATCGGAGGTTTGAGAAAGGATTTTCAATGATAACCTCACCACTGAAAAATTGCTTAGAAAGGTGACCAAATTTTAGTGGATAGACCGATGCCAAACTAGTTGTGATAAGTTGAAGAAAATGTTGATAGAGGCACCAGTGTTGACACAGCCTAGTGTGGAAAAAGATTATGTGGTGTACAATGATGTTTCCCTTAATGGTTTAGGTTGTGTAATAATGCAAGAAGCAAAGTGATCTCTTATGCTTCCAGACAACTGAAGTCGCATGAGAGAAATTATTCGACACATGATATGAAACTAGCAGCCATTGTAATTGTAACACCCCCCTTACCCCACTTCTGTTCAGCAAGGTAAGTGAGTATTACCTATCTAACTGTTCTGTAAATTTTAATGAAAACAATTAACATTTTTTTTTCAAAAATATTACAGACACTGAAATACAAATTAATACAAACACAAATATTCAAAATTTTATTTATTTATAAAGTACATTAATTTATATTATAATTCATGTCTATAATACATACTATAGGAAATAAAACCATAATTTAATTTACAAAATTTTTTTTTATAAAATATACCAAAAAGATAACTCAAAACTTTTTGATATTTCCTTCTGGGTACCCTTCTTTTTTTGACAATCTATTTTCTATTGCTACCCTTTTAAACCTGCGCAAGAGGAAACCACCCGCGCTAAGCTAATAGCTTAGTGGTGCTTCAATGATAAAAATTTTACATACATATATATAAATTTATTTTTCATATTAATTAATCATTTAATAAACAAAGCATAAAATAAAGAATTATGAAAATTCAATAAATTCCAACAAATATTCAACATTTAATGTCTTTAATTCATATAACATTGATCGAAATCACATACTTCAATATTAGTACTATTATTATTTTCTTATGCCCATAACACCTATAACTGAACTATCTAATAGGAATAACGAAGTTGTCATTCCCGGCTTTCATAATATAGCATCGAGCGTTTTTATAATAATGTCATTACCGACTTTTGTTATATTGTCATTACAGGCTTAATAATTTTATGCCGAGCGCGTTTATAAATTGTCATTACCTGCTTTTATATTTAGCACTGAGTGCCTTAAATTCTCTGATTGGCATGCCAAACTATTCGCTATTCTAGTTCTAGACTAGGTGTTTTTGGGCTTAACTATTTTTATATTAATTCACAATATTTCAAAAATGCCAATATTATTCAACTATCATAATGATGCTTATTTATTTTTGTTCTTTATTCCCATTATTATTGCACTAAAATCTCATACATAAATAATTTATTAGACATTGATAACTTCCATTAAAATAATTATTCACATTAATTATTATATATAATTATCACAACACATGCACAAATCCAATATTTCATGTTTTACCTATGATAGATTTCGGACCTATTTTTGAGTTTCATTTTTAGCCCATTTATAATTCGAATTTAGTTGTCCTTATAAAATTTTTTAGCTTATTATCTTAGCTTTACGATGCATTAAAAATCACTTAAATCCCATTTTTCTACCAAAAGTTATGGTTAATTGAATACTGCATCATCACAAATATTCCTGCACAGAATTTTCTTGACAGATTCTAGGTTTGAAATTCATGCATTTTTCTGGGAAAGTCTAGATATAATTAGATGTTATGGTCTAAATGAAAGTTAAATCCCCATGTCTTAGATTTCATTTTCAACAAATAACATACAAAAAGGAGTTCCAGCACTCAAGTTATCATCAAAATAGTCAGCGCTGTTCTTGGAATTTTGTACCCGAGTCATCAATTGGCATCAATCCATATTCATCATTTGCATTCATTTTGATACTAAAATTTCCAGAATTATAACTACATTCATATGTCTCAATTATTTCACATCATTTGGTCACGAGCAATCGAGGCCTAAATCACTAGATGTTATAGTGTTTGCATTGAAAATATGGCGACACTACTTGTATGACGAGTAATGTTATATCTATACAGACGATAAAAGTTTGAAATATTTGTCTTCACAAAAGGAACTCAATTTGAGATAGAGGTGATGGCTAGAATTAATCAAAAACTACAGTTGTATCATTGATTATCAGCCAAGAAAGGCCAATGTGGTAGCTGGCGCTCTGAGTAGAAAAACTTTGAATGGTAAACATTAAAACTTAAATTTATTAAGTGAACAAGATTAAATAAAAAAAATAAAAAATAAATAATTTATATATATTATTTTGGTAGAATTGCATATTTATCCCACATTAATTCAACAAGTAAAGGACAATCAGAAGCAAGACACGAATTAAAGGAAAATTTTAAAATGGTTAAAAAGGGTGAAAATTCAAAATTTACTATTGAAGCATATGAGAGTTTAAGGCATAAGGGAAGGTTATGTGTGTTAGACATACCAGAATTGAAACAAAATATTTTGAAAGAGGCTCACAATATTATTTATGCAATGCACATGGGAAGCAACAAAAAGTATCATGACTTGAAGGCATATTTCTAGTGGCCAAGAATGAAAAGAGATATCACAAAGTATACGACCAGATATTTAATTTGTTAGCAGGTGAAGGCTAAACATCAAGTACCAAGTGGATTATTGCAGTCAATTTCAATTCCGGAGTCGAAATAGGAAAGAGTTACAATGAATTTTGTTTCTAGTTTGCCTTTGACACAAAAGAGGCATGATGCAGTATGGGTAGTGGTGGACCGGCTCACCAAATCGGCTCATTTTCTATCCAATCAATATGGATTATCCACTTAACCTTTTGGCAGAGATCTATGTTAATGAGATAATCCATTTATATGGTGTGCTAGTTTCAATCATCTCAAATCAAAACCCAACGTTCTCTTCACAATTCTGGAAAAGTTTGCATCAAGCAATGGGTACTCATCTCAATTTCAGCACAACTTTCCACCCACAAACAAATTGACAATCAGAAAGGGTCATACATATATTGGAACATATGTTGAGGAGTTGTGTGATGGAATTTGAAGGCAGTTAGGACAAACATCTTCCATTGATAGAATTTTCCTACAATAATAGTCACCATGCCAGTATCGGTATGGCACCATATGAAGTCTTGTATGGGAGGAAGTGTAGAACGCCTCTATGTTGGATTGAGCTTAGCAAAAAGAAAGTAATGGGTCTAGAGTTTGTACAGCAAACAGAGGAAAAGTGAGAGTAATAGGAGATAGGCTGAAAGCTGCTACTAATAGACAAAAATTATAGCAACTTTGAAAATGAGGGATATTGAGTGCATAGTTGGTGACAAAGTATTCTTAAAAGTCTCACCTTAGAAAAGGATTTTCCGATTTGGAAAGAAGGAAAAGTTGAGTCCTAGGTTCATTGGACCATATGAGGTACTTGAACACATAGGTTTCGTGGCGTATAAATTAGCTCTACCACTAGAGTTAGACAAAATTTACAATGTATTCCATGTGTCCATGTTGAGAAGATATTAATTGGATCCATCTCATATCATATCAGCATAACCTATAGAGATACGACCATATCTAACTTATGCAGAGGAGCCAGTGGAAATTCTAACTCAAGAAATGAAGGAGCTATGGAATAAGAAAGTACCATTGGTAAAGGTTACGTGGAAAAACCATAATTCGGAAGAGGCGAATTGGGAAAATGAAGAGGTGATAAAGGCTCAGTATCCACAATTGTTCCACTCCAGTTAAAAAGATAAATTTGGAGGAAAAAAGTTTTTTAAGGAGGGAAAAATTGTAATACCTGATAATTTAGGCCACAGTCGCGGTTGATCGAAATCTGGGGTGACGAACCCATCAGAGTCTAAATTCGGACATAAAAAAATTAAAATAATAATAAAATAAGAGAAAAAATATTTTGGATATTATTAATTGAAAATTTTGAAGTTCGGAATTAAAATTTAGAAAAAAATAAATTTTCATTGAACGAAATTTGAATTTACAGTGTTTTTGACATATATATTTTAAGAAGGTATAAAAATTGAATATTCTTTATCTAAGGAAAGGAATATTCTTTGGATTAAAATAAAGTAAGATTGATTTAAATTAATGGACCAATGAGGGACAAGATTATCTATTAATCTTAACCACCCACCTAATCCAACTATAAAGAGTCAAATTTTACTTTTTGCCTTTATTCTTCTTCTTTCTCATCTTAAACAAACTAAATTCTCTCTCTTTTTCTCCCTTGTTGTCGTGACCCATATCACCCTAATTCTTCTTCTTATTTTTCAATTAAAGCTAAGGTTTAGATGGAAAAAGTTGGATTAAGGCAAGATCAACAACAAAAGTGAAGCATAGTGACCAAACAAAGGAACAGGAAGGAAGGAAAAAAGAGAAAAAGAGAAGGGAAGAATTTTGGTCATTTTGAAGATCTATAAAGGAGAGATTAGATTTTTCATCTTTTCACTTTTCATCTTTTATTTTTTTTTATTTTGGGGTTAATTACCATTAAAGTTAGTAATTTAGGGTTATTAGTATATTAATAGTGATTAAGGTTGATTAGTGTGTTTAGTGTTTAATTAGGGTGAACAATATTTGAACCATAATCAAAGAGGAAGTAAGGGCAAGAAGAAAGCTAACTAGGAAGAAGATAAAAGTGAAGAGAAGTAGACTTTTCGAGGTATTAACATTTGACAAAAATTTAATATGGAAAATGTTGATTTTTGATTTTATGATATTATGTCTAATTGTGTATGTAACTCTTGATATATTGATTGAGTGATGAATTGGTGATTAAATGTGCCATGATTGTAAAAATAAAAATTTGAATTTGATGTTGATGCATGAAGATGAAAATTGTAAGAATTAATTGAAGTGCTGGAAAATTCATCTTATGAACATAATCTACTTTTCTGGTCATAACTTAAGTTCTCGAAATTATTTTTCAGTTTTTCTTATTGGGTTAGAAATTTAAGATATAGGGCTTCAACTTTCATTCAGACCATTAGACTTGAATATGCCTGAAATTAGGTGTAAAATGGACTCAAAATTTGAACTAGAAATATCTCCAGTAAAATACTGGGAAAATGGAATAAATGTAACTTAGTGAAAAATTCATAACTTATGTTAAAAAATTTAGTTTATTGTGATTTTAGTTGTAAATTAAAGATAAGACATGTACCTACATTTTGTTAGTTGATCACTTGTCCAAATTATATTTAAAAATAGATAAAAAAATTCAGGGAAATATGAAATACAAATGTTGTCCAGAATAGGGCAGCTTGTATATATGTGTTGGTTGTTGAATTTTGTGATAGATAAATATATTATTTGACTTTTCTTATAGTTATAATGATTAAGTGAAAAGTATTATGTTGTAAAATATTTAATGAAGATTATCGTATTTATGTGAAATTATATTAGTATTACGTACATAATTTAGGTAAATAATAATAAAGGTAACAAATATAATTAAGTCCTATAACATAATGTCGACAACTAAAAATTAGAATAAGTTGACATGCCAATAAAAGGATAAAAATGTAGGCACTAGAAAATCATGTTGAGATTTAATTTACATAGACACTAAAAAATAGTGATGAGTTCAAAATTACGTAGACACCAAAAAGGTGTTGAGTTATTATTAAAAATATAAGCGTTAAATGCCGAGTTATAAAATAATTAAGTTGGCGCCGAGTTATAAAAGTAGAAATCATGCATCCAGTATTTAGTTCCAGTATAAGATGTCGTAGGATATCAAATAAATAGAAAACAAATATGTAAATTATTAAATTGATATTTTAAATTGCATGTCTTGTATTGTTAGAGAATTCCAAACATGCTTAATGAATAAAATGTGATAATTAATGAATTGTATATTTTTGTGTGACATAAATAATTTTGATATTATTTGAATGTTTTGGTATGATTAGTAAATTAATTGTAGTTTCTAAAATTTTATTTTTAGAAATATTTATATAATTATTAGATAGTTACCAAACGTACCACTAAGCTAGTAGCTTAGTATGTATATTTCACACACAGATTAATAGACGTAGTGTTGCGTTAGGACGACCGAAGAAAAGGGGAACTCAAAGATCATATAACACCCCCTTACCCCACTTCCGTTCAGCAAGGTAAGTGAGTATTACCTGTCTAACTGTTTTGTAAATTTAATGAAAAGAAGTAACATTTTTTTAAAAAAAATATTGCAGACACTGAAAAAAAATTAATACAAGCACAAATATTCAAAATTTTATTTATTTATAAAGTACATTAATTTACATTATAATTCATGACTATAATACATACTATAGAAAATAAAACTATAATTTAATTTACAGACCTTTTTTTATAAAATATACCAAAAAGAAAACCCAAAGCTTTTTGCTACTTCCTTCCAGGTACCCTTCTTCTTCTGACAATCTATTTTCCACGGCTACCCTTCTAAACCTGCGCGAGAGGAAACCACCTGCGCTAAACTAATAGCTTAGTGGTGGTTCAATGATTACAATTTTACATACATACATACATACATATATATATATACATACATATATATATATATACATATATATATATATATATTAATCATTTAATAAATAAAGCATAAAATAAAGAATTATAGAAATTCAATAAATTCCAGCAAATTTCAACATTTAATATCTTTAATTCATATAACATTGATTGAAATCACATTCTTCGATATTAGTTGTAACATTCAGTAATTTAGGTCCCGATTGCGCATGACCGTAGTGGGGTCCACTTGTTCAATCAGAGTCTAAATTTAAACCCATAAAAAAATGACTAATAATAAGAAAAAATAATTAAGGGTATTATTATTTGGGAATTAAAAATATTTGGGGTAGAATTAGAAAAAAATAAAATTTTCTATGGACAAAATCGGAATTATGGCAATTGTTTGGGGAAAAAGTGTGAATATGGAGGAAGATGTGGTAAAAATGGAATTTGTCAAAGTTTAATTATTAATCAAGATTAATTAACTTATTGAACCAATAAGAATTAGGATTAATTTTAATTAGTAGGACCCACTTCCTAATCAAAGTATAAAAGTCAAAAATGGGAGGAATTCTTTATTCTTCCACCCAAAATATCTAAGTCATCATCTTATTCTTTCTTCACCTCTTTGGTCGTGCACCTTAGTCCCTCCATAAGCCTCCATTTTCATTCAATCCAAGCTTGAAAAAGAAAGCAAATAAATTAGTTTTGAGAGAGGAAAAATCAGATTTTAAGAGTTCTTACCATGAAAGGGTACCAAAGGAGCAAGAAGGAAGGAAGAAAGAAGAAAAGGAAAGAGAGAAACATTAAGGGGGAATTTCGGCCCACTTGGAAGATCATTAAGGTGAGTTTATTCTTCTTAAATTCAACCTTTTTCCTTCCATTTGAGATCCATATTGATGATAGATGTGATTAGGTTTGGTAGATTTAGGTTATGTTGCAAGATTGGAATTAGGAATTTAAGCTTGTGATTAATTGATGAAAGTTGTAGTTAGACTTTGAATTGATGATATTTGATATTAATTAATTGTTTTATGACTTAAAAACTAGAGAAAAATGATGTTAAGGGATGAATGAGGGGCTGTCATAGTTAAAGAAATTTAGGGGAAATTGAAATTAACATAAAAACACCACAATTCTTGATAGATTAAGTGTGAATTGAGTGTTGAATTGAAGAAAATGAATTGGGAACTAGGATATGGTTTTTGGGCAGCCATGACATATGAAGAAGGAAGTTTAACCTTAGTACATTTTAGCTCAATTAAGGTGTAAAACATATTAGGAGCATTAGAATATTATGTAGACATGAAAAGCATTGAAATTGTATATTGGAATTGAGATGTGGTATGGTTGTGTAGGAAAAATAAGTGATCAAGTGAGAGGCCATCGAGAGGGTGACAAAGGCAAGGAGAAAGCTAGCTAATAAGGGAAGGAAAGGAAGGTTCAATGGAAGAACCAAGGCTAATTAGGTATGTGCTTCATTGATAAAAATTTTGCATGTTGTTAATATGTATGGAATTATATGTTAAGGTTTGTTATGTTTGTGTTTTTTAGATGTTATGTGATTTGTTGTGACTTTTGATATTATATATGGCAATGGGACCCTGCAGAATTAAGAGGGTTGAAGGTTCAATTGCAGGAATTGCTCGACAAAGGGTTCATAAGGCCCAGTGTGTCACCATGGGGCGCTCCGGTGTTATTTGTGAAAAGGAAGGATGGCGCCCTGCGGTTATGTATTGATTACCGATAATTGAACAAGGTGACGATTAAAAATAAATACCCACTACCTATAATTGATGATTTGTTTGATCAATTGAAGGGAACAGGAGTATTCTCTAAGATTGATTTCAGATTTGGGTATCACCAACAGAAAATCAAAGAATCAAAAGTGTCTAAAATAGCCTTCAGAACTCGATATGACCACTATGAGTTTCTGATTATGCAATTTGGCTTAACGAATGCATCAGCTGCCTTTATGGATATGATGAACAGAATTTTTGGGCCTTACCTTGATCAGTTTGAGGTAGTTTTTATAGATGATATCCTGGTGTATTCGAGGGACAAGGGAGAACCTGACAATCATCTCAGAGTAGTACTGCAGACATTGAGGGAAAATCAATTGTATGCAAAGCTGTCAAAATGTGAGTTTTGGTTGGAAGAAGTAGGATTCTTAGGGCATGTTATTTCAGTTGAAGGAATTCGTGTTGATCCAAACAAAATAGAAGCCATTCTAAGTTGGAAGCCGCCTCGCAATGTAACAGAAGTCCGGAGTTTTCTTGGATTAGCTGGCTACTACAGAAGGTTTATGAAGGGATTTTCAAGCATAGCTGCACCAATTACTAAGTTGCTCAAAAAAGAAACTATGTTCGAGTGGACAGATTGGTGTCAGGCAAGCTTTGAGAAGCTAAAAGTTATGCTAACCGAAGCACATGTTTTGACCCAACCTACTCTAGGGAATGACTTTGTGATATACAGTGATGCCTCTCATAATGGGCTAGGGTGTGTATTAATGCAAGAGGGTAAAGTAGTTGCTTATGCATCTAGGCAATTAAAGCCTCATGAACTAAATTACCCTACTCATGATTTGGAGTTGGCAGCAATAGTGTTTGCTTTGAAAATTTGGCGATATTATTTGTATGGCGAGCGGTGCTGCATATATACAAATCATAAGAGCCTCAAATATCTACTCACACAAAAGGAGTTGAACTTAAGGCAAAGACGCTAGTTGGAGTTAATCAAGGATTATAATTGCATTATTGACTATCAGCCAGGCAAAGCCAATGTAGTAGTCGATGCCTTAAGTAGAAAAACGCTAGCAGGTATAGTTTAAAATTTTCTCAATTTTAATATAATATATATAAATTAATAATGAATTAAATATTAGATTCATAATTTATTTTGGCAGAGTTACAGGTCCAACATACTTTAAGGCAACAAGTGAGAGAAGCTCAGAGGCAAGATCATAAATTGATGATAATTGCTGAGGCAGTTAAAAAGGGGGAGAGACCTGAATTTAAGATTAATGATGATGGAAGCATAAGTTACAAAGGAAGATTGTGCGTGCCAAATGATAGCGGATTAAAGCAAATAATTCTAAAAGAGGCACATAATACAACTTATTCCATGCATCCAGGGAGCAATAAAATGTATCAAGACCTGAAGACTCATTATTGGTGGCCAGGAATGAAGAAAGATATTGTGGAATACACTACAAGATGCTTGACATGCCAACAAGTGAAAGAAGAGCACCAAGTACCTTCTGGATTGTTGCAACATATTGCTATCCTAGAATGGAAGTGGGAAAGGATTACAATGGATTTTGTATCTGATTTACCTTTGACCCAAAAGAAGCATGATGCGGTATGGGTGGTTGTTGACAAACTCACCAAATCACCTCACTTTCTACCAGTTCGAATGGATTATTCATTGAGTCGGTTAGCAGAAATATATGTTAATGAGATAATTTGACTACATGGGGTGCCAGTATCTATTATTTCTGATCGAGACCCACGGTTCACATCAAAATTTTGGAAAAGTCTACAGCAAGCATTGGGGACTAGACTTGCTTTTAGTACAACATTTCATCCACAAACAAATGGGCAATCCAAACAAATGATTCAATTGTTGGAAGATATGCTGAGAATATGCGTAATTGATTTTGAGGGTAGCTAGGATAAACATTTACCATTGATGGAATTTACATACAATAACAGCTATCAAACTAGTCTCGGCATGACACTATACAAAGCTTTGTATGGAATGAGATGTAGAACACCTCTATGTTGGACAAAACTTGGTGAAAAGAAATTTATGGGGCCAGAATTAGTGCAACAAATAGAGGAGAAGGTGAAATTAATCCAATATCGATTAAAAGTTGCAACTGATTGACAAAAGTCCTATGCTGATTTGAAAAGGAAAGACATTGAATATGCCGTCGGAGAAAAGGTATTTTTGAAAGTTTCACCTTGGAAGAAAGTACTTCATTTCGGTAAAAAGGGAAAACTGAGTCCTAGATTTATTGGACCATACGAAATACTTGAACATGTGGGTCCAGTGGCTTACAGGTTGGCCTTACCACCAGAATTAGATAAGATCCACAATGTATTTCATGTCTCAATGTTACGGAGATATAGATCAGATCTGACACATGTAATACATGTGGAATCAATAGAGGTACAACCAGACTTGACATAGGCAAAAGAGCCAGTGAAAATCATAGCTCGAGAAGTCAAGGAACTGCGGAACAAGAAAGTACCACTGGTAAAGGTCCTACGGCGCAATCATGCAGTAGAAGAAGCCACCTGGGAGAGTGAAGAAATGATGAGAACTCAGTATCCTCAGTTATTCAGCTCCACCTAATCAGGTAAATTTCGAGGATGAAATTTTCTTAAGGGGGAGAGAATTGTAACATTCAGTGATTTAGGCCCCGATTGCGCGTGATTGTAGTGAGGTCCACTGGTTTAATCGGAGTCTAAATTTAAACCCATAAAAAAATGACTAATAATAAGAGAAAATAAATAAAGGTATTATTATTTGGGAATTAAAAATATTTGGGGTAGAATTAGAAAAAAATAAAATTTCCTATGGACAAAATCGGTATAATGGCAATTATTTGGGGAAAAAGTGTGAATATGGAGGAAGATGTGGTAAAAATGGAATTTGTCAAAGTTTAATTATTAATCAAGACTAATTAACTTAATGAACCAATAAGAATTAGGATTAATTTTAATTAGTGGGACCCACTTCCTAATCAAAGTATAAAAGTCAAAAATGGGAGGAATTTTTTATTCTTCCACCCAAAATATCTAAGTCATCATCTTATTCTTTCTTCACCTCTTTGGCCGTCCACCATAGTCCCTCCATAAGCCTCCATTTTCATTCAATCCAAGCTTGAAAAAGAAAGCAAATAAATTAGTTTTGAGAGAGAAAAAATCAAAATTTAAGAGTTCTTACCATAAAAGGGTACCAAAGGAGCAAGAAGGAAGGAAGAAAGAAGAAAAGAAAGAGAGAAAAATTAAGGGGGAATTTCGGCCCACTTGAAAGATCCTTAAGGTGAGTTTATTCTTCTTAAATTCAACCTTTTTCCTTCCATTTGAGATCCATATTGATGATAGATGTGATTAGGATTCGTAGATTTAGGTTATGTTGCAAGATTGGAATTACAAATTTAAGTTTGTGATTAATTGATGAAAGTTGTAGTTAGACTTTGAATTGATGATATTTGATGTTAATTAATTGTTTTATGACTTAAAAACTAGAGAAAAATGATGTTAAAGGATGAATGAGGGGCTGTCATAGTTAAAGAAATTTAGGGGAAATTGAAATTAACATAAAAACACCACAATTCTTGATGGTTTTTGGGCAGCCATGACATATGAAGAAGGAAGTTTAACCTTAGTACATTTTAGCTCAATTAAGGTGTAAAACATATTAGGAGCATTAGAATATTATGTAGACATGAAAAGCATTGAAATTGTATATTGGAATTGAGATGTGGTATGGTTGTGTAGGAAAAATAAGTGATCAAGTGAGAGGCCATCGAGAGGGTGACAAAGGCAAGGAGAAAGCTAGCTAATAAGGGAAGGAAAGGAAGGGTCAATGGAAGAACCAAGGCTAATTAGGTATGTGCTTCATTGATAAAAATTTTGCATGTTGTTAATATGTATGGAATTATATGTTAAGGTTTGTTATGTTTGTGTTTTTTAGATGTTATGTGATTTGTTGTGACTTTTGATATTATATATGGCAATGGGACCAAATGGTGTGAAATAATTAAGACATATGAATGTAGTTGTAATTCTAGAAATTTTAGTTTTAAAATGATCGCAAATAATGAATGTGGTTGAAATATGGATTGATGCCAATTGATGGCTTGGGTACAGAATTCCAGGAACAACTTTATCTATTTTGATGATAACTTGAGTTATGGAACTCCTATTTGCATGTTCTTTGTTGGAAATGAAAGCTAAGACATAGGAATTTATTTGTATTCAGACTATGACATCAAATTATGTATAGATTTGCCCAGAAAAATGAATGAAATTTAAACCTAGAATCTGGGCAGAAAATTTTGTGATGATGCAGTAGTGAATTGATCATAACTTTTGATAGAAAACTGTAATTTAAGTGATTTTTGATGAATCTGAAAGCTAAGACAATAAGCTAATAGTTGTTAGAAGGCCAGAACTGCAAATTCGAATTATAAATGGGATAAAAATGAAGCATAAAAATAGGTCCAAAATATGTCATAGGTAAAAACATACAATATTGGGCTTTTTGCATGTGTTGTTATGAGTATATGTAATAATCCATGAAAATATTTACTTTGATGGAAATTATAAATGTTTAACAAATTATTTATGTATGATATTTTATTGCAATAATAATGGAAATAAAGAACAAAAATAAATAAGCATAATTATGATAATTAAATAATATTGTCATTGTAGAAATATAGTGAATTAATATAAAAATAGTTAAGCCCAAAAACACCTAGTCTAGAACTAGAATAGGGAATAGTTTGATATGTCAATCAGGGGATTTAAGGTACTCGGTGCCAAATATGATAGCCAGTAATGACATTATTATAAAAGCGTTCGGTGCTACATTATGAAAGCCGAGAATGACAACCCCGTTATTCTTATTAGATAGTTCGGTTATAGTTGTTATGAGCAGGAAGAAAATAATAATAATACTAATATTGAAGTATGTGATTTTGATGAATGTTACATGAATTAAAGATGTAAAATATTGAATATTTGCTGGAATTTATTAAATTTCTATAATTCTTTATTGTATGCTTTATTTATTAAATGACTAATTAATATGCAAATATATATTTATTAAATTTCTAAAATTTTTATCATTGAAGCACCACTAAGTTAGTAGCTTAGCGAAGGTGGTTTCCTCTCGCGCAGGTTTGGAAGAGTAGCCATAGAAAATAGACTGTCAGAAGAAGAAGGGTACCCGGAGGGAAGCAGCAAAAAGCTTTGAGTTTTCTTTTTTGGTATATTTTGCTAAAAATTTTGTAAATTAACTTATTGTTTTATTTTATCTAATGTGAATTAAAGATATAAAGTGCAATGTAATAGAACATAGTTTGGATGTAAATTAATGTATTTTATAAATAAATAAAACTTTAAATATTTATGCTTGTAATAATTTTTATTTTGCAGTTTGCAATATTTTCATAAAAAAAAAAGTTACTTCATTTCATTAAATTTACAAAACAGTTAGACGGATAATACTCACTTACTCTGCTGAGCGGAAGTGGGGTAAAGGGGTGTTACATTAGTACTATTATTATTTTCTTGTGCCCATAACACCTATAATCGAATAACAGGGTTGTCATTCCCTTCTTTTATAATATAGCGTCGAGCGCTTTTATAATAATGTCATTACCGGCTTTTGTTATATTGTCATTACGAGCTTAATAATTTTGCACCGAGCGCATTTATAAATTGTCATTACCGACTTTTATATTTGGCACTGAGTATCTTAAGTCCCCTGATTGGCATGCCAAACTATTCCCTATTCTAGTTCTAGACTAGGTGTTTTTGGGCTTAACTATTTTTATATTAATTCACAATATTTCAAAAATGCCAATATTATTCAATTATCATATTTATGCTTATTTATTTTTGTTCTTTATTCTCATGATTATCATACTAAAATCTTGCACATAAATAATTTTTTAAACATTTATAATTATCAATAAAGTAAATATTCACATTAATTATTACATATAATAATCACAACACATGCAAAAGCCCAAGATTTCATGTTTTTACCTCTGGCAGATTTCAGACCTATTTTTGGGCTTCATTTAGTCCATTTATAATTAGAATTGGGAGTTCTAGTATTCTAACCATTTTTATCTTATTATCGTAGCTTTCGGATACATCAAAAATCACTTAAATCTCATTTTTCTATCAAAAGTTATGGTTAATATACATCATCACAAATATTCCTGCCCAGAATTTTCTGGACAGATTCTAGGTTTGAACTTCATGCATTTTTCTGGGTCTTATGTCTTAGCTTTCATTTCCAACAAATAACATACAAAAAGAAGTTCCAGAACTCAATTTATCATCAAAATAGTCAGGGCTATTCCTGGAATTCTGTACCCGAGTCATCAATTGGCATCAATTCACATTTCAACCACATTCATCATTTGCATTCATTTTGATACTAAAATTTTTAGAATTACAACTACATTCATATGTCTCTATTATTTCACACCATTTGGTTTCATTTCCATATAAAATATCAAAAACAACAACTAATTACATAACACATCAAACACACAATCATATTAAACTTTACAACATAATTACACACATATGAACATCATGTAAAATTTTTATCAATGAAGCACATACCTAATCAGTCTTGGCTCTTCGCTTAATCCTTATTTTTCTTCCCTTATTAGCTAGCTTTCTCCTTGCCTTTGTCACCCTCTTGAGGGCCTCTCACTTGTTCATTTATTTTTCCTACACAACCATATCATATCTCAATTCCAATATCCATTTTCAATGTTTTTCATTTCTATATAATATTCTAATGCTCCTAATATGTTTTACACCTTAATTGAGCTAAAAATGTACTAAGGTTAAACTTCCTTTTTCATATGTCATGGCTGCCCAAAAACTATATCCTAGTTCCCAATTCATTTCCTTCAATTCAACACTCAATCAACATTTCCCTTATCACCAATTTTAGTGTTTCCATATTAATTTCAATTTTCCCTAATTTCTTTAACTATGGCAACCCCTCATTCATCCCTTAACATCATATTTTCTTTATTTTTTAAGCCATAAAACAATTTACTAACTTCAATTATCATTAATTCAAAGCTTAATTACACTTCTTTCAACTAATCCCAAACTTAAATTTCTAAGTTCAATCTTGCAACATAACCTATATCTATCAACCCTAATCACATCTATCATCAATATGGATCTCAAATGGAAGGAAAGATGTTGAATTTAAGAAGAATAAACTAACCTTAAGTGTTCTCCAAGGTGGGCCAAAATATATCCCACTCTTCTCCCTTTTTCTTCTTTTTTCTTCCTTCATTCTTGCTCCTTTGGTACCTTTGTAGTAAGAACTCTTTAATTCTGATTTTTTCTCTCTCAAAACTAATTTATTTCCTCACTTTTTCAAGCTTAATTTGCAGAGAGAAAAATAGAGCTTTAGGGAGCCTATGGTGGACGACAAAGTGAGGAGAAAAAGAGAAGATGAAGATGGCTTATGGAACAATGTAGAATTTTGTTCTTCCTTTTGACTTGATATACCTTGATTAAGGTGTGGGTCCCACTAATTAAAATTAATCATAATTCTCATTGGTTCATTAAGTTAATTAATCTTGATTAACATTTAAATGTAGAGAAATTCCATATTTACCACATCTTCCTCTATATTCACACTTTTTTTCCCAAACAATATCCATAATACCGATTTTGTCCATAGAAAATTTTATTTTATTTTTCTAATTCTACCGCTAATCTTTTTAATTACTAAATAATAATATCCTTAATTATTTTCCCTAATTATTCGTCATTTTTTTATGGGTTCAAATTTAGACTCCGATTGAACTTGCGTGCCTCACTACGGTCACGTGCAGTTGGGGCCTAAATAACTGAATGTTACAAATCAAATTGCAGTAATTTATTTTCTTTTGTATGTTTTGGAAATTGTATTGTATAATAAAATATTATAAAACTCCTTTTGATGTAAATTTGTAGAATGTAAGATTTATAAAAGAGTGAATTTTGTAATTAATATATTTGGTATTATTTGTGAATATATTTCTAAATATTATGGTTTAAAGAATTAGTTCTTTTAAATTAAAATATGTACATAACTACTTACATATTTAAATGGTATAAAAAAACTCAAAAATTAAAAAAAAAATTTTACAATAAATTGAGCATTAGTTTTTTTACAAAAAATGAGCTTGGTAACACTTCCATACATTATTAACGACTAGTAGGGTAAGGGAGCGCTACATAAGATATCCTCTATTGTCACCCATCACAACTATCTCTTCTTGCTCTAGAACTATGATGCTCATCTGCCTTTTTCCACAATCTGTTTTCACTTTATGATGAGCTATAGCCAATCCATTTCCAAGATTACAATAAATTCATGGAATGGTAGCTTTATTAGATCGGGTGAGAATTGCTTTCCTTGTATCTTAACTAGGCAACCCCTAAACACTTTGCTAACCCTCACACTGTCCCTTGATGGGTTAGTCACATGGATCTCAAATTTTAGAGTCTCTAGTTCTAAACCCTTCTGACCCGATGGTAGTGTGCATATGTAAGAATTTGTTAACCTTGGATCTATCAATGCATGAATGTTAGAGACAAAGATAAGGAATTCACCCACTATGACATCGAATGCATCCTACTCTTCACAACTTCACATGGCATACACCCTGCTAGAGCAGCTCTATAGCTTTTTGACCTCTCAACTGTCTCTGATCTAAACTGGCTAGGCTCTACTCAGCTTTTCTACCTTGTCCTCAACCTCAGCCTCTGCCTATGTTGAAGCCTGTATCTGTACTAGCTCAGTACTTCCTAAACCTCATCCATATTGTAGTAATGGAAAGTTTCTCCTTAAATGGTCTTTAGACCGCATTTCAAACAAGCACCTGTCGCCCACCAGTACTCTTATGGATGAGGATGCCATAATGCCAACAAAGTGGTAGAGGTACAGATTTACGTGGTACCCGTGTTGGTGCACTACCTACTAATGAAGCAGATCTTGCTGGCTATCCCTGCCCATAGGAAAAAGGCCCGTGGGAACTGTAAGCCTAAAATTGGCCATTGTAGGATTTGCCTCTTTTGCCACTTGACGGTTCCCCACTTGGTTGTGACATGGGTCTACTAACCCTTTTATCTTATACCGATTGCTAAGCTACCAAAACTCTTTCAACTGTTTTAGCACATGCTAGTAAACTAGTAAGTTCATAAAACATAGGGCTAAGACCTGTAGCTTGATCGAGCCCCTTAACCAATCTTCAAATCATTGACATTCATTAGCCTCAGTGGATACAAATTCCACCAGTATACTGATAGAGATGTGTGAATTCTCTCTTATATTTTGTTACCAATATGTCTCCTTGTTTCAACATCAAAAATTCCTTCTTCTTGTCATCTATATAGATAGAGGGAATGTATTGCCCCTTGAACTTCTCTAAAAAGAACTCTCATGTCATAGGATAAGGTGCCTTTAAACTTTGTGACTCTAACCACCACCATTCATATGCATGATCTTGTAGTAGAGACACTATGCATTCATACTCTTACATGTAATTGCAGTGTAGCTGGTTAAAGACTCTTTCAGCTCGCTCTAACTGCTTTTCTCGTTTACTATAAAAATTGAGTGCCCTTAACTTCCTCAGCCTCTCAAATTGCAACACTGATGGGCTAGTTGTGATGCTCTCTTTAGCAAGTCTAACATATTCCTCAAAAAGCTATGTCTATCTCATACCAGTGATAGACTGCTCACGTGATGAATTGGCATAGGATCTCGATGTAGCGGCTCGATGATGACTTGGTCGTGATGAAGCCTTTTTCTCTGTAGGCTCATTACTTTGAACTTCTTCAACCACTATCTATAGCGATTTAGAAGCCATAAACTACCTATATCATAAAAGTAACGGTCTTAATCAATAAGCAACAACTCATTCATTCAATTAACGATACACATATGTCATAAATATATTTAAAACTCATTTTTGAAAATCCAAAACTACCCAAACCGGGCTTTGACACCAAAATCTCTATAACACCCCTCATTCTAGCACACGTGCCTAGACAAGGGAGTGTTACACAACCTTCATTGGTTAAAATATCTTTTCATATAATATATATATATATATATATATATATATATATATATATATATATATATATATATATGAAAGGAGCACATTTATTTATTTTTTATAAGAAATCATAATATATAAACAAAGTATATTTTATTTACATAAGGTAAGATTTATAAAAATGTGATGTACAAAATATATAGTTATTTTATAACCATAAAAGAAAGCTTGAAACAAAGATACAAAATCTATGTGACCCACGTTGTCTAAAATATGTTGCTTTACTAGATTAGATCCGCTAGCTCTATCTGCTATCTTGAAGTTATATCTGTGCGAGAGAAAATCTCACACTAAGCTTGAACCTTAGTATTGCATATAATTAAGGCGATAAACTATATCATGTATAATGCAACTTTTATGCTTTTATGATGTGTGCCAACCTTTTCATGCTTCTCTATATTTCCACATCGTATCTCATTATTTCATACTTATATTTTGTTTTACTAATTTGGTTCACACGTATATATAATTATCAATTATAACCTACATGATATTTTTGAACTATCATTCTCTTATTTATGCCCATAAAACCTAGAAACCAATAATTAGGATAACAAGGTTGGTCATCTAGGTATTATAAGAGTGTCACCTGGGT
The DNA here is from genome assembly GCA_023653625.1 of Triadica sebifera. NCBI lineage: Eukaryota > Viridiplantae > Streptophyta > Magnoliopsida > Malpighiales > Euphorbiaceae > Triadica > Triadica sebifera. The sequence goes on along the minus strand of CM042894.1, from coordinate 36,525,565 downwards.
ATTATGATATGCGCATACAAGTGTCATCCCTGACATTAATATATAGGTTTCATCACTAACATTAATAATGGTGTCATCACCTATATTAATATATGTGTCATCACTGCCATTAATAAGACCCCATCATTGGCATGCCAAACTATCCCAAATTATAGTTCTAAGCTAGGTATTCGTGGGATTAATCCATAAAACACCCTCTTACCCTACTAATAATAACAAATCAAGGAAATGCTACAAGTGTAACATCCTTGACCTTCCCCACATGCATATCCACATGCATTTCATTTGAACATATGCATCTTCCATATAATCCAATTAAACACATGCATTTCATACATATTTTCTTAGAAACAAGTTCATGGCACGCACTAGCTACGTGTCCTAGTATTTGGAAATTGTATTGAGTCGAACGTGTATACTTATAATCTAAATAAGGATAACAAAACATTAGAAATAAATTGAATAAGGTGACTAAAGTAAAGTAAGCAAAATGATTAGATTAAGATTATTAAACATTTACATTGTTAATTTAGTTAAATCGGGCCAAATGATTAAGTTGTATTACTGTGTGAATTAGTGGAATTATAAATATATGTAAATAATAATAATAAAATAGACAAAATAAAATGAAAATGAAACAAAAGGAAAATAAAAGAAAAGAGAAGAGAAAAGAGAAAAGAGAAGAGAAAAGAGAAGAGATGAAGAGAAAAAGGATAAAAAGACAAAAAAACAAAAAGGTTGGCTTTATCTTCCTCCCCCATTTCTGCCTCCTCACTTCAGCCCCGTTTTCTTCTTCATCTTCCTCTATTCCAGAACTGAATTCTTCCTTATTTCACCTAGTTTTTTCACCAAATTGATCCCTTTCAAGTTCGTCCGTGGTAAGTAATCAATTCTTATTGCTATAGGGTTGATTTGAGTTGCTAGGGTTCATTAATAGGCATTGAATTGCACCCCAATTTTGATATTAATAGAAATTGATTCTGGAAAAGTTTAAAACACAAAAGTTGTTTCTTTATGGCTTATATTTATTTATATGTAAACCTTTTTGCAAGATATGGTGTATAGAATGAGATATCCTCTATGTACTAAAACTGGTCAGGGTGTAAACCCTAGTCAAGATAACTATTGTGTTCTGTAGTTTTGAATATCATAAAGCTAATTTTGAAGTACCTTAAAATATAAAAGTTGTAGATATATGTGTTATGTATTTGTATACCTAATTTCAGATTCATGGGTCTTGTAAATATTGAGTTATGGTGAATGGAACCATAACTATTCCATGACTTGAACTGCCAACTGAGTGCCCTGGGCAGATCTAGCAAATGATTTGTAAATTCTCAAAACTTGTAATTTATAGGTATATGTATTAGCTAAACTTTGGTACTAATTTTAGCTTAATAGGTTATGTATAGACTAAGTTATGGCCTTTGGAAATTATACTAGTCCGGAAGCCAATTCTATTCAAGACCAATGAACAGTTTGTTATAATTTGAAGGATTTAGAGACATAATTGATAAAAGTTGTAAACATGAAAAATTTTTTATACAAACCTTATAAGTGTATGTAAAGTTTCCTTAAAATAGGACTTATAGATTATAAGTTATGATGAACCAAAGTGAGTACCCTGAAACTGCATAAAGGCAGAAAACAAAACACAATTAGAAATTCCACCAAATATTGTACAATGATCCAACTGTTCTGAAATTTTAATATGTTATATAATTATATGTTAGTTTTAATTAAGAATAACAATTAGATTAATTGGTAAAGTATAGAAAACTTTATAGGCTAAACAGTCCGATAAGGTCACACTGCCTCATAGAAAAAATCTTAACTATTGATATGAACAATGCATATTAATTTGTTAAAGCCACATTAAGTCTCCCTAATCATGAGTTAATTGATTATGTTTTCATATTAGGCTCGTAACATATTACAGACCCACAAAGAGTGGATAGACAATAAGTTAGGGGTCGGAATCAAAGGAGAAAGGTGAGTCTAATTATCAATTGAATTCTTTAGTGCAAATGAATGTTGCTTGCTATGTGATTCATATGATTGTTATGATTGGTCCTTGATAATATGAGGATGGATAATTTATGACATTGTGGTACATATAAATGGTATAATTTTTGTATATTTGAGGTATATGTTTGACATATGTGATATATATACATGGTATATGTGTAGTATATAAAAGGTATATGCGCGACATATGAGGCATATATGCAGTATATGTATGTTATATGTGGTAAAATACAATGTTTGATGAATTCTTAAGTACAAGTACATATGCATATGGGCCTAAAAGGCATTGTGACTAGTTAATCGATATTGTAAAGCAAAAGAAGAGGCATATGGCCTAACAAATGTGCAAATGAAACAAATGATCAAGCTAGCTAGCAAATGCAAATGTTCACATGGAAACCTGGGGCAATGTCTAATTAACTTGGTCACAACAAAATGAAATAAGCAAAGCATTTGCATACGTAAGGAGTAATGATTATATGTTTCAACTTTATTGATATTTATATGATACTGATGAATGAAATGGAATATATGGTATGTATTGGATTTGTGATTTATTATTATGAGTTGTTCGGTACTCTCATTTGATGGTTATTCTCACAAAGCCACAACTCATCAATTTGCATCATTTTTCTGGTAAAGAAAAGTGATAGCTCATTTTGAGTAGTGTATAGAAGACATGAAGCACAGGTCACTGGCCGAACCTCATCATTCTCTCTCATTGCATTCCACACAAGCATGAAAATATGTCATCTGTGTTTTGTTTTTACGTGCTTAAATATGTATAGTTATTTTGGAATGAGTTTAAAAATATATAAATGAAAACAACTCGTAAATACTTATATGTAAAGTTTCTGTTTTAATATATGTGATATATTACATTGTAGTGAAAACCTCAGTGTTAACTTTGCAAAGTCATTGAATAATATTACAGGATATGAGACTTGCAAGTCATTGAATGAAATTACAGGATATGAGACTTGCAAAGTCATTGAATGATATTACAGGATATAAAAAAAAATTTAGTATCACTATTAATAGGATATTTTGTTTTTGCAGCATGCTATGTGTGATTATTTGATACAGAGATAGGTTATACTTAAATGCATAAGATGTGGTGTTACATTTTTGGTATTAGAGCAGGGATTGGTTCCATAGGAACATGCATATGCATAAGAGCATGATAACATATGCATCCTATGTGTTGAACATTATGTAGTGACATAATTTCATTTATTTTAGGGACATCATAAGACATGATTCACTAAGGAGGGAGAGGCCGACCAAAATGCATTCTTATGAGGCATCACCTCATTTATATAGAGATCAACCAGCGCTAGGAGCTAGAGCTCCAACACATGTATCATAGTCATCTCATGCAGAAGTTCCCCATGAAAACCTAGAACATGAAGTATATGGTCCTGAAATGTACAAGGAAAGACGTTATGACAAGCTGAGGAAACATGGTGCAACTGATTTCAACGACACAACAGACCTAGCAGAAGCTGAGACATGGCTAAAAAGGACACAGAGGGTACTGGATATGATGAGATGTACCCCATATGAGAAATTTGATTATATAGTATCCTTGCTTCAAGACAATGCTTACGAATGGTGGGAGACAGTCCCCAACAGTGATGCACAACCACCAATTCTGACATGGCATGATTTCCTTCTGGAATTTCAGAACAATTACTTGTCTGAAGTTCAACAGACTTTCCCACTATGCCACCTTCATGGTCTCTACTGAAAAAGTCAAATGCAGGAAGTTTGAGGAGGGCCTCAAATATGAGATCAGAAATAGAATCACGACTACTGATCTTGATAATTATGCCAGACTGGCGTTACCACCAGAGATGGCTCAGATTCATAATGTGTTTCATGTGAGCATGCTTAGAAGATACAAGTCAGATCCTACACATGTACTTAAAGATCAAGCCAGTGAGATTGCAAAGAACATGAGTTATGTTGAGGAACCAGTGGAAATCATTGGATACAAGACTAAACAACTAAGAAACCACAAAATACCTTTAGTTAAGGTATTATGGAGAAATCATTCACAAGAAGAGGCAACATGGGAAACGGAAGAGAATATGAAAAAGCAATATCCACACCTGTTTCCAGGTATTAAATTTCGAGGACAAATTTTTTAAAAGGATGGGAGAATTGTAACATCCTCGACCTTCCCCACATGCATATCCATATGTATTTCATTTGAACATATGCATCTTCCATATAATTAATTGAACACGTGTATTTCATATATATTTTCTTAGAAACAAGTTCATGGCATGCACTGGCTACGTGTCCTAGTATTTGGCAATTATATCGAGTCACACATGTATACTTATAACCTAAATGAGGATAACAAAGCATTAGAAATAAATTGAATAAGTTGACTAAATTAAAGTAAGCAAAATGATTAGATTAAGATTAGTAAACATTTACATTGTTAATTTAGTTAAATCGGGCCAAATGATTAAGTTGTATTATTGTGTGAATTAGTGGAATTATAAATATATGTAAATAATAATAATAATAATAATAATAATAATAATATAGAAAAAATAAAATGAAAATGAAAAAAAAGGAAACTAATAGAAAAGAGAACAGAAAAGAAAGGAGAAAAGAGAAGAGAAAAGAGAAGAGATGAAAGGAAAAAGGATAAAAAGACAAAAAAACAAAAAGGTTGGTTTTATCTTCCTCCCCCATTTCTGCCTCCTCACTACAACCCCATTTTCTTCTTCAACTTCCTGCATTCTAGAACTCAATTCTTCCTTATTTCACCTAGTTTTTGCACCAAATTGTTCCCTTTCAAGTTTGTCCTTGGTAAGTAATCAATTCTTATTGCTATAGGGTTTATTTGAGTTGCTAAGGTTCATTAATAGGCACTGCATTGCAGCCCGATTTTGATATTAATAGAAATTGATTCTGGAAAAGTTTAAAACACAACGGTTGTTCCTTTATGACTTATATTTATGTATAAGTAAAATTTTTTACAAGATGTTGTGTATAGAAGGAGATATCCTCTTTGTACTAAAACTGGTCAGGGTGTGAACCCTAGCCAAGATAGTTACTGTATTCTTTAGTTTTGAATATGATAAAGCAAATATTTGAAGTACCTCAAAACATAAAAGTCATATATATATGTGTTATGTATCTACATACCAAATTGAAGATTCATACAGATTGTAAATATTGAGTTATGGTGAACGAAACCATGACTATTCCATGACTTGAACTACCAACTGAGTGCCCTGGGCAGATCTAGCAAACATTTTGGCTCATTTGAGCTCTTTAGAGCTAGATTATATAAATTTGCAAAACTTGAACGTTATAAGTATATGTCTTAGTTAAATTTGGGTACTAATTTCAGCTTAATATGTTATGTATAGACTAAGTTAAGGCCTTTGAAAATCATACTGGTCCGGAAGCCAATTCCATTCTTGACCAATGAACTGTTTGTTATAATTTGAAGACCTTAGAGACATAATTGATAAAATTTGAAAACAATGTTCCTTATGAACCCATATAAGTTTGTGTAAAGTTTCATTAAAATAGGACTAATATATTATAAGTTATGAAGAACCAAAGTGAATACCCTGAAACTCCCTAAAGGCAGAAAACATGGCAGAAAAAAATACATTTAGAAATTCCACAAAACATTGTACAATGATCCAATTGCTCTACAATTTTAATAGGTTATATAATTATATGTTAGTTTTAATTAGGAACAAGAATCAGATTAATTGGGCAAGTATAGAAAACTTTATAGGTTAAACAGTCCCATAAGGTCACACTGCATCATAGGAAAAATCTTAACTATTGATATGAACAATGCATATTAATTTGTTTAAGCCACATTAAGTCTCCCTAATCATGAGTTAATCGATTATATTTTCATATTAGGCTCGTAACATATTGGAGACCCACAAAGAGTGGATAGACAATAAGTTAGGGGTCGGAATCAAAGGAGATTGGTGAGTCTAATTATCAATTGAATTCTTTAGTGGAATTGAATGTTGCTTGCTATGTGATTCATATGATTGTCATGATTGGTCCTTGATAATATGAGGATGGATAATTTGTGACATTGTGGTACATATAAATAGTATACTAATGGTATATTTGAGGTATATGTTTAACATATGTGATATATATACATGGTATATGTATAGTATATACAAGGTATATGCGTGGCATATGAGGCATATATGCAGTATATGTATGTTATATGTGGTAAAATACAATGGTTGATGAATGCTTAAGTAAAAGTGCATATGCATATGGACCGAAAAGGCATTGTGACTAGTTAATCGATATTGTAAAGCAAAAGAAGAGGCCTATGGCCCAACAAATGTGCAAATGAAACAAATGATCAAGCTAGCTAGCAAATGCAAATATTCACATGGCAAATGTTCACATGGAAACCTGGGGCAATGTCTATTTAACTTGGTCACGACAAAATAAAATAAGCAAAGCATTTGCATATGTAAGGAGTAATGATTATATGTTTCAACTTTATTGATATTTATATGATACTGATGAATGCAATGGAATATATGGTATATATTGGATTTGTGATTTATTATTATGAGTTGTCCGGTACTTTAGAGCTCATTTGATTGTTATTCTCCCTGAGCCACAACTCATCAATTTGCATAATTTTTTAGGTAAAGAAAAGTGATAGCTCATTTTGAGTAGTGTATAGAAGACATGGAGCACAGGTCACTGGCTGAGCCTCATCAGTCTCTCTCCTTGCATTCCACACAAGCATGAAAATATGTCATCTGTGTTTTGTTTTTATGTGCTTGAATATGTATTGTCATTTTGGAATGAGTTTAAAAATGTATAAATGAAAACAACTCGTAAATACTTATGTGTAAAGTTTATGTTTTAATATATGTGATATATTATATTGTGGTGAAAATCTCTGTGTTAGCTTTGCAAAGTCATTGAATAATATTACAGGATATGAGACTTGCAAGTTATTGAATGAAATTGCAGGATATGAGACTTGCAAAGTCATTGAATGATATTACAGGATATAAAAAAAATTTACTATCACTATTAACAGGATATTTTATTTTTCCAGCATGCTATGTGTGATTATTTGATACAGAGATAGGTTATACTTAAATGCATAAGATGTGGTGTTACAACTAGACTCTTGATTTTCTGTCTAATTTGTTTAATACAATTATTTTGTATATTCTCATTTAAATACAAATTAAAATATAGTCTCCCATTTTTATCAATATATAAATATTTTATATCAATTTATATAATTCATCCATTATAAATCATTTCATTTTCTAAAAGATTTTACACAAAGTTCTACTAATTAATATTTTATTTATAGACCTGAACACATAAGTATCACACAACATGAAAATAAAACTTTCTAATATATTTTACAAAAGTGAATACACTGAAACAAAAAGATTTTCAAATGCTGCTATCCATTATCTGATGTTCTTCTCTTTTTGGCAGCTACAATTTTTATTTACTAACTAATTTAGTACATCTGCATGGAAAAAACCACATACACTAGACTATTAGCTTAGTGGTACTTTATATAGCAAAAACTTAACATGTAATTGATAATCTCTCACACATTTATACATTTAATATCATATAAAAAAAATATCACAAATTTACCAATAATAAATTGAACAAAAAATGCAATCTTTTAATTTCCTACTACTTAGATTTCTTTTATATATAATAATTGTGTTAATTGCTAATATTATTGCAGGATATTATTCTAATCCTAACTATTGTCATTAATATTAATATCACTATATTCTACTTATTTTATTTATTTCATAGTTAATCATAATAAGTAAATTTTATCATATCTTAATGACTTATTTGACTTAATAATTACTTATATAAATATCATTCATATTATATCATAAGGCCCAATTTAATTTACATGTGAAACTCTAAATTTTTCAACAATCATGTTCTTTGCAGATTTTAGGCCCTGTCTTGGATCTCACTTTGGCCCTATTATCATCTGAATTTAATTAAGTGACCTTCTGATAAATTGTATCCAAAGATATTATCTTTAATTTTAAATTTGAATCACCTAATTATGATATCTATAGAAAAAGTTATAGCTATTATACTACTGACTGTTTGGCTAATTCTATCCAGAAAATTCCGAGATAAATTTCAAATCCAACATTCATTCCCAATTTAAGTATAGCTAAGATTAAAATAAAGCTTCATGTTCTGTACAAATGTTTTATCCCTATATATTAAGTTTTCAACCCATTAAAGAACACAAAATTTCGAGTTCTAGAACTTAACTTATGAAAATTTTAATACATACTGCTCCATAATCAAGTTTCCAACAACACACATAACAACACAACCATTCATTTAATCATGCAATTAACAAAAAATTGAGCAATAAAATCAAAATATTAATTTTTTTCCATACAAGCACATACCTTATTAGTCTTTTCTTCCCTTATTAGGTTTGTTCTTTTCTTTTCCTTCCTCAAGCTTGCTTTTGTCATTGTCTTTGATTTGCCTTAAAACATTCAAACATATCTCATTTAATTTACACTTAATCTAATCAACTCATTTTTGTTTCACTTCACCATCACCTAGGCAGCCCCTTATTCATGTCTTTCCTTCATTATCTCTTAAGATTAGTATTTTTGCTAACTAGAATATAGTTTCTTATTTTTCCCAATTCTACAAACCCTAACTTCTTCAATTCTTTAATCAACTATAATTCTTCAATTATAACTTTAATCACCAACTTAAATCTCAAATGATAAAGAAAATTAAGGGAATTTAATAAGAAAACTCGCCTTGAAAAATCCTATCCTTTTCTTTCTTTCTTTCTCTTCCTTTCTTCTACCTCTTTTAAAGTGATTTTTCTTCACTTTCTTGAGTTTCCTCTCCCTTCTATTATCTTTTCCTCTATTTTTCTAGCTAAATTTGGAACAAGAATGATGGTTTCCGACCATAGAAGATAAGGATGGAGAGATATTTTTGGTTGATTTTTATGCCTCATTAATGAGGAAGATTCTAGGTTTAGATTTTTTTCTTAATTAGCTTGATTTTTGTGGGCTCCATCTCTCCTTAATCTCTTCTCCTATTGGTCAATTTAATTAATTAATCATAATTAATTTTAATCTTTGAATAATTCATCTTTTAGCCCATAATTTTCTCTTTTTACAAAATAACCCCAAATAATTCCATAAATCCTCATTTAGTCCATAGGTTGATTTTATTTTATCTAACTCTAGCACTAATTTTTCTTCCAATTAATAATGTCTTTAATAAATCTCCCTTAAATATTGTTATTTTTTGTGTGTCCGGATTTAAACTCCAATCAATTCGGCGAGCCTGACTCGATCACACACGTTCAGTGTCTAAATGATCGGGCTTTACAATCCATGTTAATATTTCATTCATTCTTGTTTCTTCTATATCTTTCTCATAATTTCCATCAATATATACTCAATTCATATCACATGGTTCATGAAATATCTCATTCTTTCTTGGTTGAACATATAAATATTCACAATTTATTTGATATTTAGCAGCCTTTGATATTTTTACCTAAGTTTCCTCATTAAACGTCAAATAAATAATTTGTTAAAAATAGAGCATTCATGGTTGTGACTCATTGTTCACACCCGTGAACCATTCAAGACACACTATCTCACAGTCATGGTTGAATTGCTCACACCTATGAACAAGCTCATGCTCGTTACCCAAACCATTTCTCAAGCTGTGAATGCTTCAAGAATGAATAATGTCATTTTTCACCCAAAAGTCACTCCCCGTGAGAATTTTGTCATGCTTGTATACTTACCAATTCATGCTAGTGATAAAAGCTTCACACTCGTGTCTAGTTGTTGAAAATTTTCACTTTCACTTTTATAATCATCTCAAGCTCCCCAACGCAATTACAAACTTAGTAAACACACATACACAAGTCCTTAACTCTTTATATGATGTTATTACCACATTTATTGGTTCTTAACACAATCAAATTTTTAACATATATTACTTGGATCAATATATCATGCAATATTATTTCCATGAATTTAGACCTATAATTTGATGCAATAGTCCATTATCAAATGCATTACAAGCTCTATTATCATGTCAAATGTTCATATCAAAAAACTTTTATGTTAAAATATAGGCTATTGCTCTAAGTTATGTACTAACCTATTATTTTGCTCTTCTATCAATTCCTAGGTTGCTTTCTCTTTTCCTATATTCTCTTGAGCTTGATCCTTCTCATTTTGAACTCCTAAAAACATAAAAACATCATAAAACCAATATCAAAACCCTTCTTCATCATAACTCTCTAAACCCTATCTTCTCTTTCTTGAAACTCTAATCTTTTTATATCTTCCACCATAAGCTCTAAATGAGCTTTAAACTAGGTCATACTTTAAAAAAGATGAAAGATGAGGGAAAGAACATCTTACTTTTACACTTTTCTTCCCTTGATCAAATATTTGGAGATTCCTCTCCCTCAAATATTTAGAGATTCCTCTCCCCCAAATATTTAGAGATTCCTCTCCCCTCTCCTCTTACTTATCCTTCTTCTTTTTTACTCTCTTTAGCTTCCTTAGGTCTTATTGTGCCTGAAAATGCCTTTTTCTTGCTTTTATCTATCTATTTTCTCTTTATTTCTCTCTCTTAATAAGCTTGAGCTAGGGTGGAATGGTGAGGGACATAGTAGAAAAGATAAATTGCAGAAAATGAAGATTAAAATGATAAGGAAGAAGAAGAAAAAGAATTAAAAAAAAAAAAGACGAAACCAAAATTTAACCATTAGGTGCCACCATATTTGATTTTATAACACCATATTATGCTTAATTAATACATTAATTCCTTTTTTCCTTAGGGTGGCCAGCCATTCATATTATTTTGGGTCCAAAATTATGCTTAAATGGAAAATGTGTCTTTTAGTCCTCCAATTGTCCAGAATTTATAAAATGATCCCACAACTTTTAAAACTTTTTGTTTAGGTCATTTACCATATTTTAACATCTTTACATTTTTAATATGCTTCATCTAACATCTTTCATAATTATAGATCACCATTTTGATAAATTCCAGTTAAAAATATGAATTTAGACTTTAGTCGGTCCAACGTATCAACTTAACGACACATGCAACTTGGGGCTTAAATTAGCGAAATATGACCCAACCACAAAGCCCATAGAGATTCTCTCCCATTTCCTTTCTAAAAATTGTGACTAGCTACAATAATTCTTAAGGTACATGGTGTTTTGCTTTTACCTACTGACATGTAAGACATCTTATAGTGAACTCTGTGACATCTCTCTTCATCCCCTGTAACACCCCACTTATATATTAAGGATAATCCCATATATATAAGAAGGATGCCACAAGCTTAACTCAATAAATCTGTCTGACTAAGTTTTTCTACCATTTAAATTAAAATAATTCATTTATTTATATTGGATTTGGCATATCATTCTAAAATATCTGAATGTAAATCTAAAATGTAGTCTCCCATTTTTTTTCCATACACATATACTTTATACCAATTTATATAATTCATTCATAATAAATAATTTCATTTTCTAAAAGATTACATACCAAGTTCTACTAATTAATATTTTATTCACAGACCCAAATATGAGTATCACACAATATGAAAATAAAACTTGCTAATATGTTTTACAAAAAGTAATACATTGAAACAAAAAGATAATCAAATGCTGCTATCCACTATCTGGTGTTCTTCTCTTTCTGGTAGCTTCATCCTTTATTTACTAACTACTTGAGTACCTACGCGTGGGAAAACCACACGCGCTAAGCTACTGGCTTAGTGGTGCTTTATATGACAAAAGCTTAATATGCAAATTTATAAAATTTCACACATTCATACATTTAAAAATCAAATAAAGGAAATATAATAAATTTATCAGCAATAAATTAATTTGCAAGTTAATTGTTACTACACAAAATTCCTTTTACACATGATAATTATGTTAATTGCATAATATCTTTGGATAATATTATTTTTAATATCACCATAATTTCCCTCATTTTATTATTCAATAATTATTCACAATAAGTCAATTTTATCATATCTTATGTTGTCTTGTTTATTCAAATTTATGCCCAACACCAATAACTAGAACTATCAGCTAGGATACAGGTCATTTTCGGCCGACAAATTTTAACTCGGCGCATGTTGTCTACATAATTTAACTCGGCACAATATGGTGCCTACATAAATTAACTTAGCACATTTAGCGCCTACATCAATCAACTCGGCACATGTAGTGCCTACATAAATCAACTCGACACATTTAGTGTCTACATCAATCAACTCGGCACATTTAGTACCTACATCAATCAACTCGGCGTTTTACGCCTACATATCCTACCCCTTATTGTCATGTCAATCTATCCTTTACCTTTGTTCCCAGCTAGGTGTTTTAGGGCTTAATTATTTCATCTCAATTTATTCAAGTAATAATTTCATTATGGTCAAAATATACACCAAACAATTATTTCATAGTTTTATTTTCTCAATAAATTTTTATGGACTCAATGGCTTATCATATAATAATAACTCATATCAACATCATTCATCTCATATCATAAGGCCCAAATTAATTTACATGTAAAACTCTCACTTTTTTCAACAGCCCTGTTCTGGACAGATTTCAGGCTCTGTCTTAGATCTCAATTTTGGATACTGTTACTGGCCGAATTTAATTAAGTGTTCTTCTAATACATTTTATCCACAGATATTATCTTTAATTTCCATTTTGAATCAACTAATTCTGATCTCTTTAGACAAAGTTATGACTGATTGAGTACTGACTGCTCAGCTAAAATCTGCCCAGGAAATTCCGAGGATTATTTCAAGGCTCATATTTGTGTCAATTTTTAACATAGTTTCATTCATAATTAGATCTTATACCCTTAATTCAAGTTTTAGATATATGTCTTAAGTTTCTAAAACATCAAACAACACCGAATTTAGAGTTCTAGAACCTAAGTTATCGAATTTTTAATGCATGCTGCTCCATGATAAAATTTCCAGCAACACATATAACAACACAACCACTCATTAATCATGCAATTAACACAAGATTTAACAATAAATTCAACATATTAAATTTTTCACACAAGCACATACCTTATTAATCTCTTCTCCCTTTCCTAGGATTTTTCCTTTCCTTTCGCTTCCTCAAGATTGCTTCTACCTTTGTCTTTGGTTTGCCCTAAAACCATCAAACATATCTCATATCATCAAACCAATTTCTTTTTGTTTCAAGCCACCATCATCTAAACAGCCCCTTCTTCCTCATTTCTAACCTTAATTATCATCACTTTAATCTCAATTAATAAAGAAAAGCAAGAGGATTGAAGAAGAACTCACCTTGACAAAATTTCTCTCTTTGTTTCTTTCTTATTTCTCTTCCTTTCTTCTACCTTTCAAATTGATTTTTCCTTTACTCTCTTGAGTTTTCTATCACTTGGATTATTCTTTCCTCTCTTTTACTAGCTAAAATTGGAATAAAAATGGTGGAGAATGGTGGAGAAGGTGGACGGCAATGGAAGGTGAGGAAGAGGAGATTTTATTTTTGTTAAGTTTAATGACTCATTAATGAAAGAATTCTAGAATGGTGACAAGGCATGTGATTCACCAATGCCTCATTAATGAAAGAATTCTAGAATGGTGACAAGGATTAGAAGATAAGGTTTAGGATAAGGCTCATTAATGAAGAGAATTCTAGAATGGGTGATTAGGCATATGATTCATCAATTCTAATTAATGGGCATTAATGGAAAGATAAAGATTAGGTTATAAATGTAAAAACAATTCTAGATTTATTTCCTATTGGTCAATTTGATTAATTAATCATAATAAATTTTTAATCTTTAAATAATACTCATTTAACTCATAATCTCCTCTTTGTACAAAATAATCCCAAACCATTCCATAAATCCTCATTTAATCCAAAGAGAAATTTTATTTCAACTAATTTTGGTACTAAACCTTTAAATTCCCAATTAATAATGTCCTTAATAAATCTCCCTTAAATATAATTATTTTTCTGTGCATTCGGATTTAGACTCCAATCGACCCGGTGTGCATTGACTTTGTCACATACGATCAGTGTTTAAATAACCGGACGTTACAATTCTCTCCCCCTTAAGAAAATTTCGTCCTCGAAATTTACCTGATTAGTTGATGCTGAATAATTGAGGATTTTGGGCCTTCATTACTTTTTCACTTTCCCATGTGGCTTCTTCCGTAGAATGGTTGCACCATAAAATTTTCACCAGAGGTACTCGTTTGTTCCGCAATTCTTTAACTTCCCTAGCTAAAATTGCAACTGGTTCTTCCTTATAAGTCAAATATGGTTGCACTTCTATGGTTTTAACAGGTATTATGTGTGATGGATCCGACCTATATTTCCTCAGTATTGACACATGGAATACATTATGGATTCTTTCTAACTCTGGTGGTAATGCTAATTTGTATGCCACTGGGCCCACACGTTCAAGCACTTCATACGGCCAAATAAATCGAGGACTTAGCTTCCTGCCAAACTTGAGGATTTTTTTCCAAGGTGAGACTTTCAAGAATACTTTATCACCAACCGCATATTCTGTCTTTTCTCTTCAAATCTGCATAGGAGTTTTGTCTATCAGCTGCTGCTTTTAGTCTATCCTTTATCACTCTCACCTTTTCTTCTGTCTGTTGAACTAATTTCGACCCCACTAGTTTCCTTTCATCAAGCTCTATCCAACAAAGAGGTGTCCTACATTTCATCCCATACAAAGCTTCATACGGTGCCATCCCAATACTTGCTTGATAACTATTGTTATATGCAAACTCTATTAATGGAAGATACTTATCCCAACTACCTTCAAACTCAATTACACAACTTCTTAGCATATCTTCCAATATTTGAATAACCCGTTCTGATTGACCATCGGTCTTTGGGTGGAATGTTGTACTAAAGTTGAGTCGAGTACCCAAGGCTTGCTGCAAACTTTTCCAAAACTGTGATGTAAACTGTGGATCTCGATCAGAAATTATAAAAACTGGGACACCATGAAGTCGAACTATCTCATTAACGTATAATTCTGCCAGTCGAGCGAGTGAGTAGTCCATCCTAACTGGTAGGAAATGAGTTGATTTAGTAAGTTTGTCTACTATTACCCATGCTGCATCATGCTTTTTCTGTGTCAATGGCAAGCCAGATACAAAGTCCATTATAATTCTCTCCCATTTCCATTCTGGAATAGAAATTGGCTGTAACAAACCGAATGGCACTTGATGCTCTGCCTTCACTTGCTGGCACGTCAGACATCTAGTGGTATATTCTGTGATGTCCCTTTTCATTCCAGGCCACCAATAACACGTCTTTAAATCTTGATACATTTTATTTCTTCCTGGATGCATCGTATAAGTAGTATTATGTGCTTCTCTCAAAATTTCTTGCTTTTAACTCTTGGATATCTGGTACACACAACCTGCCTTTGTAGCTTAGACTTCCATCAACCCCACTGGTAAACTCTGACCTCTTCCCCTTTTTCACCAACTCAAAGATTTCTGCCAGTTTCAAATCTTGCTTCTGAGCTTCTTTCACTTGTTGAATCAAAGTGGGTTGAACTTGCAATGTTGTCAGTGTTTTCCTACTTAAAGAATCAGCCACTACATTGGCTTTGCCTGGCTGTTAATCAAGGATACAATTGTAATCTTTGATTAATTCCAACCATCGCTTTTGTCTTGAGTTCTTTTTACGTGGGCAAATACTTCAAACTTTTGTGATTCGTATAGATGTAGCATCTCTCGCCATATAAGTAGTGCCTCCATATTTTCAGAGCAAATACAATGGCTGCTAGTTCTAAGTCATGAGTAGGATAATTCGTCTCATGTGGCTATAATTGTCTAGAGGCATATGCAATTACTTTACCCTTCTACATTAATACACAACCTAACCCATTATGTGAAGCATCACTATATACCACATAATCCTTTCCTAGAGTTGCTTGTGTTAACACAGGTGCTTTAGTTAACATGGCCTTCAATTTATCGAAGCTATGTCTGACACTGTTCTGTCCATTCAAACTTAGTGTCCTTCCTAAGGAGTTTTGTCAATGGTGAGGCTATCATTGAAAATCCCTGCCAAGCCAAGGAAGCTTCTCACTTCCGTCACATTTCGGGGTGGTTTCCAATTAAGGATCACCTCTATCGTACTAGAATCCACTCTAATTCCCTCTACTGATACGATATGTCCCAGAAAAGCCACCTCACTTAGCCAAAAAGCACATTTTGATAACTTTGCGTATAATTGCTTCTCCCTTAATGTCTGAAGCACTATTCGAAGATTTTGATCATACTCCTTTTTATTCTTAGAGTATACCAAAATGTCATTGATAAATACCACCACAAACTGATCTAAATAAGGTTTGAAGACCCTATTCATCATATCCATAAAAGCTGCTGGGGCATTAGTCAAACCGAATGGCATAACTAAGAACTCATAGTGGCCATACCGAGTCCTAAATGTTGTTTTAGGAACATCTGACTCTTTAATTTTTAATTGATGATACCCCGATCTGAGGTCAATTTTGGAGAAAACCCCGACCCCTTTTAATTGATCGAACAAATCATCTATTCTGGGTAGGGGATATTTATTCTTGATCGTCACCTTATTCAGCTGTCGATAATTAATACAAAGTCGTAAGGTGCCATCTTTCTTCTTCACAAATAACACTGGAGCACCCCAAGGTGACACACTGGGTCTAATAAACCCCTTATCCAACAGTTCTTGTAGTTGCACCTTCAATTCCTTCAATTCTGTGGGTGCCATTCTATAGGGGGTAATAGATATTGAAGTCGTACCTGGAATAACCTCTATGCCAAATTCTATTTCTCTATTTGGTGGAAATCCTGGCAATCATCTGGAAAGACATCTGGGAATTCACATACTGTAGGTATGTTCCTGAGATCAGGACTCCTTTTCCCAACATCCACTGCATGTGCTAGATATGCCTCACATCCTTTCCTTATAAGTTTTCTAGCTTTCGTAACAGAAATGAAATGAGTTAGGTATGGTCGATTCTCACCCTGAATCATTATGTCATCTTGCCCCGGAATTGTAAATATCACTATTCTGGATCGGCAATCAACAATTGCTCTATGTCGAGTCAACCAATCCATCCCCAAAATAGCATCAAATTCATGAAAAGGTAATTCAATTAAGTCCGCTAGGAACTCTCTACCCTGAATTTTCATCGGACAATTTTTATACACTCTATTAACTATAACACTATGGCCCAAAGGATTTGTCACCACTATATCATACTCTAATTTTTCTATTATCATCTTGCCCTGACTAGGTGGTGGTGTGCATAAATAAGAATGAGTAGATCCCGGATCAATCAAAGCAAATAAATCAGTATCAAGGAGAGAAAATTTACCAACAATCACATCTGGGGCATCCTGCTCTTCACGAGCTCTCATAGCATAGGCACGGGTTGGCACTCTACCTCCCTCCGGTCTATCAACTGTTTCTGATGCTCCATGACTCGACTCTGCTCGGCCTCCTCTCATCTGACCACAACCTCTGCCTCTGCCCTGGCCTGAAACTCCGATCTGAACTGGTGTTGTGCTGCCTGTACCCCTACCAGCAATCCATCGTGGACAGTCTTTCTGCTTATGATCTGTAGCTCCATATTTTAAATAAGCCCCTATCAGCCACTAACACTCTCCTGCATGTGTCCTTCCACAATGTGGACAAATTTCTGGAGCTGATCTCCTAGAACTGAGTGTATGTGCACTGGCTATGGATACTGCAGGTCTCTGTTCCTGATTTCCCCTGAAAGTAGAAGCTCTACCAACACTTACTATTCGTGGTCGGCTCCCTGCTAACCTAGCCCTCCAACTACTAGATGGGCCTGCACTGAATTGTGATAAAGGTCTTTTAAAACCCTTCTCAGTTGTTACTTGCACACTCTCCACTGCAGACACTAGTCTTGAAAAGTCTTCGATCTATGAGGCTGCCACTCTATCTCTAATGGGATGTCTAAGACCCCGCTCAAATCATCTAAATCGATCAATCTCATCCGATATAATACCCTCCGCATACTTACACAGACAAGTAAACTCTTTTTCATATTCAGTTACAATCAGAGTGTTTTGTTTCAGATCTAAGAATTCCTGTTTCTTCTTGTCTCTGTATGATCTGGGTACATATTTGGCCCAGAACTGTTTCAAAAAGAAGTTCCACGTGGGAGGATTTGGTGTTTGTGGCCTTTGCAGAATGGTGTTCCACCAATCATATGCACATTCTTGCAAAAAAGATAATGTGTACTGATATTTCTGATTAGGAGTACACTCCAGTTGCTCAAACACCCTTTTATTTCTCTCCAACCAGTACTCTACTGCTGCATCTTCTTCTTTACGACCATAAAAGTCGGTAGCACTGTACTTCGGAGCTTGTCAAACCGTAGACTCGAAGTGGTAGGTCTAGCAGCTTGTCGGATCAGTTCCACTACATTCTCTACTAAATCCCCTTGATCTACACCTCTAGTTTCAAAATGAACATGAGATGACATAGATTCACTAGCTCTAGCAGCTCTCCGATGTTGCCTTGAATGAGATGATACTTCAGTGTCAGATGGATCATTACTTTCAGCGCTTACTCTCACAGTTCATCGTGAACTCGATTCCATAACTGTCTAATGCTAGAAAGAAGAACCCTTCTTGTAAGATAGCAGCATATATATGTAAGATGCATATGCATGAGACACACTTTATTTAGTTACCCACTTAAATTAGAATCGCCCTAAATCGGGCTCTGATACCAAAAATTGTAACACCCCCTTACTCTACTAATAGTAGCAAAGTAAATGAGTGCTACAGTACTATTGATTTTCTGTCTAACTTGCTTATATAATTGTTTTGTATATTCTAATTTTAAAATATCTGAATGTAAATCTAAAATGTAGTCTCCCATTTTTTTTCCATACACATATACTTTATACCAATTTATATAATTCATTCATAATAAATCATTTCATTTTCTAAAAGATTACATACCAAGTTCTACTAATTAATATTTTATTCACAGACCCAAATATGAGTATCACACAATATGAAAATAAAACTTGCTAATATGTTTTACAAAAAGTAATACATTGAAACAAAAAGATAATCAAATGCTGCTATCCACTATCTGGTGTTCTTCTCTTTCTGGCAGCTTCATCCTTTATTTACTAACTACTTGAGTACCTACGCGTGGGAAAACCACACGCGCTAAGCTACTAGCTTAGTGGTGCTTTATATGACAAAAGCTTAATATGCAAATTTATAAAATTTCACACATTCATACATTTAAAAATCAAATAAAAGAAATATAATAAATTTATCAGCAATAAATTAATTTGCAAGTTAATCGTTACTACACAAAATTCCTTTTACACATGATAATTATGTTAATTGCATAATATCATTGGATAATATTATTTTTAATATCACCATAATTTCCCTCATTTTATTATTCAATAATTATTCACAATAAGTCAATTTTATCATATCTTATGTTGTCTTATTTATTCAAATTTATGCCCAACACCAATAACTAGAACTATCAGCTAGGATACAGGGCATTTTCGGCCGGCAAATTTTAACTCGGTGCATGGTATCTACATAATTTAAATCGGCACAATATGGTGCCTACATAAATTAACTCAGCACATTTAGTGCCTACATAAATCAACTCAGCACATGTAGTGCATACATAAATCAACTCGGCACATTTAGTGCCTACATCAATCAACTCGGCACATTTAGTGACTACATCAATCAACTTGGCGTTTTACGCCTACATATCCTACCCCTTATTGGCATGTCAATCTATCCTTTACCTTAGTTCCCAGCTAGGTGTTTTAGGGCTTAATTATTTCATCTCAATTTATTCAAGTAATAATTTCATTATGCTCAAAATATACACCACACAATTATTTCATAGTTTTATTTTCTCAATAAATATTTATGGACTCAATGGCTTATCACATAATAATCACTCATATCAACATCATTCATCTCATGTCATAAGGCCCAAATCAATTTACATGTAAAACTCTCACTTTTTTCAACAGCCCTGTTCTGGACAGATTTCGGGCTCTGTCTTAGATCACAATTTTTGATACTGTTACTGGCCGAATTTAATTAAGTGTTCTTATAATACATTTTATCCACAGATCTTATCTTTAATTTCCATTTTGAATCAACTAATTCTGATCTCTTTAGACAAAGTTATGACTGATTGAGTACTGACTGCTCAGCTAAAATCTGCCCAGGAAATTCCGAGGCTTATTTCAAGGCTCATATTTGTGTCAATTTTTAACATAGTTTCATTAATAATTAGATCTTATGCCCTTAATTCAAGTTTTAGATATCTGTCTTAAGTTTCCAAAACATCAAATAACATCGAATTTAGAGTTCCAGAACCTAAGTTATCGAATTTTTAATGCATGCTGCTCCATGATAAAATTTCCAGCAACACATATAACAACACAACCACTCATTAATCATGCAATTAACACAAGATTTAACAATAAATTCAACATATTAAATTTTTCACACAAGCACATACCTTATTAATCTCTTCTCCCTTTCCGAGGATTTTTCCTTTCCTTTCGCTTCCTCAAGATTGCTTCTACCTTTGTCTTTGGTTTGCCCTAAAACCATCAAACATATCTGATATCATCAAACCAATTTCTTTTTGTTTCAACCCACCATCACCTAAACAGCCCCTTCTTCCTCATTTCTAACCTTAATTATCATCACTTTAATCTCAATTAATAAAGAAAAGCAAGAGGATTGAAGAAGAACTCACCTTGACAAAATTTCTCTCTTTGTTTCTTTCTTATTTCTCTTCCTTTCTTCTACCTTTCAAATTGATTTTTCCTTTACTCTCTTGAGTTTTCTATCACTTGGATTATTCTTTCCTCTCTTTTACTAGCTAAAATTGGAATAAAAATGGTGGAGAATGGTGGAGAAGGTGGATGGCAATGGAAGGTGAGGAAGAGGAGATTTTGTTTTTGTTAAGTTTAATGCCTCATTAATGAAAGAATTCTAGAATGGTGACAAGGCATGTGATTCACCAATGCCTCATTAATGAAAGAATTCTATAATGGTGACAAGGATTAGAAGATAAGGTTTAGGATAAGGCTCATTAATGAAGAGAATTCTACAATGGGTGATTAGGCATATGATTTATCAATTCTAATTAATGGGCATTAATGGAAAGATAAAGATTAGGTTATAAATGTAAAAACAATTCTAGATTTATTTCCTATTGGTCAATTTGATTAATTAATCATAATAAATTTTTAATCTTTAAATAATACTCATTTAACTCATAATCTCCTCTTTGTACAAAATAATCTCAAACCATTCCATAAATCCTCATTTAATCCAAAGAGAAATTTTATTTCAACTAATTTTGGCACTAAACCTTTAAATTCACAATTAATAATGTCCTTAATAAATCTCCCTTAATTATTATTATTTTTCTGTGCATCCGAATTTAAACTCCAATCGACCCGATGTGCATTGACTTTGTCACATACGATTAGTGTCTAAATAACTGGACGTTGCAGAGATATTTCACAAACCATGTGATATGAATTACGTATATAATGATGGAAATAAGTAAATTATGAGAATGATATAGAAGAAATAAGAATGAATGAAATATTACGATGGATTAAGGTCGAGAACGCTAAGCATAGAACTAGAATTTTGGATAGTTTGGCATGCCAATCAAATGGTCTTATTAATGCCTGTGATGACACATATATTAATGTCAGTAATGGCACCATTATCAATGCCGATGATGACACCTATATATTAATGCTGATGATCGCACTTGTTTTCGCATACCATAATGCCTGGGTTACACTTTTATAATGTCTGGATGGCCAACTCCGTTATCCTAATTATTGGTTCCTAGGTGTTGTAAGTATAAATAAAAGAATGATAGTATGAAAATATTGCGTAGGTTGTAATTGATAATTATATATACATGCTAACAAAATTAGTATAACAAAATGCAAGTATGAAATAATGACATAAAATGTGGAAATATAGATATCCATGAAAAGGTTGACACATATCATAAAAGCATAAAGTTGTATGATGCATGATATAATTTATTGTCTTAATTATATGCACCACTAAGCTTCAAGCTTAACATGGGAGTTTCTCTTACACATATATAGTAGTGAGATAGTAGATAAAGCTAGTGGACTTGATCTAGTAAAGCATCATATTTTAGACAATGTGGGTCACATAGATTTTCGTATCTTTATTTCAAGCTTTCTTTTATGGTTTTGTAAAATAACTCTATGTTTTGTACATTACATTTTTGTAAATCTTACCTTATGTAAATAAAATGTACTTCGTTTCTTTATTATAATTTCTTATTAAAAAATAAATGTGCTCCTTTAATATATATGTTTATATGAAATGATATATTAACCAATAAAGGTAGCATAACATTGTTCGAGCATGTGTGCTAAGGGTGAGGGATGTTACAGGTTGGATTACCATTTATTCCAATGAAGTACGGTGCTATATGGGTGATTATGGATAAGTTAACGAAATCGATTCACTTCTTATCTATCCGTAGAGATTATCCATTGAATAGGTTGGCAGAGTTGTTTGTGAATGAGATAGTATGACTTTATGGAGTTCTGATCTCCATCATATCAGGTCAAAATCCATGGTTCGCATCTCATTTTTAGAGTAGTATACAATGAGATTTGGGTACCAAGCTCATCCTCAGACAGATTGTCAGTTAGAGAGACTTATCCAGATCCTAAAAGACATGATGAGATGTTGCATGATTGAGTTTGAAGGAAGTTAGGATAAGTATCTAATGTTGATGGAGTTCATCTACAATAATAGTTATCAGTCCAATATCCAAATGGCTTGCTATGAGGCACTTTACGATAGAAAGTGTTTGATACAATTGTGTTGGATTGAGCTTAGTGAAAGGTAGTTTGTAACATCCTCGACTTCCCATATATACATTTCTACATGAATTTCATTTGGACATATACATTTTTATATATTTTACTTGAACACATGCATTTCATATGTATTTTTATAGGGGCAAGTTCACGACACGCACTGGCTATGTGTCTGAGTATTTTGCAATTGTGTTGAATTGCACGTGTTCATTTTATAATTTAGTTGATGATGACGTGAAATTGAAATTTATGTGAATAAAATTATTAGATCAAATTAATAAATAAAAAGAAAAAGAAACAAAAAAAACAAAAAAAAAAGGAAAAGAAAAAGAAAGAGAAAAGAAAGGAAGAAACAAAAAGGGGAAAATGACAAAAGTGAGGAGGTGGGAGGTAGACCTTATCTTCCTCCTCACTATTCTGACTCCCTCACTTTAGCTTCATTTCTTCTTTTTCTTCCCCCTTTTCAACCTTCTTTTCTTCCTTATTTCATTTAATTTTTGCAACAAATTCATCCCTTTGAAGTTCGTTCTTGGTAAGTAATCTTCTCTCTATTGTTCTAGTGTTGGTTTGAACTGTTAGGATTGTATTGCATCAGTATAGTTCTCTCTAATTTGGATGACCTTATGGATCCAATTTGGAGAAGTTTCAAACATAAAATTTTTTCATCTATTTCTTAGGTTTATGGATGTATAAATATTTTTTTAAGATTTGGTATACATGAAAAGATATGGGCATCAAATTGGAATTGATTCGGGTGTGAACCCTACCTAAGTTAGCTACTGTGTCTGTTTGTTTCGAATATGATAGAGACCTTATTTTAAGTAGCTCAAAACATGAAAGCTATATATACATATTTTATCTATATTTATACCAAAATTCAGGTTCATATGTCTTTTGGATGTTAAGTTAGTGCATTGGGAAGGTCTAGAAGCGTATTTGGTCATTTTGATCTCCTTATAGATAGAATCTGTAATTTATCAAAACATGAAAGTTATATTTTTATGTCTTATCTAAATTTTACTATAAATTTAACCTTAATATGTTATTTATAGGGTGAGATATAGCCTTCAAAATTCATACTGGTCCAGAAGCCAATTATGTTCTGGACCAATGAAATATTTCTTATAATTTGAGGACCTTAGACACATAATTAATAAAATTTGTAAATATGAAAAATGTTCCATTTTAACCTATATAAATTATTGTAAAGTTTAACTATAATAGGACTTGTATAATGAAAGATATGAAGGACCAAATTTGGTATCCTAAAACTGCCAAAGGGCAGAAAATAGGGCAGAAAACATAACACAATTAGAAATTCTAACAAAAATTGTACAATGCTCCAATTTCTCTGAAATTTTAATATTTTATGTAATTATATGTTAAATTTAATTAGAAGCAATAATCAGATTAATTGGTCAATTATAGAAAAATTTATCGGCTAATAATTCCTATAAGGTCACACTGTCTCATAGAAAAAATCCTAACTATGTATATGAACTATGCACATTAATTTGTTTTAACCACATTAAATTTCTCAAGTCATGAATTAATGAATTATATTTCCATATTAGGTTCACAACGGAGACTCAGAAAGAGGGGATAGACAATAAGTTAAGGGTCAAAATCAAAAGAGAAAGATGAGTATAGTTATCAAACAATTTCTTTAGTGCATATGAATATTGCTTGCTATTTGATATGTGAGATAATTATGGTTATGTGATTCATATGATTATCATGATTTGACCTTAGTAATGAGATGATGGATAATTTGTGTCATATGTGGTATATATAAGTGTTATATTTGTGGTATATGTTTGGCATATGTGATATATACATGGTATATGTATAGCATATTTGAGGTATATGCATATATACATTTGGTATATGTAAAAGGATATAATGGATGATGAATGCTTAGTTACAAATGCATATGCATAAGGACTTAAAAAAGCGTTGTGACTAGTTAATCGACATTGTAAGGTAAAAGAACAGACATATGACCCAACAAAGATGCAAATGAAACAAATGATCAAGCTAGCTCACAAATGCAAAGGTTCACATGACAAATGTTCACATGGAAGCTTTGGACAATGTCTGTTTAACTTGGTCACAACAAAATGAAATGAGCTAAGCATGAGCATAACCAAAGATTGGTGATTGTATGCTTAAATTCTACTCGTAATTATATGATAATGGTGAATGCAGTGGGTTTATGATTTGTTACTATGAGTTGCTTGGTACTTCAGAACTTATTTGATGATTACTCTCACTGAGCTGCAACTCATCAATTTGCATCATTTTTCAAGTAAAGAAAAGTGATAGCTCATTTCGAGTGGCATATAGAAGACATGGAACACATGTCACCGGTCGAGCCTCACCACTCTCTCTCCTTGCATTCCACACAAACATGGAATCATGTCATCTACATTTTGGATTTATATGAATATACATGTATAAATACTAGGAGTTGTACAATGATATGTGTTGAACCTTGATGGGTATTTCTATCATTCTGATGCTAACAAATAAAATAGCAATAATGTATTTAACAATGATTATGTTCTATGTTTGTTGAACAAGATATATCTTGAATAGAATATGATGCAAAAATAAAAGACAAATTTTGAAGAATCAAAATAAGAAGAAATAGCAAAGTCACGCCCGTGATATAGCTTAGCGCCAACTCTCCAACATTTAAAGTTCACGGCCATGAAGGATCATACCAACAGTGAATGATCAAATCAGTCACGTTCGTGAAAAAAAGACACCCTCGTGAAATAACATGTCAAGTTCTTCCAGATAGCTTCACAGCCAGAGTCACCACTTGAACCATGGCTTGGAAAAATATTCACGGCCGTGAAAGTATAAAGACATGTCCGTGATCAAACACTTCAAGTTCTTCCAGAGAGCTTCACGACTAGAGTCACCACTTGGACCACGACTTGGAAGAACATTCACGACCATGACACATATAATCATGCCGGTGAATGAGGACAAAGAAACATGTCAGGCACGAAGTTAGGAGTTGGTTCAATGGATATTTTTGCATTAAATGCACCCAAATGACTATAATTCGCAGAGGAAGTATAAATGCAAGTCATTTATGAATCCTAAAAAGAAGAACAACAATTACTTTGAATCTTTAATCTTGTTGTACCCATTGTGCATTAATTATTTTCAACAAAACCTTTATTCTTTGTAAAAACCTCATTGCTCATAATTTCTGAGCATTATAGGTTGGTGAGTGTTTTCATTAGAATCAATTACTCAAGCGAGTTTGGGTATATTGGATTAAGATTGAAACACTTGTAAAGGTTTATTATGTGACCTTAAAACACAAGGAATTAGTTTATTGTGTGAGCCATTGAGAGAAACAACATAGTTGGGAGTGAGCTTGTAAAACTCCATTCTAACACTTAGTGTGTTAGTAAAACTCCCAATTGAGATTGGGGAAAGGAGTAGGGTTTGTTAATACCCAAATCTCTATAAATCTCATGTACAATATCTCTCCATCCCTACTCTATTTAATTTTATTTCGCACTTAAAGTTAAGAAATTTTTATTTCATAACCAATTCAACCCCCTTCTTGGTTCATTGTTTGAGCAACAATTGGTATCAGAGCAAGTCTAGTATCAAATCCTAAAAAGTGCTAGCAAAGATCAATAAATGGCCAATGAAGGATTCCAAAGTCTCAAGCCTTACTTCGATGGAGCAAACTATGCTCATTGGAAGTTCCAGATGGAGACATACCTCGATAGTGAGGGAATTAAAGTTTGGGATAACATTAGGAAAGAATGGACACCACCGACCAGGAGAGGAGTTAATGGTGAAGAAGAAATTCTTTAAAGAAATGATTGACCAGAGCATCAACGTAGAGTAAACTTCAAAAAAAAAAGTCAATGACAATCCTCGCAAGCTCTATATCCTTTGAAAAATGTGGCAAAATCCAAAACTGCCTTACTGCATATAGTATGTGGAAGACATAGGAGAATTATCATGAAGGAACAAAGCAAGTTAAATCCAAGAAGATTCAACTTCTCACTTTAGAATATGAACTCTTCAAGATGAAATCTAATGAATCCATCACTGATATGACGAACCGTCTTCTAGCCATCATAAACAGCATGAGAAAGATTGGAAATCACTTGAGCTTGGAAGATGTAAACAACAAAATTCTGAGAAGCCTTCCTCTCAAAGACTATGGTTCAAGAGTTACTGGTATAGAAGAAGCCAGTGAAGACATGAGCATCATGCCTATCGATGTGCTAATTGGCAAACTTCTAACACATGAAATGGCACTAAAGAGAGATAGAGAACTTGAAACCGAACCAGAAAAAAGAAAGCCTCTAGCACTCAAAGACTTTAAAATCTCAAGAAGAAGTTGAAGATGATGAAGAAAAGAGTGATGATGCAAATGAGGACATTGTCATGATCTCAAGAAAATTAAAAAGAATAATTGAAAAGAGAATTGGCAACTCTCAAAACTTCAAACAAAGAAACCTCAAACACTCCTCAAATGACTCTCAAAGAAATAAAGAGGAGGTAAAATGTTATGAGTGTGGGAAGAAAGGACATATCAAACCAGAATGTCCAAAGCTCAAGAAACACAAGAAAAGATATCAAAAAGATAATGGGGAGAAAGGTCACAAATCCACATGGGATGACAAAAGCTCTTCAAGTGAAAAAGATGACAATAAAGGTGAAGAGGTAAACCTATGCTTCATGGCTTTAGAGGATCACTTCATGGATGAGGTATGCCTCAAGTCCACTATAAAAGAAAATGCTTGGCTTATGGATAGTGGATGCTCAAGGCATATGACCGGAAATAAAGAACTAATCAATGAAATTAAAAGTATTGATGGTGGTAAGGTAACCTTTGGAAACAATGCTAAGGGTAAGGTAATTGGCATTGGCTCCATTGGTATTAATGATACTACTTTCATTGAAGATGTTTTACTTGTTGATGGTTTGAAACATAACTTATTAAGTGTAAGTCAATTATGTGATAGGGGAAACCAAGTAATCTTTACCTCAAATGAATGTCTTATAACCTCTTTTAGTGGCCAAGAGATATTCAAAAGAAGTAGAGATGTCAATATTTACATAATAGACTTACACAAAATATCTAACCTTTCCTCTAAATGTCTTATGACTACTAGTGATGAATCTTGGCTATGGCATAGAAGGCTTGGTCATGCAAGCATGGATTTAATTCAAAGCCTTAGAAAAGGAGAGTTAGTAAGTCGACTACCAAAAGTCAAATTTGAAAAGAATAAGTCACGTGAACCTTGCCAAAGAGGAAAACAACATAAGTCCTCCTTCAAATCCAAAAATACTGTAAGTACCTCGAAGCCTCTACAACTTTTACATTTAGATCTGTTTGGACCTACTGGAGTTGCAAGCTTAGGAGGTAAACACTATGCTTTTGTCATCGTCGATGATTACTCTAGATTCACTTGGGTAATTTTCTTAGCTCAAAAGAGTGATGCTTTTGAATCTTTTAAAAACTTTGCTAAGAGAGTTCAAAACAAAAAGGGATATTTTATTTCAAAAAAAAGAAGCGATCATGGCAAAGAATTTGATAATGAAAACTTTGAAAACTTTTGTCTAGAACATGGTATTTCACAAAAATTTTCAACTCCTAGGACGCCTCAACAAAATGGGGTAGTTGAAAGGAAAAATTGAACTTTAATTGAAAGGGCTCAAACAGTGCTCAATGAGTATAGGTTACCAACCTACTTTTGGACTAAAGCCACCAATACTGCATGTTATATTTCAAATTGAGTTTTCAAAAGACCACTCTTAAACAAAACTTCTTTTGAGTTATGGAATGGAAGAAAGCCCATGATATCATACTTTAGAGTATTTGGATGCAAGTGTTTCATATTAAATACCAAGGACAACCTTGGAAAATTTGCCTGTAAATCCGATGAAGGTATCTTTTTAGGATACTCCACCTCTAGCAAAGCTTAAAGAGTCTTTAATAAGAGTTCATTAGTTGTCGAAGAATCTATGCATATTGTTTTTGATGAATCTAGTAAGCTTCATCTTGTGAAAGGTAGTGTTATTGATGATATCGTAGGTACAATTGAAAAGCTTGATATTGATTATGAGAAAGATGAAATTAATCAAGAAAACCCACATTAAGATGTCTCGCTACCTTAACTCATGAGCAAGACAAAGAAAAACTTCCAAAGGAATGAAAAATGACAAAAGATCACTCCAAGGAACAAATCATTGGTGATCCTACCAAAGGAGTAAGTACTAGATCTCATCTCAAACCCTTAGATTCTAACCTTGCTTTTGTCTCTCAAATTGAGCCTAAAAATATTGATGAGGCTCTTAATGATGAAAATTAGGTGATTGTTATGCAAGAGGAACTCAACCAATTTGATAGAAGTAAGGTGTGGACCTTAGTTCCTAGACCCAAAGAGCATCAAATCATTGGTAGTAAATGGGTATTTAGAAATAAATTAGATGAACAAGGTTCAACAACTAGGAATAAGGCTAGGTTAGTTGCAAAGGGTTATAATCAAGAAGAATGAATAGATTATGATGAGACCTATGCTCCGGTAGCAAGATTAGAAGCCATAAGAATTCTTTTTGCATTTGCATGCCATATGAATTTTAAACTCTTTCAAATGGATGTCAAAAATGCTTTCTTAAATGGTTTTATAGAAGAAGAAGTTTATGTAGAACAACCACCAGGTTTTGAAAGCCATAATTTTCCTAATCATGTTTTTAAACTTTCAAAAGCTTTGCATGGTTTGAAACAAGCTCCAAGAGCTTGGTATGAAAGACTAAGTTCTTTCCTTTTAGAAAATAATTTTTCAAAGGGAAATGTTGACACAACATTATTTACTAAAAAGCATAAGCATGATATTCTAATTGTTCAAATTTATGTTGATGATATCATATTTGGGTCTACTAATGAATTGTTTTGCCAAGAATTTGCTAAATGTATGACTAGGGAATTTGAAATGAGCATGATGGGTGAGCTTAAGTTCTTCCTTGGTCTACAAATAAAACAAAGCAATGAGGGCATATTCATCAACCAATCCAAGTATGCCAAAGATTTAATCAAGAAATTCAGAATGGAATGATGCAAAAATGCCAAGACTTTAATGAGCACATCAACAAAATTGGACAAAGACGAAAAAGGTAAAAGCATTAATGAAAAGTTCTATAAAGGTATGATTGGATCACTCTTATATCTTACTGCCTCTAGGCCCGATATAATGTACAGTGTATGCTTATGTTCTAGATTTCAATTGCGTCCTAAAGAATCACATTTGAATGATGTGAAAAGAATCTTAAAATATTTACATGGCACATTGCATCTAAGCTTATGGTATCTTAGAAATTCATCCTTTCATATCATAGGATATTCATATGCAGACTATGATGGTAGTCTCTTAGATAGAAAGAGTACTTCAGGCACTTTTCACTTTATTGGTGAATGCTTAGTCTCTTTGTTTAGCAAGAAACAAGTTTCAGTTGCCCTTTCTACTGCTGAAGTGGAATATGTGGCAGCAGGATATTGTTGCACTCAAATTCTATGGATGAGACAACAATTTAAGGACTATGGTCATAGTTTGAACCATATACCTATCAAATGTGATAGTACAAGTGCCATAAACCTATCAAAGAATCCCATTCAACACTCTAGAAGTAAGCATATTGACATAAGACATCATTTTCTTAGAGATCATGTTCAATATGGAGATGTTGTATTAGAATTTATTGATACAAACAATCAATTGGCAGATATTTTCACCAAATCTCTTAATGAAGAAAGATTTTGCTTCATAAGAAGAGAGTGTGGTATGCTTGATGGATTAACCTTATCTTAAGTATGATTGTCTATTGTCAACCTTAAATGTTAATTTCCTTCATATGTTGCTTTTTATTGACTGATCTTTTAAGGTATTAAGTGGTTAACATGATGGGAATATGTGTTATACGGCATAGAAGCATCTTAGAAATCTTTTAGTCTTATTTTAGACTTAGTTTTATTAATTGAAGATTAAGGAAATTCACACCCGTGACATATGTTCACGACCGTGATCATAATCGCCAAAAGTTCCAGTAGCTTTCACGCTTTGCTTCATGACATGCTTCACAACTTGAGGTAGTGAAGACTATGTATCACGCCCATTACTCTTTTCTTTCACTTCCGTGAAACTCTTTATTCACAACCGTGACACTTTTTCACGATTGTGAACATTAACATCAAATAATTACAGAACCGTTCACACTTTGTTTCACGTATTGCCTCACGCTCAGAAGTAGTGAAGATTGCACTTCACGACCGTGACTCCTTTTGTCACCACCGTGAAATTCATAAGTAATGCCCGTGACTATTTAATGTCATGACTGTGAATCGATTCGTATCCTTTATCACGGCTAGAGTTCCTCTTCAACAAACCGTGAAGATTGCACTATTCACACCAGTGATGGACGATTCACGGCCGTGAATCTATCAACTATAAAATGGGATTTTTGTCATTTTTTTGACTTTCAACTTTAAAAATTCTCTCAATTAAAGCTCTCATTCAATATTTCTCACAAAATTCGGCCTCCTCATATTCTTTTCCATCTATAAAATCCTTCAAAACCCTTTTTCTTTGAAGAATCATAACATCTCTAGGTTTGTTCTCAAATCCTTGGTCAGAAATTCATTCTCCAAGTCCCTGCTCCAAAATTATCACAATGGAACCCGGCTCATCTAAAGGCATAAGGAAGAAATCCCATGCTCCAAGATGCCACACGGACTACCTTCTCAACATCATTCCAGAGCATTGCCATCCAAGATATGTTGTTCTAAAGAAAAGACCCCTTTTTTTGTCTCGTTCCTTCGAGTGGAGTGTTGTCAGGACTCTTGGTCTTGAGACAAGCATGATAGAACAATTGCTAACTTGTCACCTTAAGGAATTCGTAGACATTCATCGGCCAACGCTAAGGGAACCAACTCTTGAGTTCCTTAGCACTTTGCAAGTCTCTCCCACCAGAATAGTCAAATTCCAACTCTGTAAGCATCCGAATACTCTCACAGCAGCAGAGTTTGGCACTATCTTCAAGCTATCTTCAAATGGCATTCTCAATAAGAGCGAAGTGGAATTCTATGTCAATCTGGCATGGACTCATTTTGGGTTGGAATGTAGCTGGGATGTGAAGAAGACTAAGAGCACACATCTTTGGTCTCCTGTGCATAAATATTTACATAGGTTTCTTACTTATAGTATATTTCCTAACGGAGATTGCAACGGGGCAATCAGAAAATCAGAGCTTTCCCTATTGAAAATGGTACGAAGAGGTCTAATCGTAGCTCTGTCTCGCTAGTTTACAAATCATCTTCTTTTAATTGCAACAAAGCCATCAAGAGATATTTTGATTGGTGGGCATGTGACTCACCTTGCCATTGAGCTCGGGTATCTAAAACTCGATGAGCACAATTACAATCTCATTCTAGCACATCCTCAAGACAGGCTAGATGTCGAGTCCTTCCTAAAGATGGGAGCAGTTGTTCGCATTATTTACGAGAATAATGTCTATTACTGTTTCACCACTCTAGCTGGTGAAATTGATTGGGAAGACCAGGATTCTGATTGTTGCCCAGATATTAAGCCAAGAAAGGGGGTTGGATTGGAGTTTCAAAAAATTAAAATTTAAAGTGTGGAAATAAATAATTAATTTTAGGAGGGATAAAGAAAATTTGACACAAGGAGTTTTATAGAGGTTCGGGTGTTAACAAACCCTACTCATCTCCCTAATCACAATTGGGAGTTTCACTAACACACTAAGTGTTACAATGGAGTTTTACAAGCTCACTCCCAACTATGGTGTTTCTCACAATGGCTCACACCTAACCCAGAAATCCCTTGTGTTTTAATGGCTCACACAATAACCAATTTCTTGTGTTTTACAGGCTCACACAAACAACCTTCACTTTGTGTTTTTACAGGCTCACACAAACAACCTTCACTTTGTGTTTTAACAGGCTCACATAAACAACCTTTGAATTTGTGTTTTAGAGGCTCACACAACTAACCCTTACAAGTGTTTTACTCTTAACCAAGAAATACCCAAAGCTCACTTGAGTAATGATTACAGAGAGAAACACTCACAAATCTTAATTGCTCATTAAATGAAGAGCAAAAAGATTTTTACAAAGAATAGATTTTGTTCTCAAAGTATTGAATGTACAAATAGCTTGTAATAAGATTTTGATTCAAAAAATATGCTATCCTTTTGTTATCCTCTTGTTCTGAATGCATAAATGACTTCCATTTATACTCTCATGGCTGATTATAGCCGTTGGGGTGCATTAAATACGAAACCAGCCGTTGTACCAACCAAATAATCGCGCCTAACATTTTTCTCTTTCATAATTTACGGGTGTGAATATGTTTGTCATGGGCGTGACATTTCTTCCCAAGCCGTGATTGAAGTGGTGACCTTGGTCGTGAAGCTCTCTGGAATGTTTTGACACATTGAGTCACGGGCGTGACATACACATTCACGGGCATGACAGTTTGATTCACGGGCGTGACTAAAATGTCCACTTCACGGTTTGTTCTTTCTTCATGGCTGTGAACTTCAAATGTTGGTTTTGGTAACGGTTAGCTCCTTCACGGGCGTGACACATATAGTCACGGGCGTGAACATGCTACTTCCTTAATTTTATTTTTCAAGGATTATTCTTCCAATCTCCATTCTTGCTATTTTATTTCATGTCCTGTTTAATAGACTTAGAAAACAAGTATGTTAAATACAATATTTCTATTTTATTTGTTATCATCAAAATGACAGAAATACCCCTCAAGATTTAACAATCTCCCCCTTTTGATGGTGACAAATAATCTAGCAATATGTGCTTTTGAGAAGTATCCCCCTCAAAATATACTTAGGATAAAAAAATTTTAAAATGCAAGAATTGTAAAGAATGATGTAGCATTGAAATAAACTTACTGGATTTTAAGTATATGCAAGTTATATGAGAAGTATATCCAATATATACCTTAATTCCTTTTTAAGATTTTGAAGTATATGTAAGGTATACTTAAGGTATATCATGGCATATTTATTTTTGTAACTTGCATGAACGTATATGAAAAGTATACTTAAGGTCTATCTAATGTGTATAAAGCTCAATTTCTCAATTTTATACTTTGCATATGAATTTTTGAATCAAGGTTTCTAATCCCTTTTAATCTATTTCAATGTCAATTCATAATTGAATTTTAATTTTTGATTCAAAATTCATTTACCTTAATATATTGCTCAGTTTTTCCTATCAATATATTGCTAATTTGATACCATTACCATTATTCTCCCATATAATATATTGCTAGTTTTCTCCCCCTTTTGTCAGCAATCAAAAAAGGATATAAAGATATCAGTGAGATAAACAAAAGCAAATATATTGAATAAAGACAAAAATACAAACAAAGTTAAATAAAGTTCAGAAAGGAAATTGAAAATTTCCTACAACAACAAACAAGAAAAGTAATTAAAAATAGCAAATTACGCAAATTTAGGCTACAATCTAGCCTAACACCTAGCCGGACATCCTATCTCGAAGCCTAGCAACTTCAGCCTTAAGGCTGTCCATCCGAGACTCCATGAAGTCTTTGAGGTTCTCCAACCTCTCATCCATTGAAGTCTGTAGTTGCTCAAAACGTGGTGCCAAGAGGTCAACCACCTGCTGCGCTAAAGTTGGTGTGGAAGCCGAGGACTGTACGATGTCCTACGCAGCTACTGGAGGTGCTTCCTCAATCCGAGCCCTCTTCTTCTGCTGGACTCCTTGGAGGCCTGGTTTAAAGTCCTCCGTGTCATTTTCTTCCTAAATGATCTCCCCAGCAGTGTTGGTGAAGCGGTAGAAAATATCGTTCTCGAAGACAATTCTGACAGCCGCTCCCATCTTTATAAATGACTCGACATCCAAGCGATCTCGGGGATTCCCAGGGATGAGTTTGAAACTTGGGGGCCGAAATCTTCAATGTATCTTTGAATGTGTGTAAATGAGAGCGGTTTTGGGAGTTGAAGAGTTGAAATGAGAAATATAACCGGCTGTTCTTTTATATACTCGAGACATTCACGGGCGTGAAACGTGTGTTCACGGGCGTGAATGGTCATGTTCACGATTTGTTGAAGGAGTGTTCCACCCATGAATGAAGGCGTGAATATGTTCATAGGCATTACCTTTGAATCTCACGGGCGTGAATGATGAACTGTCATGGGGGTGAAACAATAGTCATGGGCGTGAAATGTTGAATTTCACTACTTATGCCTGTGAAGCAAGCCATGACTCAAGGCATGAATGCCTCTGTGAATTTTGGGATGTTTAAGGTTCACGGGAGTGAAAATTCATCACGGGTGTGAAAAGCTATTTTACGGGAGTGAATGAAGCCGTGAAAATAAGCTTCACCACTTGAAGTCGTGAACCATGTCGTGAATCAAGTCGTGAACGACACTGCCTATTTTGGCTTATTTAAGTCACGGGCGTGAACATATATGTCACAGGCGTGACTCCCCTAAAATTTTCATCAAATAAAATTAAGTCATAAAAACAAGACTAAATCATTTCAATATTAAAACATAAATTTTCCTCAAAATTTCTATCTTATCTCTAATGATATGATACAAAAATAAGATCATCAATTAGGATTTCATAAACTAGCAATTACAAGGTTAATCCATCAATCATACCAAGTTCTCTTCTAATGAAATTAAATCTTTCCTCATTTAAAGACTTAGTAAAAATATCTGCTAATTGATTTTCTGTGCTTATAAATTCTAATGTAACATCTCCATATTGAACATGATCTTTAATAAAATGGTGTCTAATGTCAATATGCTTACTTCTTGAATGTTGTGTAGGATTCTTTGAAAGATTTATAGCACTTGTACTGTGACATTTAATAGGTATATGGTTCATTTCATGACCATAGTCCTTAAGTTGTTGTTTCATCCAAAGAATTTGAGTACAACAACATCCAGCTACTACATACTCTGCTTCAGTAGTTGAGAGAGCAACTAAAACTTGTTTCTTGCTAAACCAAGAAACTAAGCATTCTCCAATGAAGTGACAAGTACCTGAAGTACTTTTTCTATCTAAAAGACTACCAACATAGCCTGCATCTGAATATCCTATAATATAAAATGATGAATTTCTAGGATACCATAAACCTAGATGCAAAGATCCATGTAAATATCTTAAAATTCTTTTTACTGCATTTAAATGAGATTCTTTGGGACATGATTGAAATCGTGCACACAAGCAAACACTATACATTATATCGGGTCTAGAAGCAGTAAGATATAAAAGTGATCCAATCATACCTCTATAAAGCTTTTCATTAATGCTCTTACCCTTTTCATCCTTGTCCAATTTTGTTGATGTGCTCATAGGAGTCTTGGCATTCTTGCATCCTTCCATACTAAATTTCTTAATTAAATCTTTGGCATATTTGGATTGGTTGATGAATATGCCCTCATTGCTTTGCTTTATTTGTAGACCAAATAAATACTTAAGCTCTCCCATCATGCTCATTTCAAATTCCCTAGTCATACACTTAGCAAATTCTTGACAAAGCAACTCATTAGTAGAACCAAATATTATATCATTAACATAAATTTGAACAATTAGTATATCATGCTTATGCTTTTTGATGAATAATGTAGTGTCAACATTTCCCTTTGTAAAGCTATTTTCTAATAGAAAAGAACATAGCCTCTCATACCAAGCTCATAGGGCCTGTTTTAAACCATACAAAGATTTTGAGAGTTTAAAAATATGATTTGGAAAATCATAGCTTTCAAAGCCTGGTGGTTGTTCTACATACACTTCTTCTTCTATATAACCATTTAAAAATGAACTTTTCACATCCATTTGGAAAAGCTTGAAATTCATGTGATATGCATATGCTAAAAGTATTCTTATGGCTTCTAATCTAGCCACAGGTGCATATGTTTCATCATAATCTATACCTTCTTTCTGATTATATCCTTTTACAACTAATCTAGCCTTATTCCTAGTTATTAAACCTTGTTCATCTAGTTTGTTTCTAAATACCCATTTTCTACCTATAATTTGATGATCCTTGGGTCTAGGTACTAGGGTCCATACCTTACTTCTCTCAAATTGGTTGAGTTCCTCTTGCATGGCAATTACCCAACTTTCATCATTAAGAGCCTCATCAATATTTTTAGGCTCAATTTTAGAAATAAAAGCAATGTCAGTGACTAGATGTTTGAAATGAGATCTAGTACTGACTCCCCTTGAAAGATCACCAATGATTTGCTCTTTTGGATGATCTTTCTTTATTCTCCATTCTTTTGGAAGTTCTTGTTCATTTTCTTCTTGATTTTGAGGTAGAGAATCATTTTGATGTAAATCTTCTTGATCATTTTCTTCTTTCTTATTTCCAAGGTCAAGTCTTTCCATATTACCTACAACATCATCAAGAATACTACCTTTCACAAGATCAAGCCTACTAGATTCATTAAAGACAACATGCATGGATTCTTCAACTATCAATGATCTTTTATTAAATACTCTATATGCTTTACTGGTTGTAGAGTATCCTAAAAAGATACCTTCATCGGATTTAGAGGCAAATTTTCCAAGATTGTCCTTAGTGTTCAATATAAAACACTTGCATCCAAATACTCTAAAGTATGATATCAAGGGCTTTTTTTCCATTCCATAGCTCAAATGAGGTTTTGTTTAAAAGAGGTCTTTTGAAAACTCGATTTGAAATATAACAAGCAGTGTTTGTGGCTTCTGCCCAAAAATAAGTTGGTAATTCATATTCATTGAGCATTGTTCTAGCCATTTCAATTAAAGTTCTATTTTTCCTTTCAACTACCCCATTTTGTTGAGGTGTCCAACAAAAGTTTTCAAAGTTTTCATTTTCAAATTCTTTCCCATGATCACTTCTTATTTTTGAAATACAGTACCCTTTTTCATTTTGAACTCTTTTAGCAAAGTTTTTGAAATTTTCAAAAGCATCACTCTTTTGAGCTAAGAAAATTACCCAAGTAAATCTAGAGTAATCATCTACGATGACAAATGCATAATGTTTTCCTCTTAAGCGAGCAATTCTAGTTGGTCCAAACAAGTCTAAATGCAGGAGTTGAAGAGGTTTTGATGTACTTACTATGTTTTTGGCTTTGAAGGATGACTTGTGTTGTTTTCCTCTTTGGCAAGGTTCACATGTCTTGTCTTTTTCATATTTAACTTTTGGAAATCCTTTTACTAGTTCTCTTGTGCTGAGACTTTGTATTAAGTCCATGTTAGCATGACCAAGTCTTCTATGCCACAACCAAGATTCATCACTAGTAGTCACAAGACACTTAGAAGAATGGTTAGATAGTTCATGTAAGTTTATTATGTATGTATTTATATCTCTATTTCCTTTAAATATCTCCTGACCATCGATAGAGATCACAAGACATTCATTTGAAGTAAAGATTACTTTGTTTCCTTTATCACATAATTGACTTACACTTAACAAGTTCTATTTCAAGCCATCAACAAGTAAGATATCTTTAATAAAAGTAGTACCATTAATACCAATAGAACCAATGCCAATTACCTTACCCTTTGCATTGTTTCCAATGGTAACTCTACCTCCATCAATACTTTTGATTTCATTGAAAAGTTCTTTGTCTCCTGTCATATGCCTTGAGCATCCACTGTTTACTAGCCAAGCATTTTTGTTTATTATGGACTTGAGGCATACCTATAGAATCACAATTTAAGTATGATTTTTAGGTACCCAAATGAGTTTGGGTCCTTGGGGGTTAGCATATGAAGGTTCCCAATGAGCCTTCCTTATCCAGCAATATTTATTTATGTGACCCATTTTCATACAATAATTACATTGTTTTGGTCTAATTTGTTTTCTAGTCTTTCAAAGTTTTTGAATACCATTTTTCTATCAAATTTATTTTGAGAATGATGACATGCACAGTTATGATTAATTTTAGATTTTCTAGATGTATGCTTCCTATATATAAATGCATGATTATTCTTTTTATGTATAGAAGGTTTAATATGCTTATTTCTTGGTGTTGTTCTAACAGGTGTGAAGATGTGAGATTCTTTAGACTTAACAAATATGGTTTTGTGAGAAGATGATGATGTGTCCTTAAATCCTAGACCATGTCTAATTAAGGGTGATCTTTGAGACATAATGAGAGTATCTAAGCTCTCTTTACCTTTGTGAAATTTAGAAATGGAATTTCTAAGTTCCTCAACTTCTTTCTTCAAAGTATTATTTTCTTTTAGCAAGGAAGCTGTTGAGGGTCTTGATGAGTATTCATCTAATGACTTTTGGAGAGATTCATTAGATGATTTAAGTTTTATGTTTTCCTTTTCTAAACCATCTATCTTATTTTTTAAATTAGAGATGTTATTTCTATAGATACTAAATTTACTTCTATATTTCTCTAATTCTAGATTTAATTCTTCTATTAGGCTTTGTTCATCATCATCATCATCATCACTATCATCATCATTATCACTACTATCATTGTTCAAAGATTATGAGTGTAGTGATTTTACCTTATTCGAGACATGATCTTCAATAGCCATGAAGCATAGGTTGACCTCTTCACTTTCATTATCATCTTTTTCACTTGAAGAGCTTTCGTCATCCCATGTGGCCTTGTGACCTTTCTCCCCATTGTCTCCTTATGCTTCTTGAGCCTTGGATATTCTGGTTTGATATGTCTTTTCTTTCCACACTCATAGCACTTTACCTCTTCCTTACTTCTATGTGTGTCATTTGAAGTTTGTTTGAGGATTCTTTGCCTGAATTTTTTAGAGTTGCTCATTTTCTTCTCAATGATTCTTTTTAATCTTCTTAAAAGCATAGCAATGTCCTCATTTTCATCATCACTCATTTCTTCATCATCTTCACTTTCTTCTTGAGATTTTGAAGTAAAGGCTTTGACTGCTAAGGGCTTTCTTTTCTCTAGCTCTGCTTCAAGCTCTCTATCTCTTTTCATTGTCATCTAATGTGTGAGAAGTTTTCCAATCAACACATCAGTATTCATGATGCTCATATCTTCATTTGCTTCTTCTATGCCAGCAACTCTTGAGCCATAGTCTTTAAGAGGAAGACTTCTCAGGATTTTGTTGTTTTCATCCTCCAAACTCATATGCTTCCGAAGTTTCCTCATTCCATTTATAATGGCTAGAAGACGGTTGGTCATGTCAGTGATTGACTCATTGGATTTCATCTTGAAGAGCTCATATTCTGAGGTAAGAAGTTGAATCTTCTTGGATTTGACTTGTTTAGTTCCTTCATGATAATTCTTCAATGTCTTCCACATGCTGTATGCTATTGGGCAGTGTTGTACTCTCCCACATTCTTCAATAGATAATGAGCTTGATAGGATTGTCATTGCCTTCTTATTTTTGAAATTTGATCTTCTTTGAGGCTCTGTCCAATCATCTCTTGATAGGATTTCTTCTTCACCATCATCTCCTCTTCTAGTTGGTGGTGTCCATTCTTTTCGTACACTATCCCAGACTTCAATTCCTTCACTATCCAAATATGTCTCCATCCGAAACTTCCAATGGGCATAATTTGCTCCATCAAGGTAAGGTTTGAGACTTTGGAATCCTTCACTAGCCATATCTTAATCTTTACTAGCGTTTTTTAGGCTTCGATGCTAGACAAAGCTCTGATACCAATTGTTGCCTAGATATTAAGCCAAGAAGGGGGGTTGAATTGGAGTTTCAAAAAATTAAACTTTAAAGTGTGGAAATAAACAATTAATTTTAGGAGGGATAGAGAAAATTTGACACAAGGATTTTTATAGAGGTTTGGGTGTTAACAAACCCTACTCCTCTCCCCAATTGCAATTGGGAGTTTCACTAACACACTAAGTGTTACAATGGAGTTTTACAAGCTCACTCCCAACTATGGTGTTTCTCACAATGGCTCACACCTAACCCAGAAATCCCTTGTGTTTTAATGGCTCACACAATAACCAATTCCTTGTGTTTTATAGGTTCACACAAACAACCATCACTTTGTGTTTTTATAGGCTCACACAAACATCCTTCACTTTGTGTTTTAACAGGCTCACACAAACAACCTTTTAATTTGTGTTTTAGAGGCTCACACAACTAACCCTTACAAGTGTTTTACTCTTAACCCAGAAATACCGAAAGCTCACTTGAGTAATGATTACAGAGAGAAACACTCACAAATCTTAATTGCTCAATAAATGAAGAGCAAAAAGATTTTTACAGAGAATAGATTTTGTTCTCAAAGTATTGAATGTACAAATAGCTTGTAATAAGATTTTGATTCAAAGAATATGTTATCCTCTTGTTATCTCTTGTTCTGAATGCATAAATGACTTCCATTTATACTCTCATGGCTGATTATAGCCGTTGGGGTGCATTAAATACGAAACTAGCCATTGTACCAACCAAATAATCGTGCCTAACATTTTTCTCTTTCATAATTCACGGGCGTGACCATTTCTTCCCAAGCCGTGACTGAAGTGGTGACCTTGGTCGTGAAGCTCTCTGGAATGTTTTGACACATTGAGTCATGGGCGTGACTAAAATTTCCACTTCATGGTTTGTTATTCCTTCATGGCCGCAAACTTCAAATGTTGGTTTTGGTAACGGATAGCTCCTTCACGGGCGTGACACATATAGTCACGAGCGTGAACATGCTACTTCCTTAATTTTGTTTTTCAAGGATTATTCTCCCAATCTCCATTCTTGCTATTTTATTCCATGTCTTGTTTAATAGACTTAGAAAACAATTATGTTAAATACAATATTGCTATTTTATTTGTTATCTTCAAAATGACGAAAATATCCCTCAAGGTTTAACACTGATGATTACAAAGCTGGGCTCCAGTGTATCCAGCAACAAAAATGAGCCCGAGTCAAAATAGCGACACCAGAGATTGAGCAAGAGGTTGGTCAATCATCGGCTTCTACCACACCTAGTTTAACGCAGCAAGTTGCTGATTTTTTACCACCTCGCTTTGACCTAATGCAGGCTTCCATCGATGAGAAGTTGGAAAACCTTAAAGATTTTATGGAATCTCGTATGGATAGCCTCGAGGCAGAGGTAGCATGCCTTAGAGATGGTCTGTCAGGCTTGAAGCCTAATTAGAGTCCTAGTTTTTCATGTAGTAGTTTTATTTTTAAAGGTGTAGAACTTTAATTTATGTTTTTAAACTTTGTAATCTTTCTCCTTTTTTTAATATAATTACTTTATTATGATTTTTTTTATGGATTGTTTTGTTGATGAAAAAAGAGGGAGAACCTAGCAATATATGCAAATGTAACACCCTCTTACCCCACTGTAGTTCAGCAAGGTAAGTGAGCATTATCTGTCTTACTGTTTTATAAAATTAATGAAGTGAAGTAAATTTTTTTTTAAACGAAAATATTGCAGACATTGAAATAAAAATTATTATAAGTATAAATACTCAAAATTTTATTTATTTATAGAGTACATTTATTTATATTCAAACTATGTTCTTCTACATAGTGACTCACATATTTAATACAAATTATAGGAAATAAAACGATACTTTAATTTACAAAGTTTTTAACAAAATATACCAAAAAGAAAACCAAGTTGCTAGCTGCTTTCCTCCGGTTACCCTTCTTCTTCTGACAATTCTAATTCCTATGGCTACCATTCTAACATGCACGAGAGAAAACCACCCGGGCTAAGCTACTAGCTTAGTGGTGCTTCAATGATAAAAATTTTACATACATATATATTTTTTTCACATATTAATTAACCATTTAATAAATAAAGTATAAAAAAAGAATTATATAAAATCAATAAATTTCAGAAAATACTCAATAAAGTAAATATTCACATTAATTATTACATATAATAATCACAAGACATGCAAAAGTCCAAGATTTCATGTTTTTACCTATGGCAGATTTTGGACCTATTTTTGGACTTCATTTTTAGCCCATTTATAATTCGCATTTAGAGTTATGGCCTTCTAACAATTTGTAGATTATTGTCTTAGCTTTCAGAGTCATTAAAAATCACTTAAATCCCATTTTTCTTTCAAAAGTTATGGTTAATTTAATACTAAATCATCACAGATATTTCTGCCCAGAATTTTCTGGACAGATTCTAGGTTTGAATTTCATACATTTTTCTGGGAAAATATAGACATAATTAGATATTACAGTCTGAATAAAAATTAAAGTCGTGTGTCTTAGCTTTCAATTCCAATAACTAACATATAAAAGGGAGTTCCAGAACTCAAGTTATCATCAAAATAGTCAGGGTTATTCCTAGAATTTTGTACCCGAGCTATCAATTGGCATCAATCCATATTTCAACCACATTTATCATTTGCATTCATTTTAATACTAAAATTTCCAGAATTATAACTAAATTTATGTTCTCAATTATTTCACACCATTTGGTCCCATTTCCATATAAAATATAAAAAATGACAACTAATTACATAACACACAATCATGTTAAACTTTAACACCTAATTACACACATATGAACATCATGCAAAATTTTTATCAATGAAACACATACCTAATCATCCTTGGCTATTCCCTTAATCCTTTTTTTTTCTTCCCTTATTAGCTAGCTTTCTCCTTGCCTTTGTCACCCTCTTGAGGGCCTTTCCCTTGTTCACTTGTTTTTCCTACACAACCATATCACATCTCGATTCCAATATCCATTTTCAATGCTTTTCATGTCTACATAGTATGCTAATGCTCCTAATATATTTTACACCTTAATTGAGCTAAAATTTACTAAGGTTAAACTTTTCTCTTACTATGTCATGGCTTCCCAAACACTATATCCTAGTTCCCAATTCATTTTCTTCAATTCAACACTCAAATCATGCTTCACTTATCACCGATTGTTGTGCTTCTATGCTAATTTCAATTTTTCCCAAATTTCTTTAACTATGGAAGCCCCTCATTCATCCATTAACATCAAATTTTATTTAGTTCTTAAGCCATAAAATAATTAACTAACTTCAATTATCATTAATTCAAAGTTTAATTACACTTCCATCAACTAATCACAAACTTAAATTTCTATGTTCAATCTTGCAACATAACCTATATCTACCAACCCTAATCACATCTATCATCAATATGGATCTCAAATGGAAGGAAAAATTTTGAATTTAAGTAGAACAAACTAACCTTAAGTGTTCTCCAAGGTGGGCCGAAATTTGTCCCACTCTTCTCCCTTTTTCTTCTTCTTTCTTCCTTCCTTCTTGCTCCTTTGGTACCTTTGTAGTAAGAACTCTTTAATTCTGATTTTTCCTCTCTCAAAACTAATTTATTTTCTCACTTTTTCAAGCTTGATTTGCAGAGAAAAATGGAGCTTTAGGGAGCCTATAGTGGACAGCAAAGAGAGGAGAAAAAGAGAAGATGAAGATGGCTTATGGAAGAACATGGAATTTCCTTCATCTTTTTGACTTTTATACCTAAATTAAGAA
The DNA here is from genome assembly GCA_023653625.1 of Triadica sebifera. Classification (NCBI taxonomy): domain Eukaryota; kingdom Viridiplantae; phylum Streptophyta; class Magnoliopsida; order Malpighiales; family Euphorbiaceae; genus Triadica; species Triadica sebifera. Next base: position 36,480,994 of record CM042894.1, on the reverse strand, counting down.
GTGGGTCCCACTAATTAAAATTAATCTTAATTCTTATTGGTTCATTAAGTTAATTAATATTGATTAATATTTAAACTTTGAAAAATTCCATATTTACCACATCTTTTTCCATATTCACACTTTTTCCCCAAACAATATCTATAATACCGATTTTTTCCATAGGAAATTTTATTTTCTTCTAATTCTACCCCTAATATTTTTAATTCCCAAATAATAATACCCTTAATTATTTTCCCTTATTATTAGTCATTTTTTTATGGGTTCAAATTTAGACTCCGATTGAACTAGTGGACCCCATTACAGTCACGCGCAATCGGGGCCTAAATCACTGGATGTTACAATTCTCTCCTCCTTAAGAAAATTTCATCCTCGAAATTTACCTAATTAGGTGGAGCTAAATAGCTGAGGATACTGAGTTCTCATCATTTCTTCACTCTCCTAGAAGGCTTCTTCTACTACATGATTGCGCCATAGGACCTTTATCAATGGTACTTTCTTGTTCCATAGTTCTTTGACTTCTCGAGCTATGATTTTCACTGGCTCTTCTGCATATGTCAAGTCTGATTATACCTTTATTGATTCCACAGGTATTACAGGTGTCAGATCTGATCTATATCTCCTTAACATTGAGACATGAAACACATTGTGGATCTTATCCAATTCTGGTGGTAAAGCCAACCTATAAGAAACTGGACCCACACATTCAAGTATTTCGTATGGTCCAATAAATCTAGGACTCAGTTTTCCCTTTTTACCAAAACGAAGTACTTTCTTCCAAGGTTAAACTTTCAAAAATACCTTGTCTCCGACAGCATATTCAATGTCTTTCCTCTTCAAATCGGCATAGGATTTTTGTCGATCAGTTGCAGCTTTTAACTGATCTTGTATTAATTTCACCTTCTCTTCTGTCTGCTGCACTAATTCTGGCCCCATTAATTTCTTTTCACCAAGTTCTATCCAACATAGTGGTGTTCTACATCTCCTTCCATACAAAGCTTCGTATGGTGTCATGCAGAGACTAGCTTGATAGCTATTGTTGTATGAAAATTCCATCAATGGTAAATGTTTATCCTAGCTACTCTCAAAATCAATTACATAGATTCTCAGCATATCTTCCAACAATTGAATAACTCGTTCGGATTGCTCATCTGTTTGTGGGTGAAATGTTGTACTAAAAGTAAGTTGGGTCTCCAATGCTTGCTGTACACTTTTCCAAAATTTTGATGTGAACCATGGATCTCAATCAGAAATAATAGATACTAGCATCCCATGCAGTCAAATTATCTCATTGACATATAATTCTGCTAACCAACTTAACGAATAATCCATCCGAACTGGCAAAAAGTGAGCCGATTTAGTAAGCCTGTCAACAATTACCCATACTGCATCATGTTTCTTTTGTGTCAAAGGCAAACCAGATACAAAATCCATCGTAATCCTTTTCCACTTCCATTCTGGAATTGCAATAGGTTGAAACAATCCAGAAGGTACCTAGTGCTCTGCACTTGTTGACATGTCACTTGTAGTATATTCCACTATATCCTTCTTCATTCCTGGCCACCAATAATGAGTCTTCAGGTTTTGATACATTTTATTGCTCCCTAGATGCATAGAATAAGTTGTATTATGTGCCTCTTTTAGAATTATTTGCTTTAATCTGCTGTCATTTGGCACGCACAATCGTCATTTGGCACGCACAATCTTCCTTTGTAACTTATGCTTCCATCATCTTCAACTTTAAAATCAAGTCTCTCCCCCTTTTTCATTGTCTCAGCAATTATCATCAATTTCGGATCTTGCTTCTGAGCTTCTCTCATTTGTTGCCTTAAAGTAGGTTGGACCCGTAACTCTGCCAAAATAAATTGTGAGTCTAATTTTTAATTTATTATTAATTTGTATATATTATATTATAATTGAGGAAATTTTTAAACTATACCTGCCAGTGTTTTTCTACTTAAGGCATCTACTACTACATTGACTTTGCCCGGCTGATAATTAATAATACAATTATAATCCTTGATTAACTCCAACCAGCATCTTTGCCTTAAGTTCAACTCCTTTTGTGTAGGCAGATATTTGAGGCTCTTATGATCTGTACATATGTAGCATTGCTCACCATACAAATAATGTCGCCATATTTTTAAAGTGAACACTATTGCTGCCAACTCCAAATCATGAGTAGGGTAATTTAGCTCATGAGGCATCAATTGCCTAGATGCATAAGCAACTACTTTACCCTCTTGCATTAATACACAACGTAGCCCATTATGAGAGGCATCATTGTATATCAAAAAATCTTTCCCTGACATAGATTGGGTCAAAACAGGTGCTTCGATTAACATGGCTTTTAGTTCCTCAAAGTTTGCTTGACACCGATCTATCCACTCGAACTTAGTTTCTTTTCTGAGCAACTTAGTAATTGGTGCAGTTATGCTTGAAAATTCCTTCACAAACCTTCTGTAGTAGCCAGCTAATCCAAGGAAACTCTGAACTTCTGTTACATTGAGAGGCAGCTTCCAACTTAGAATGGCTTCTATTTTGTTAGGATCAACCCTGATTCCTTCAACTGAAATAACATGCCCTAAGAATCCCACTTCTTCCAACCAGAACTCACATTTTGATAGCTTTGCATATAATTGATTTTCCCTCAAAGTCTGCAGTACTACTCTGAGATGTCTATCATGTTCTCCCTTGTCCCTTGAATACACCAGGATATCGTCTATAAAAACTACCACAAACTGATCAAGGTAAGGCCTAAAAATCATGTTCATCATATCCATAAAGGCAGCTGGTGCATTCATTAAACCAAACGGCATAACTAGGAATTCATAGTCGCCATAGTGAGTCCTGAAGGCTGGTTTGGATACATCTGATTCTTTGATTTTCAGTTGGTGATACCCGGATCTGAGATCAATCTTAGAGAATACTCCTGCTCCCTTCAATTGATCAAACAAATCATCAATTCTAGGTAGTGGGTATTTATTTTTAATCGTCACCTTGTTCAATTGTCGGTAATCAATACATAACCGAAAGGTGCCATCTTTCTTTTTCACAAACAACACCGGAGCGCCCCATGGTGACACACTGGGTCTTATGAACCCTTTGTTGAGCAATTCATGTAATTGAACCTTCAACTCTCTCAATTTTGCAGGTGCCATTCTATAAGGAGTAATTGATATCGGGGTTGTACAAGGAATCACATCAATAGCAAACTCTATTTTCCTATCTGGTGGTAACCCCGGCAAATCCTCAGGAAACACATCTGGGAACTCACATACTGTGGGGATGTCCTTGAGTTCTGGGCTCCCCTTCCTTGTATCTATCACATGGGCCAAATATGCTTCACATCTTTTCCTAATGTGGAATTTCCTTCATCTTTTTGACTTTTATACCTAAATTAAGAAGTGGGTCCCACTAATTAAAATTAATCTTAATTCTTATTGGTTCATTACATTAATTAATCTTGATTAACATTTAAACTTTGAGAAATTCCATATTTGCCACATCTTCCTCCATATTCACACTTTTTCCCCAAATAATCTCCATAATACCGATTTTTTCCATAGGAAATTTTCAATTCTTGCACTCTATTATTTTTGTCTTAAGCATCTTTTGAGGGGGAGACTTCTCAAAAGTACATATTGATAGATTATTTGTCACCATCAAAAAGGGAGAGATTGTTGAACCTTAAGGGGTATTTCTGTCATTCTGATGCTAACAAATAAAATAGCAATAATGTATTTAACAATGCTTGTGTTCTAAGTTTATTAAACAAGATACATCTTGAATAGAATATGATGCAAAAATAAAAGACAACTTTTGAAGAATCAAAATAAGAAGAAATAACAAAGTCACGCCCGTGATATAGCTTAGCGTCAACTCTCTAACATTTAAAGTTCACGGCCATGAAGGATCATACCAACCGTGAATGATCAAATCAGTCATGCCCGTGAAAGAAAGACACGCCCATGAAATAACATGTCAAGTTCTTCCAGAGAGCTTCACGACCAGAGTTACCACTTGAACCATGACTTGGAAAAATATTCAAGCTCGTGAAAGTACAAAGACACACTCGTGATCAAACACTTTAACTTCTTCTAAAGAGCTTCACGACCAGAGTCACCACTTGGACCATGACTTGGAAGAACATTCACGACCATGACACATAAAGTCACGCCCATGAACGAAGATGGAGAAACATGTCAGGCGCGAAGTTAAGAGTTCGTTCAACGGTTATTTTTGCATTAAATGCACCAAAACGACTATAATTCGCAGAGAAAGTATAAATGCAAGTCATTTATGAATCCTAAAAAGAAGAACAATTACTTTGAATCATTAATCTTGTTGTAGCCATTGTGCATTAATTATTTTCAACAAAACCTTTATTCTTTGTAGAAACCTAATTGCTCATAATTTCTGAGCATTATAGGTTGGTGAGTGTTTTCATTGTAATCCATTACTCAAGTGAGTTTGGGTGTATTGGGTTAAGATTGAAACACTTGTAAGGGTTTATTATGTGAACCTTAAAACACAAGGAGGTGGTTTATTGTGTGAGCCATTAAAACACAAGGGAATTTCTAGGTTAGGTGTTAGCCATTGAGAGAAACACCATAGTTGGGAGTGAGCTTATAAAACTCCATTATAACACTTAATGTGTTAGTAAAACTCTCAATTGAGATTGGAGAGAGAAGTAGAGTTTGTTAATACCCGAACCTCTATAAATCTTGTGTGCGATATCTCTCCAGCCCTACTCTATTTAATTTTATTCCACACTTAAAATTAAGAAATTTTTATTTCATAACCAATTCAACCCCCTTATTGGTTCATTGTTTAGGCAACAATATGTAAATGGATGCAACTAGTAAACCTTAGATGTAAAGTATAAGTTTTAATATATGTGAGATATGTTGATTTACAAATTTATTAAATGATGATATAGATGTGATGATGAAAAAACAAATTTACTATTAATGTTAATAGGTTCGTTTAACTTACTTGTATGTCATATGTGATTACTAGACTCAATGATAGGTTTTATTGAAATGCATAAGGTATGATGTTACAAAGTTACTGAGCCAAACTTGGTACAAGAGACAAAATAGAAGGTGAAGATCATTCGAGATCTTTAAGGGTAGCTTTCAACAGACAAAAATCTTATACGAATTTCAAGAGGAAAGATGTGGAAAACCTAGTGGGAGACAAGGTATTTTTCAAGGCATCTTCATGGAAGATGATTTTTAGATTCAGAAAAAATGGCAAGTTGAGCCCTAGGGTTTTTGGGCCTTATGAGATCTTAGAGAGTATCCGACTAGTTGCATATAAACTCATTTGCCTCCAAAGTTGAGTGTGATACACGATGTCTTCCATGTATCCATATTGAGATATTAGCTCATCATTATAGTAGAGAGTGTAGAGTTGAGACCGAATTTATCATATGAAGAGGAGCCAATTGAGATATTAGCTCGAGAGATTAATGAGCTTAATAAAAGCAAGTATCGCTAGTCAAAGTTTTATGGAAAATAATATCATTAAGGAAACAACTTGGAAAAACTGAAAAGTGATGAGGCAAAATACCCTAAGTTGTTCCAAGACAATATATCAGGTAATTTCGGGGATGAAATATCCAAAGGGAGAGAGAAATGTAATACCTGTAAATAGGATCTATAAATTGTGGTAATGGTTGGTGAAAGTTAAGAGTTAAGTAAAGTTTTAAAGGTTTTAAAGTTTATGATTTTTACTGTTTCATGCCCATGACAAGTGGTGTCATGGCCGTGAATGGTAGATTTTTAGTAAACAAACTATGAAGGTTAATCATGACCGTCAATAAGTGATTCATGCATGTAAAAAAGGAGTCATGGCCGTGAATCCTGGTCAGACAAGACAGATGAGATAGCCATATTTTTCTCTACTGCCATCCATTAAAATATGCTTCCCATTCTCTAAAACTCAATTGAACACACCATCTCCATCTTCTTCAACCTTCAAAATATCTCATTCTCTATTTTTAAAGATCCATAAAACAAGTTATACCTAAGAAAAGAAAGGGAGAAGATTGAGAAAGAGAGAGAGAGAGAGAGAGAGAAAGTTGAGAGTTGCAATAAAATAGTTGGTTTTAACATTCTTGTTTTTGGTTCATGTTTTAGAAGCTAAGATAACATTTTTTTCTTGTGTCTAAGAGCTAGGAGTCTATCTCAAGGGAGAGGACAAGCTTGAAGAGGAGAGTTGTGTTTAGACTCCATCCTAAGTATAAGGTCTATACATAACCACATTCAAAGACTTGAGTTGCATGAATAGTTATATTTTACCTTAAATGCATGATGTGAGTGTTCAATGTTGTGTAAATGGCATGTTTTCAAGTTGATATGCATTATGAGTGTTATTATGATATGGTAGATTTGTTATCTATTGATATAAATGAATGTTATTGGCATGATATATGGCTTATATGGATACTAGAGTGTTGATAAGGTCGCTGACATTGGTTAACTGTAGAGATTTATTGAATGTGAAATTGGTATGAATGACATGTTCTATTTTCTGAAAAAATTTACAGATTCATAGCCATGAACTGACAGTTCACAGATGTGAATGTCATGTTTCTGGGTTTTACAAGGAACGAACCCTTTCATGGGTTATTTCACTGTTTGATTCACTCCTGTGAAGGGATGATCACAGCCGTAAAAGATGTTACTGATTCACAGATTGAATCATAGTTTGGTTTATGGATAAACTACCATTGACAGAATGCTTCACAACTATGAAAGATAGTTCACAATTTTGAAGCTGCTTAACTTGGTAAATTTATATATTAGCATGTGAATCAAGGTTGATTTGTTGAGGTGGTATACCTCTATCATATGGTTATAACATGGTATGAGAATGAATGTTATGGTTATACTTTATGAGAATCAGGGAATATGGATTAAATTGTAATATTGAAATGCTAAGTGCGTGACAAATGATTGAGCTCAATACTCTAACTAGGACTTGAGTTAGGATAGATGGCATGCCATTAAAGGAAGATCGATACTAAGTGACCTAGGTTGGTCGCGTTTGAATTCTTGAAGGCCCAGGATTTAAGCCAAGTGAGCTTTCCTCATTATATATTATGTGCACACTCTTTTCCTCTTACAGGTATTCTGAGAAGCTCAAACATGTGTTCTGAAGGCTCGGGTGAGAGTCATACATTGTTTCCATATCCAATTTAGTCTAGTTAAGAGTAAAACGGATAATGGATTGATTTAAATAACTTTCTAAGTATAGTGCATACTTGTATGATTAATATTGGATGTATTGATATGTCATGTTCATTTTAGGGTATAAATGTGTGAGATCATTATGGTATGTCATGTAGTATGTGAGATTGTGCATGTTCAAAGTTTGAGATAAGTCGTTATAATAAGTCGGTAAGATTGTCATGCATATTGTATTATATGTTGTGTTTTGCATGTTATTATGTACTACTAAACATTAGTTTGCTTAGCATATGACCTTTCCATATACATGTTTGGAGTTTAGGAGAGGAGCAACAGAGGAGGACGCCTGAAGGTCGGAGTTAATAATATATACTTGTAGTGGGTGATATAACTATTTTATATTTTGTTGGTTTTATTAAGTTGGGTAGTTATAAATTTATATGTTATTTTTAGAGACATGTAATTTTGTAACTACTCATTTTTATATAACTTTTAGGGCTTGTGGATGTCCATTGATTATTGTATTTAATCTTTTATTGTATTAAGTCTTTTAATGATATTTTATGCTTTTAATAAGTAATTATGGTCATGGTGCATCAAAGTTTTAAAATTTATGCCATTTTAAATCATATGCATCGTAACATGTTTTTTAATATAATTGGATTATTTTTAATTATATCGAATGGTGTTATATTACTAATTCACTTCTATTACATTTTATTATTGATTTGATACCTGAATAAAATCATGAATTGAGTACAAATAAATTAATTTTTTCATTACTCAAATTACTTATGATTTTTAACTAATAAATTATATTGAGCAGTGTATAAATACATTTGAAATTTTGTTGACCACTTTTTAGATAACCTTCTACAATATTTAAACTACAAATTTATTACTTAGATTTCATTTTTTAGAATATTTTTATTTTATAAGTAAAATTATCAACTTTAATGGTTAATTTATTCTTAGACTAACTTGTTGACAAAGGGAAAACACAAATAGTTGTAATCCATACGTGATACTTGAAATCCAGGAAAACTTAACTAGGCGATAAAATTATATTCAAAGAAAAGGATACAACTTCAATGCATAGAGAACGTTTCTACCTAATAAAGCTAAAGACAGCGACTTCCATTGAAATTTGCCAAAGCAAACATACATGAAGTCATTCTCATTATATATAATAAAAAATTTAATAGTTTAATTAAGATTTATAATAATTATCCATATTCATAACTATTAAAAATTCGAAAATAATAGAGTTATATATATATAACTCTATTATTTTCGTACACGTGTATACATTGTGTCCCCCACATCATCTCTCCAATCAAACTGATGTTGATATTATATAACATATGAAAACACCAAACATACAAATTTCTTCAATGAAATTGATAATAATATGAACTCCATTGTTAGTGCTTGTTTTTCGTAAGTTTGTTGGAAATTTTTATGAAGATTTTTGGATTTAATGTATGTGAAAAATTGGTGAAGATTTTTTGGAAATTTTAAATTAGTCTTTTGTATTATTTTTTAAAATGTTGTTAATGTTTTTAGGAAAATGAAATTTTTTGAATGGTCATATATATGTCGAATATGGCATGTAAAAGTGCAGATGTGAAAATTAAAGGAAAAAAAGATATATGGAATAGAATAAGGAATTTGAGATATTTTTTCCTCTCTTTCTCATTTGATATTTTTCTAATATTCATTTTTCACATATTTTTACATAAAGGTGAGCTAACCTCACAAAAAAACAAACACAATAACGAAAATAAATTATGCTAATAGGTCAGGATTTAATCTTTATTGATGTTTATGTTTCCATAGATTTCTAATTATCCTTTAAACTAGTTTTTTCATGTTTCTTTCTTTCTAGTTTTATGTGTTCTAGTTCAAGTTAAGTTTTTTGTATTTTTATGGTTTATTTCTATATTGGATGGACCGGCGTATTCTTGAACTGAATTTCTATGTTTGATGGACAAGCATGTCATTAAACTGAATTTCTATGTTTGATGGACAAGCATGTCCTTAAATTGAATTTCTTTGTTGAATCCATGTCCTTAAATTGAAGATTTTTGGAATTAATGCATGTAGGAAATTGGTGAAGACTTTTGAGAAATCTAAATTGGCCTTTTGTATTTTTTTACAATGTTGTTAATATTTTTGGGAAATGAGAAGTTTTTTTTAATGGTTTTATATATGTCAAATATAGTATGTAATATGTGTGTATGTGGAAATTAAAAGAAGGAAAGATTTACAGAATAAAATAGGGTATTTGAGATATTCTCTTCTCTCTTTCTTGTTTGATATTTTTTATAATATTCATTTTTTTTTTCTCCACCATGAAGAAAAAGAAACCGAAATTCTTATTTATGTGTTTTCTCTCCTTCATTTAAACCTAACAAGTGGTATTTATGTTTGGTTTTTAGTATCTGTTTTCAGTTCTTTTATTCTATTCATATTGTCTAATTTAAATATGTCAAATACTCTAGGTGATCTATTTCTAATTCGTTTATTATTTATTCTATTTTTTGAAATTGTTTATTCTCTAGTGTGTTTAGTATTCTAATCTAAGACTATCATTAATTATGGATTTCTACTTCCTACTAATGGTATTTTATCTACTTTTTCCGATTGATATGTTCTAGTCTTCATTATATATGGTTCTTAATATGAGTATGTGTTTTAGTTTGGTTCTCTAATTCTAACAAATGTTATTGAAGCATCTCTAAATCCAATAAGGTTTGTATAAAAGTGAATTATAAATATATATATTCTTTAATTTCTTCCTCACAAAATTGCATCATTTGCTTAGAAGGCTCAGAGTTTATTTATACCATATTAATATATTCAATCTTAACATTTAGATTATGAGATTGACTCAAGTTTCGTAGTAACTTGTGATCAACATTGAAAATATATGTTTCAAACAAGTATTTTCTTTCTAAGTTGGATTCCGATTTCCAAGTTACAATTATGTAAATCTAAAGGCTAATGCAATATTTTTGAGTTTAAACTCTAATACTGTTCATCATTTGCTCAATGCAGTAGTAGCTGAATGCATCAAATTATGGCTTCATGTAGCTGCAATTTATGTAACAATTCTTCTAGAAGTTGCTTTTTGTGCTTTTGGCGAGAAATAACTAATTTGTTCGCATTCTTTTTTTTTTTTTTGTTAGATAGCATTTTTCACATTTCAGATTGTTGAATCAATAATCTATTGTGTATATATACTTATTAGTAGCTTCTTGTATTGTATAAGTTTTCAGTTCAATGAATTCTTCTTCAACTTTACAAAAGTTTATATGGTGTTAAAGCTCTTTTTACATTTTATTTCTTAACTACCATTTTTCTCTCTTATTTTCCTTTGAGCCAAACAATATTCTCTTTCTTTTTAGATTTTATTTCTTAACTGCCATTTTTCTCTCTTATTTTCCTTTGAGCCAAACAATATTCTCTTTACAAATTTTCTCTTTCTCAATGGCCAATCCTAATCAAACTCTAATGTAAGATACAATCCAATCCTTAATAGGTATAACCTAATGAAAATTAATCCTTAGTTCTTGTTCAACCAATTCTCGCTGGAAATAAAATCACACTTGGTCCAGATCAATGAAGACAAAACAGAGATCAAAGAACAAGTTAAAGTTCATAAATGGTATAATCATATCTCACATAGAATAATCCTATGTGATAACCTTCTTTCTTCAACTTTTAGTTCTGCAAGATAGAAAAACCTTAAAAGGGAGTGTCGAGACTATTCTGGTACAACCACTTCAATGCTTAAGTTAGAGATGAGGAAAATGAAGAGGGAAAGCAAAGAGTTTAGGTTAAGAGTTCTACGGTTTTCTTTCCCTGAAAGGCGTTTCCCCTTTTTATACTTTGCTTAAGCTCATTTCTTATAGGTTGTCGATGTTGCATTAATGAGGCGTTCTTCTGATTGGTCGAGTATACTTCTACTTTAACAATTAGCAGTGCATCATTCTGACAACTGGTCCAGGCACGATGCAAGGCTACATTCTGATTTTGTTAGCGCACTTTTGCTTATCAGGCGACCATTTTGTACCTGTCTTGTCCTTTTCTGCCATGTGTCCTTGTCTTGTAGCTGTTTTGTTTGTTTTCTATTCGGTGCAGTGTTCACTATTGGGTCTCTCAATTTTCCACCTCTGGTGTATTAGTTGATTAAAATATCTCTTTTACCTGGTGCAATTGATCTTCAGTTATGAGTCTTCTTTCCCTAGTGTGGTTGGTACAGGTATCGAGTCTCCTTTTCCTAGTGGGTTCAATCTTGGGTGAGGCGATACCATAGCTTTCCACAGAAAGAGTTGATCATTTATTTTCAAATCTTTGCTTTTTACAATCTTCTCATGTGATATGTAGGCGATTCTAAAACGTATTTTAATGCGATTACTAAAACTGTTGTTATCTTCTAAATTTGATTATAATCGATGTGTATGAATTTGTTTTTTACTTAATGACCCTAATATCATTACTACTTTATTAATTTTTCTTATTTTCAAAAAATTTGGATAGTAAAACGCTATAAATCTAACTATTTTATCTGCATAGCCTATATTAGCCACAACAATTCAAATATAAAATATTTCTCATTCAACAAAACTCAACATATTATTCTTTACATATAATAGTTCATAAACGTTCTTTATCAAAACGTATACATAATCTCACTCTTTTATATATATATATATATATATATATATATATATATATATATATATATATATATATATATATATATATATATATATATATATATATATATATATATATCATTCATACTAATATACTATCTTTATTTTATCCTTTCAGCTGTTCCTAAAAAAAAAAGTGGTATGCTTGCTTCTATATTTTTCTAGCTATTATCTGCACGCAGTCAAATAATTACGTGTTGAATATTAAAAATGTCAAGCGGTGATTACCAATATAAGGATTTCCATTGATATAAAATTTTTATACATTCATGCAATATCATATTCACTACAATATTCAAATTTTACTCTTTAATATATTAATTATTCTTTTAATCAATATTTTATTATTATTTACCATTAATTCACTATTTAACACCTTTATCAAATTAACAATTTTACCTAATTAATCTTATTGTTCTTTTTTTTCAATTTACTTCTGAATTTTTATTTTCTTTCAATTTAATCATTTTTCATTCTACTTCTTTAATTATCTCTTTTTTTCTCCTTATATTCTATTTTACTATTTTACTATTTTTGTCATATTTATCACTTTTATCATTTTTATTATTATACCATATTTATCATCATATTTCTCACTTTTATCATATTTATTACGGTTGAACCTTGAGGGATATTTTTGTCCTTTTGATGATAACAAATAAAATAGTAATAATGTATTTAACAATATTTGTGTTCTAAGTGTGTAAAACAGAATATACTATAACTAGAACATGAAGCAATATTGAAAGACACTTTTTGAAGATTAAAATCAAAGAAATAGCAAAGTCACGCCCGTGACTAAATATGTCATGACCGTGAATGAATCTTAGCGCCAACTCTCCAACATTCAAAATTCACGACCATGTAGGATCAAACCAACCGTGAATAATCAAGCAGTCATGGCCGTGAAATATAGACACGCCCGTGAGCAAACATGTCAAATTCTTCTAGAGAGCTTCGCGGTCAGAGTCACCACTTGAACAACGGCTTGGAAGAATATTCACGCCAGTGAAAGTATTATTCACGCCCATGATCAAACACTTCAAATTCTTCTAGAGAGCTACACGGTCAGAGCCACCATTTGGATCACGACTTGGAAGAACATTCACAACTGTGAGACATATATTCACGCCCGTAAATGAGGAAAGAGAAACAAATCAAGCGTGAGATTAAGAGTTGGTTCAACAGCTATCTTCACATTAAATGCACCCAAACAGTTATAATTCGCTGAGAAAGTATAAATGGAAGTCATTTATGAATCCTAAACAAGAAGAAAAACAACAACAATTACTTTCTATCAGTTCATCTTGTTGTAGCCTTGTGAATTAATTATTTCTCTCAACAAACCATTATTCTTTGTATAAACTTAATTGCTCATAATTTTTTAGCATTGTAGGTTGGTGGGTGTTTTCATTGTAATCAATTACTCAAGTGAGTTTGGGTATATTGGGTTAAAAGTAAAACACTTGTAAGAGTTTATTGTGTGAGCTATAAAAAAAATAAGGAATTGGTTTTTGTGTGAGTCATTGAAAAACACAAAGGAAATTATGGATTATATGTTAGCCATTAAGAGAAACACCATAGTTGGGAGTGAGCTTGTAAAACTCCATTATAATACTTAGTATGTTAGTAAAACATCCAATTAACATTGGAGAGAGGAGTAGAGTTTTTTAATACTCGAACCTCTATAAATCTTATGTGTGAATTCTCTCCTTCCCTACTCTATTTATTTTATTCTGCACCTAAAAGTTAAGAAAATTTTATTTACTAACCAATTCAACTCTCTTTTGGGTTCATTGTCTGGGCAACAATTACTTTTATCATTTTCATCATATTTGTCCCTAGTTTCAATCCGATAGAAAATCGTCGTACCGGATACACGGGACGTGGACCCCACAGATCCACTACATTGAAGAGTGACCCGAAGGACTATCCAAACATTGCAGTGTATACTGATCACTGAAGCAGACTGTTGTTGGCCTACCTAAGCGAGTCGTCATGACCCGCACCACGGCAATGGTGTCCCTATAGTTAGCCAATTATATCTTGGACTAGATTTAACCATCAAAAAATAACTAAGGGCAATGAACTTATTCTTTTGATTCAATTTTCATTAAATTCATAATTTCCATTTATTCCATATTATTAATTACCCAAAATTTTATTCATCCATAACCAAATCCTATTTTACCCCATTCTTTTTCCACACATTTCATTCTAATATATCAAGTATTCACCATTATTTTCAATGAGACCATCAAACACCATTGGATACACTTATTCATTATGTTTCATTTCATACATAAGGAAATCACTAATAAGAAAAATATTCAATATATTCTAAAAATTCTGAATCCAATCAAATACACTAAATATCATATCCTCTTGCAATTTATGGTTTAGTTTTCATTTAATTAGCAAGAAAAATATTAATTTATTCATCTCCATGTTTCGACCTACAAGTCTTTTTCATCATTAAAATTTTTCTTTCACATTCTAATAATTTATTTTACTAATTCATACTTCCATTAAAATATATATATATATATATATATATATATATATATATATATATATATATATATATATATACACCATAATATTATACTAAAACATAGTTATACCTTAATTTGCATTTTTACATAATATGGCCATTTTTTTAAAGTTCTACTAAATATTTTTTCTTATTAAATTTAACCATTCTAATCCACTTTTTATATTCCCTTAGTCATATTTAAAGCTTCCATTACCATTTACATGCAAAACTCACAAATTCTCTAAATTCCATAACCCTAATTCAAGCATAAACAATGGAAATAAGAAGATTTTGTAACCACTAACTTTATTTCCTTTCTTTATCCTTCATAGGCTTCCTTTTTCTTGGCTTTTTCCTTTGAAGCACCTTCACCTCCTTGAATACCTACCATGGCCGAAACATATACACCATTAAATCCACCATTATTTTGCTTCCATAACTCAATATAACTTCATAAATATCACCTACATACTCTAAATTCTCTATTTGAACCCTTAAAAAAAATTTAAAACTCTCAAATTCTCTTACCTCAATTTTGTGTCCTAACTTATCTCCTTTGATTTTCTTCCACTTTAGCCCTTCAAATGAAGATTATAGACTTCCACTAACTAATAGAGGGGCTGACATAATATTAGGGTGCTTGATTTTAGTGTAAATATTAGGAAAAATGAGAGAAATTTGGTGAAGAAGAGGGAGGAGGGTGGCTCATCCAAGAGAGAGCACAAAATTCTCTCCAGAGAATTCTGATTTTTGGACCCTTATATAATGGCTTAAAATGGGTGGGCTTGGACCCAACCAAAGTCCAACCCATTTAGGCCCAATTAAGCACTCTAAATTATTTCTCTCACTTTCCAAGCTCAATTTCACCCAACTTTGATTCTATAATATATATTCCCACATAAATTTTTTTAACTCAATAGAAGTCTGTTTCTGTCCAGCTCACCCAAACCAAATTGATTAGTTAAATTTCGATGCTACCGTAAAATTCCTTTTTCATTGTCAAATAATTATAAATATTATTTAGAATATATTCATGTCTTAAAATAAAATTTTAGATGTCGTTTACTATTTTTAATAGCAAACCAAGTCTCTTTTTTCCTTATTTTTTACTTTTGATTACTTATTTGACCTCATTTTTACTCTAAATTTTAACTTTGAACTAGTTATAACCTATATTTTTTGATGATCAAATAAAATATTTTTCACCCATAAATGTATTTTTGACCTCGGATATATTGATCAATTTCGAAAACTACTGTTTACGACTAACCTGGTATTTGGGTTATTACAATTCTCACTTACCAATAAAAATTTCATTCTCGAAATTTTATCTATACTGAACAATCGTGGATATTTTTGTCTCATTGTTGTTTCTGGTTCTCACGTGGCTTCTTCCACATTGTGATGATTCCATAGCACCTTCACTAGTGAGATTTTCTTGTTTCTGATTAGTCTAACCTCTCTGGCTAGTATATCTGAATTTCTTTTGGCTTGATCACGTGGTTAGGGTTTAACCTATATCTCCGTAGCATTGACACATGGAACACATCATGAATCTTTTCCAACTCTTGAGACAGCTTCAATCGATAGGCTACAATCTCATAAGGGCCTATAAATCTTGGACTTAATTTGCTCTTCTTGCCAAACCTCATAACCTTCTTCCAGGGTGATACCTTTAAAAACACTTGATCTCTAACCTGGAACTTTATGTTTTTTCTTCTTAAATCTGCATATGATTTCTGTCAGTCCATGGCCTCTTTTAATCTATCTTTGATCACCTGCATCTTCTCTTTAGTTTTGCGAACTAAATCGGTCCTCATTAGCTTTTTCTCACTTAATTATGTCCAACATAAAGGAGTCTTATATTCCCTCCCATAGAGTGTTTCGTATGGCGTCATTTTGATGTTGGACTGATAGTTGTTGTGGTAAGCAAAGTCGGCAAATGGCAAATACTTTTCCCAACTGCTTTTAAACTCAAGGATACAACTTCTCAACATATCCTCAAGTATTTGAATTACATCCGACTGCCCATCAGTTTGGGGATGACAAACCGTACTAAAATAAAGTTTTGTCCCTAATACTTCCTGCAACTTCTTCCAGAACTGATAAGTAAATCTTGGATCCCTATTTGAAATAATAAAGGGTGATTACTCTTTGGGCGAAAATGACAGCTTTTATTTCAATCGAAGATTGTGTACCCCGATCAAGATGAATTTTTCCTTATATTCCATTTTACAATTTTACTATTTTTGTCATATTTATCACTTTTATTATTATATCATTTTTATCATATTTATCACTTTTATCACTTCTATCATATTTATCATATTTGTCACTTTTATCATATTTATTACTTTTATCATTTTTATCATATTTGCCCCTAGTTTCAATCCGATATAAAATCTTCGGACCAGATACATGCAACGTGGACCCCATAAGTCCACTACATGGAAGTGTGACTCCAAAGGACCACCCAAGTACTGCACTATACACTGATCACTGAAGTAGACTGTCATTGGCCTACCTAAGTGAGTCGCCAAAACCCACACCGCGACAATGGTATCCCTATGGCTAGCCAATTATATCCTAGACTAGATTTAACCATCAGAAAACAACTAAGAGCAATGAACTTAATCTTTTGATTCAATTCCCATTAAATTCATAATTTCCATTTATTCTATATTATTAATTACCCAAAATTTTATTCATCCATGACCAAATCCTCGTTTTCCCCATTCTTTTTCCACACTTTCCATTCTAATATATCAAGTATTCACCATTATTTTCAATTAGGCCATCAAACACCATTAGACATACTTATTCATTACGTTCCATTTTGTACATAACAAAAATACTAACAAGAAAAATATTCAATATATTCTAAAAATTCTGAATCCAATCAAATACACTAAATATCATATCCTCTTGCAATTTATGGTTTAGTTTTCATTTAATTAGTAAGAAAAACATTACTTTATTCATCTCCATGTTTCGGTTTACAGCTCTTTTTCATCATTAAAATTTTTCTTTCACATTCTAATAATTCATTTCATTAATTCATACTTTCATTAATATATATATATATATATATATATATATACCATAATATTACACTAAAATATAATTATATCTTAATTTGCATTTTTACATAATATGGCCTTTTTTTTAAAAAAGTTCCACTAAATATTTTTCTTATTAAATGTAATCATTCTAATCCACTTTTTATATTCCCTTAATCATATTTAAAGCTTCCATTACCATTTACATGCAAAATACACAAATTCCCTAAATTTCATAACCCTAATTCAAGCATAAACAATGGAAATAAGTAGATTTTGTAACTACTAACTTTATTTCCTTTCTTTAGCCTTCATAGGCTTCGTTTTTCTTAGTCTTTTCCTCTGAAGCACCTTCACCTCCTTGAATACCTACCATGGCCGAAACATATACACCATTAAATCCACCATTATTTTGCTTCCATAACTCAATCTAATTTCATAAATATCACCAACATACCTTAAACTCTCTATTTGAACCCTTAAACAAATTTAAAACTCTCAAATTCTCTTACCTCAATTTTTTATCCTAACTTATCTTCTTTGATTTTTTTCCACTCTAGCCCTTCAAATGAAGATTAGATATTTCAACTAACTAATATAGGGGCTGAAATAATATTATGGTGCTTGATTTTGGTGTAAAAATAGGAAAAATGAGAGAAATATGGTGGAGAATATGGAGGGTGATTTGGCCAAGAGGGAGGATGAGAGGAAGGAGTTGCAGAATTCTCTATAGAGAATTCTGACTTTTTGACCCTTATATGATGGCTTAAAATGGGTGGGCTTGGACCCAAACAAAGTCCAACCCATTTAGACCCAAACAAAGTTCAACCCATTTAGACCCAATTAAGCACTTTAAATTATTTCTCTCACTTTTCAAACTCAATTTCACTCAACTTTGATTCTATAATTCATAATATATATATATATATATATATATATATATGCCCACATAAAAATTTTCAACTCAATCAGAGTCTATTTCCTGTCTGACTCACTCAAACAGGATTGATTAGTCAAATTTCAGTGCTACCGTAAAATTACTTTTTTATTATCAAATAATTATAAATATTATTTAGAATATATCTATATCTTAAAATAAAATTTTAAATATCGTTTACTATTTTTAATGCCCAGTCAAAGTACGGTCAAATCAATTTATTAATTAAATCAGGTACATTTTTTCCTTATTTTTGACTTTTGAAAACTTATTTGATCTCATTTTCACTCCAAATTTTACTCCCGAACTAGTTACAATATATATTTTCCGATGATCGAATAAAATATTTTTCACCTACGGGCGAATTTTGTTGGATTTTGAAGAATGAATCATATTCATAAACGCAACGAAAAAAATAAAATTTTCAAAACCTAAAATAAAAGATTATACTTGTACCATTAAAACTAATTTTTATCTAAATATAAATGTGAAAAATTATACCTTGTAATTTCTTATTTGTTCTTCAAATCTTCACTTTGTTGGGTTGTAGCAAACCACAACAATCCACACTAGGATGTCTCTAATGATAATCTATATGAAGAATGAAGAAGAAACTATCAAGAGAAATGGTTTGAACAAATTCAAAGTGCTACCTTTGAAAATGTTTTTGAGAGAATTTTGTTGTCTTAAAAATAATTTTTTCACAAAAAAATATTTTTATGTCTATTTTATGTCATTTGATGTCTTTTCTATTTGAATCAAATTCAAAGAAAAGATGAAAAGTCAAAAATGGAGAAAAGATAAATGAATAAATAGTAATTGGCCATAATTGGCCTAATTAAGTCCAAAAATTGTCGTTGGCCAACAGGTGGGAGGCAGCAGCGCACTGGGCCTGTTGCGGGCTGCTGCTGGGCAACCCAGCTGGCCGCTAGGCGGGCTAGAAGTCTGCCTAGCATATATGGGCTCGTTGTGACATTCCGCCTATATAATAGGAATAATCTCATTACATAAGCGGAATGACACTGACAATCTGAATGAAACTAGTCTAAATTTAAAATTTTTATTTAATAACTAAATTGATATTTTTTTTAATATTCAAATATACATATGGATTCAATTATCAAATACATTATCATGTTACATAATTTATTATACTTCATTATAACTATCAAAATTAATAGTTTTTTTTTATCTTACATCTAACTATATAGATATAATATCAAAATACAAAATATGTTCTTAACTATATATAAGACATGTCTAACAAACCCATATGCATGATAATAGAGAAGATGCAAAAATAATATGTATCCGACCCTCAACCAGTTCTGACGCGTTTCTTCTAGTATGGGCTTGTACTTTCTCTATTAACTTCACAATTTACTACTTGCAAGCTCCAGTTCCTGTGCAGAAAAAACCCACGCTAAGCCATTTCTAGCTTAGTGGTACATATAAGCATTTAAGTTTTCCCATGCAGTCACACAAACATAGGTCATAATAATTATGATATAATTTAAATAAATTATTGCATAAAATTTAGAAAATATTATAATAAAATAAAATTTATGTTCCATTATATTATCATTATATTTGTATCAGGACATGAACTGTATATATATTCAACCATATGTAATATATAAAATATTAAGCATTCTACCTCCTATCATGTTTTCATAACTCATTTTAAGTTAATTGATTTCCCTAAAATTATGATTGTTTAGTTAACTCAAATCTCAATCCATATAAGCATAAATATTTTAACATAAAATTACCAAAATGCAATGTAGATAATTTATAATACAGTACACCAGATTATAACATACATTATACATGGACAACCACATAATTATACAATAGTATCAAATTCATTGATAATATATATATAACTCAATTATAAATTTAGCTTACCTCAATAAATATTTATAATTCATGCTGAATATTTATAATTCATGTTATTTCACACATTTTATCTTTCAACAAGTACATGTATGTCTTTTAATTATTTTATATAAAATATTTTAATATAAATAACCCAAATCTCATTCTCGGACTGTCCAAATATAGGGCGTGTAGTAAGGCTGCTCGCGGAGCTTAAGCACCCTATTCACTATAGCCTTAAGTCAATAGCGCTCGCGGAGCTTAAGCCTCATGACCGAGTATAATCACATCATCTATGTACAATTAGGATAGGGGTGCTCTCGAAGCTAATACCACCCTGTTCCTAAACCATATCAATATCGGTACCGTAATGCCTCCGCAATGGTGCATCATCTATCCCTAATTAGTCCACAGGTTGAGAACTGGGCAATTAATGTTATTACTTATTTATTTTCTTTATATATTAATTTGCTGGAATCAATATTCCCATTACATATATAATGAAAATATGATTATAAAATTTTAAAATCATATATTCATATGATATTCCATTATATATAACTATTTAAGTAATATTGACATACTTTAATTAGTTCTCTATACAATCAAAGCCAACAAATCTTTTAATACAAAACTAAAATTTATAATAACTTTATGAGTCTAAGTATGTCATATAACCTCTCTTTTCATATCAAATACATATGTCATACATGACTTTCTAACTTCACTCTTTATTGTCCTAATTATTAATAATTACCATTAATAATTATCCCATTTTTAATCAATTATATACTAATCTATATTGAAAAATATATTATATTACATATTATAAACCAAAATTTCCTATATTTTATCAATCAATCATTCATCCATATGTCTATACATGCATTAACATGAAATTTCATTGGTTAAGCACTCAATTCATTTCATATTTACACATTTTAATACATTATTCAAATATGCCACTTATTCAATTAACACACAAGCATGCAATAAGGCAAACTAAAATGCATATATGTACAAACCTCAATAGAGCTTTTTTTCCAAAATCTAAAATTTGGAGCTTGTCTACTTTTATTGCTTTTCTTCTTGTTGAGACCCTAATTCGAAAATATAAATAATTAATACATTGATAAAATATTTATTCTTAATATAGTTTAAATAAATAACTACAATTTCTTATAAGCTGGAACATGACCTTTTAGGACTGTTGGATGAATAACGTTTTCTAAAATTATCCAATTTATATGATTCTTGATCTTAATTAAATAAAACATCTAAATCTAAAATATACTAAAATTTCAGAATTTTTGAACTATTACACGATTTTTGGTATATTTTTAAATATTGCTCTGTTATCTGCCTTTAGGCAGTTTCGGGGTACCATATTTAAAACTTCATATCTTTAAATGTGTAGCTTAAATTATTATGAACATTTTTATACAGTTATATAAGTTACTTTGGAATATTTTGCATTTTTAACTCATTTCCAGATTCGGTCTCTAAGGTTCTCAAATATTGGATGATATATAACTGGTTCAACATAGATTATCAACCCGACCAGTTTAATTGTTCAGCTCATAACTCACAAAACACATGACAATTTAAGGTGAAACTTTCACATAAATTTAGATAAGACATAGGAATAAAACTTGTATGTTTCGCACTTTGGCTAATTGGATCTAAAAATAGGTGAAATATAAGGACGAATTTACTGGAACTGTATAGGTATATGAAACCAGCTCAATCAAGGAACAATTATAGTTCATTTCAGAATAACTCAACCTACACAAAAGCAATTCATACTAAATTTTTCAGAGACCTCAATAACATATATACCTACAACTTTCATGTTTTACAAAATCTCAGATTAAGCCACTAAGATGATCAATGTTTATAAAAACCGTAGGTTATTTGGTTGATATGTCTCTCTGAACCAGCTTCACCCCAATAACTATATCTCTTCATATACTCAAAATATTTCAATACAATTTGGCATAGAGATACACAAGATATATATGAACAAATTTTATGCTTAACATATCCCCAAATTCGAGTCACAAGATAATCAAAAATAGAGTGCAATATCCTATAAAAATATAACCTAAAGAATTCTAATAACACAATAATCATGGGAAAAATATTTCTTACCAAGATCATATTTAATTGGACTGATTTTTGATGCAAATCTTGAAGAGAATGATGAGTAATTTGATCTAGGATATGGAGGAAGAAAAAGGGATGATGAAAAAGAAGAAGGAGAAAAGAGAAGAATGAGAAAAATATAGGGTTGGAAGCAAATGGCCAAAAAGACTTCAACCCCACTTCCTCCTAAATCACGATTTTGCTCTCTCTTTTTTTTTTTTGTTTCCTTCCTTCTCTGCTGACCCATTTTTTACTGTTCAATTTTCTTTTATTATTATTATTATTATTATTATTATTATTATTATTATTATTATTATTATTATTATTATTATTATTATTATTATTATTATTATTATTATTATTATTTCCTTATATCTAATATCTTTAATTTTTTTATACCAAAAATACAATTTAATTATGTGGTATAATTTAATCAAATTTATCATGTCAATAAATTTAATTTATTTTAATTTCTAATTTAGTAAATTATTCAATTTATTTAAATTTTTATGTCTATCATTTGTTTTCTATATATACCACATACTTATTTTAATTAGACTAATTTGTGGGCGTTACACCCGTGACCCTCTCGAACGATTTTTCTGTGCGATCTCATCGTGATCCATCCCGAAAGTATTCTCTCATATTTTGGATCATATCCAAGACCATTTTACTCATTCTCCATATCTTCAATGCGTGTGACCTATTAGGTTTCCGGTTATGTTGACCACTTAAATTAAAAATTAATTTAAGCAGGTCATGAGCGGTATCTAGTAACACATCATGACCCATAATTGACCGGAAAGTCAGTGGTTTGACTACGAACCTTTCCATACACAATTTCCGTGCAATTATTCCTTTCACCATTCTATTCTCCACTTGGTTCAGAGTATGGACATGTGTGAACTCCCACTAGACTGACTACGTCACGTCTAGTACAAGTAATGTTAGTTCTTGTCCTTGAGGCTCATTACTCTATTAGATATGTCATTGAAGACTATCTTTATGAAATTTCCACTCTGGCCAGAGATTTCTGAGTATTGACCATGATAAGCGGCCATGGGTATACACTTCTTCTATCAAGAGTGGTGAATCCTTTGTTGGTTACCCAATTACCTTCGAATACCTCAAGTTGTATCCAATCACTAACTTATGAGCTACCTCTCTGAGGCAACAAGGAATAGTGTCAAAATATAGAATCAATATTCAAGATATCCTTGAGTACCTCAAGTCTAAGGATACTTGCACCATTGCTATGATGAGACTATCATTGACATTTGAATATATTATCCATATAATTGTCTCATAGTTGGTCATCCAATGTACTTATCTACACTTAGCAAGCACCACATGTTAACTCTAAACATCTCATATTTATAGATTTTGAGATCTACTACTCGATCCAATCAAGGAGTGTAACATGTGCTAGTCTTTCTGGATTAATAATGTCTCGTATCATTAATCCTATGACTAGGGATAATTTTGATACTAACATAATTACACATGATAAGAATCTCAATATCATGATTTCCTTCATGTTATGTTATGTATTAAGGACGTCATTAATTGATTTAAGATCATTTATCAATTCATATATCAAATGAACGTCAAATTAATGAAAAAGCCTTTTATTAATCAAATAAATTTGTACAATAAGTGCTAAAGATGATTGCCTTTAGAGCACTCCTCTAACAAAGTTTTGACCCCAGGTATGCTGATCAATTTTGGAAACTACAGTTTATGACTAACACAGTATTTGAGTCATTACATGATGTTCCTTTGATAAGATTTTTTTTTGAAATTCAAAATTTTCTTCTTCAATAAATATTCTAAAGTAATAATGATGGGTTCCACACATTGTTTGGTGGTGGCTTGGGGCTTTAAATGCTCTACCTCTTTTTTTTTTCTACCTCTACTTTTGCAAGATAGAAAAAGCTCAAAAGATAGTGTCAGGACTATTCCAGCACAACCACTTCGATGCTTAAGCTAGAGATGAGGAAAATGAAAAGGGAAAGCAAAAAGTTTAAGTTAAGAGTGCAAAGAAATTCTTATTCTTTACTTAAAGGGGGTTTCCCTTTTTATACTTTTCCCCTGCTCATTTCTTATTGGCTACCAAAGTTGAATTCATAAGGTGTGCTTTTGATTAGTCGAGTGTACTTCTACTTTATCAATTAGTAATGCATCACCCTTATTATAACACCCTTTGATATAATTAAAAATAAATTCAATTATAACAAAGGATGATACGATGAAAATGATTTCAAAATGTCATAATTTAAAAGTTTGATGCACCATAGTTATGATGACTTAATAAAATTATAAAGTGTCATTTAAAAACTTAAATACAATAAAATATTTAATACAATAAACAAACGGGCAAATCACTAGCCCAACGGTTTTACAAAATAGATAGTTGTAAAATTACATGTCTCTGAAAATAAAAGCATGTACATCTATAACTACCCAAACCCAACAAAAACAACAAAATACAATAATTGTATCATCTACCCCAAGTATGTATCCTTGACTTTGCTCTTGGGCATCCTCCTCTGTCGATCAAGTCCTAGACTTTGAACCTGCACATGGGAATGCCCATATGCTAAGCAACTTAATGCGTAGTAGTACATAACAACATGCAAAACACATCATATATATACAAAATGCATGATAAACTTATCGTCATATCAATATGACTTACCATGCCGTCCGCACATGCAACATACTAAGTATTTATGATGTCATGTCTTTAAATTGAAAAAGATGAAATAAGAGGACTAGCAAGTTCATAAACTACAAAATTTATTGAAAAATGAAAGATCTACATGTTTTTAAATGTATAAAAAAAAAAAGGAATGAAGAGGACTAACATGTGCTTAATTGAAAATAAAGAAGGCTAATATGTCTATAAATTGAAAAAGATGAAATGAAAGGACTAATAAGTTTGTAAACTACATAAAAATAATGTTTTGAGGTCAATAGCCATTTTTCATGTGTATTAATTTCTTGTTTTATTGAAAAAGTATCAACTCAAAGAAGTTCATAAATATCTATTAAAAAACAGGATGTCTCAAGAAGGAGAATTGCACTCTTAAAATAGATTATAAGTAACATATATATATATATATATATATATATATATATACATCAACATAAATTAATGCATATAAATCATCGAAATCTGAGGGTTTTTAGAAATGAATTTTATCTTTAGTTTATGTTTAAAAATATACCAAGTAGTTGAAAGAAATAAAACATTGATTGTGGTAGAAAAGAGTGCTAGAAAAAGTGGATGAATAATGAAGGCTATAATGATTTGTATTTTAATTGTATAATCACTCTCCTTAAGAAAATGTACCTCCATTATGTTGTTGGCTAGATTTATAGTAATTCCTTCTAGGATAATCAAAGCAAATTTGAGTTTAAAAGCAGGAAAACTAATTAAACTCACCCAAGAATAAGTTGGAGAATGTTATTTGGTTGTTTTTTTAAACAAAAGAGAGGTTAAAATATGAAAGAAAATATTAAGAACGAAATATTACATTTGGGCAATTATTTATAGTGTCTTGGTATCCTTTTGATCAGTCACAATTCTTAAGAATTGAGAAAAAAATGGTTAAATAATATTTTTAGTTATTACAACACTTTTCGCGACCATAACTTTCATAAACTAGTTGTTAGTGACAGTTAATAACACCATTTCGCAATCGCGATATTATGTGACTAGAGACAAAATTTTAGCGACTGCGAATTATGGTGCATAAGAAATAAGACACAATAACGACTACAAATTTTGTCACTAAAGCTTTTCGGTGATAGAAAATTCAAAAATTAATTAATATTCAATAATTTTAATTAATTTTTAGATTATCATTCAAGTGCAACTTTTCCTCAAAACTTTTTTACCATCAATTCATATTAGAATGATATACTATAATCTCATACAAAGCTCTCTTTCATTTTTTATGTGTAATTTATTACTAACTATTTCAACAATCCCTCACTTAGTGATAAACATAAGCAAGCTTGAAAGAATTGTGCATTTAGAAAGTGTCTTTCAACTTAAACTTTCTATTAGTATAAACTTTTCAAAGCCTTATCGAAATTAAGGTTGTGATAAAATATTAAATTATGATTCATATGTGATAAGACTAGAATAGTCATACACACAAACCTTACTTTATTCTCTAACATATTCATCGTTAGCTTTAACACCATATTATAGTATTGTGCTACCTTCTAAATTCATGAATACTTATAAGAATTTTAATTTTTAAATTCTTGATAGAAGTGGCACCACTCCTAGAGTTCATATAGGCGAAGACCCTTTGAAGTTTGTTTAAAACTTCTTTGTTCAAAACCAAACAAATATCTTCATTAAGAATATGTTACATATTCAACCTCCTTTTCATAAGTACTACATACTAGTACTCATTATATGTTACTAATAACTTGTTGCTATCTTTTGAACATTTCAAATTGCTTAGCAATAAGTGAGGTAAGGTTCCCATTATTAGGAAAAAAATAAAAATAGTTTTGACCCATTGCATATGTAGTACTTTTTATCATGTCTCTCGAGAGTGCTTTAGTTAATGGGTTGACCAAGTTATTGTTTGACCTTATATAGACAACTATGATTATCCCACCCAATATAAATTGCCTTATATACTCATGTCTCAAATCTATATGTCTAGATTTTCTATTGTATATCTTGCTAAAAGCTCTAGATATAGTCAATTAGCTATCACAATGTAAAGGGATTGTTGGCATCAGTTGTGGCCACAACTATATATCTAGTAATAAGTTTCTTAGTCATTCTGCTTCTTTATTTGCCACCCCCAAAACTGTAAATTCCAATTCTATAGTGGAATGAGTTATACATGTCTGCTTTTTAGAAGCCCAAAAAATATATCCTCCTCCTAATGTGAATACCCAACCAGATGTTGACTTCTTATCACTAACACTAGTCATCTAACTATCATCAATATAACCTTCCAAAACCAAAGGAAACTTATTATAAAACAATGCCAAACACCTAGTTCTTTTAAGATATCCAAGAACTCTAGCTATCACTTTCCAATGATTGGTACTTAGATCATGTGTATACCTAGAAAGCTTGAAAACCTCAAATAGTATATCCACCCTTATATAATGTATCACATACATTAGATTACCAATTGCACTTGCATAGTATAATTGACCTATAAACCTATCAGCATATTCTGTTAATTTAATTGAAATATCTAATGGGGTTTAGCTTCTTTGATTTCCAAGTGATTGAATTTGGATATAACCTTATCAATATAATAAGATTGAGACAAAGAAAAACCCCCACTATGTTTCTTAACCTTTATCCCTAAAATAGTATCGACTTCTCTCAAATCTTTCATTTTGAATTGAGAAGCTAAATACTTCTTAGTATCATTTACCCCTTTCCATATTAGTTCTAATGATTAACATATCATCTACATACAAACATACAATTACTCCATAGTCTTTAGTAAACTTGGAATAAATATATTTATTTGTTCCATTGTATTTGAAACCATTTGATAGAATTACGTTATCAAATTTCTCATGCAATTGTTTAGGAGCTTGCTTTAAACCATACAATAACTTAATTAATTTGCAAACTTTCTTTTCATTATCAGAAGTATAAACCCTTCAAATTGTTCCATGTATACTTCTTCATCCATGTCATCATTTAAAAATATTATTTTTACATCCATTTGATGAATATATAAGTTATAAATGGATGCTAAGGCAAATAATACTCTTATATAAGTAATTCTTGTCACTGGTTCGTACGTATCAAAGTAATCAATGTCTTCTTTTGTTTGAATCTTTTTGTTACTAACATTGCTTTAATAGTTTGTAGTGAACCATTCATATTATACTTTTTTCTAAACACCCATTTGCACCCAATGAGTTTAGAACTAGGTAGAAGATCTACCAATACCTATGTTCCATTTGTTAAAAGAGAATCACTTTCATCATTTATAGATTCCTTCCAAAAATTGGAATCTCTTGAAGCCATAGCTTCACTATAAATCTTTGGATCTTCATCCAAACATAAAAATATGGATATCTTATTTTTTGCTTCATCTCTACTTTTTTCAACTAGGAAGAATCTCATTGATTATGAAGAAACATATTCCAATCCCAAACTATTTTTCTTTCGAGCCCTTTGACTTTTCCTAGATTCACTAGGATGCTCTAAAGTTTTCATTTTATCGTTCCAAGAAGAGTTAGAATCAAGACTAGTGTCATGAGTTGAATTTTTGGCACCATCACTTTCTCTTTGTGGATTACTACTTGAATTCCTTTTAACATTCAAAGAAGAGTTAGAATCAAGAATAGTGTCATGAGTTGAATTTTTGGCACTATCACTTTCTCTTTGTGGATTACTAATTGAATCCTTTATAAATCTAGTTTTAAGGAATTCAACATCCTTAGACTTAAAAATAACATAAGAGTCAATGTCCAATTGTAATATCCGCTAATTTAGACACCGAGTCGCACGTGTCGTGAAATTGACGCGTTTGACCGATCGGAGTTTAAATACAAATTTTGATCAGAATTAATCAAGTAATGACTAAATTAAATGATATATGCCTAATTAAGTGATTATAAAGTTTAAATTTGATTTACGGTAAATGACTAAATTGCAAATTTTGATAAATTTTGGGGTCAAATTGCAATTTAACAAAAATTTGGAGGATCAATGAGATTTTTTGCTAATTAACATAAGAGATGGGACATTTTAAATTGTTTTGACCAGCCATGGCATGAGGAAGAACAAGAATTAAATGTGATTAAGCCTAATGTCAAGAATTTGTCAAAAATTGTGGGTCCCACATGATGACTTTTATATTTTCCTTTCTTTTCTTCTTCTTCTCATTTATGCTCTCTTCTTTCTCTCTTCTCTGCCAGTCATGCCAGCCACTTCTTTTCCTCCATAGCCAATTTTGATTTCTAGAGAGAGAAAGAAAGAGAAGAAAGGGAAAAGATCAAGACAAGATGATCTTCATGGTCCATAACTCCTAAGGAAGCTGGGAAGAGCAAAAAAGAGGAAACAAAATCAAGTTTGGTGGAGAGAGAAAATCTCCAAAGTTGTGATTTAGTGAAGAAAAGAGTAAGGTAAGAAGTGATTCTTCTTCTTCTTCATCTTTTCTTAAAGAATTTTGAATTTTGAACTCATCCAAGACTCGTATGGAAAGAGAGAGAAATTCGTGTTTTGAGAGAGAATAAAAGAGTTTAGGGTCTTGAGAAAATCATATGATAATAATGATCTATGATGTTATAGGAGTTCCAAGTGACAAGGAACAAACACTAATGAGCAAAGGAAAAGAGAAAGCTACCTAGAAGAGTAAAAGAGAAAGATTAAGGTTTGTGCATAACTTAAGACAATAGCCTATCTTTATTTGAAATAATGCATATTAGTATGATAATTGATGATGCATTAATGATGATTATGGCATGAAACCATATGTTAGAGATAAAGAATGAGTTTCTTGTGATTTGTTGAATTAAGTGATGCATATTAGAGAATTTAATTATGATTAAGGCATTTATAGGTATTAGTCAATAAAGGACTCCAGAAATGCATGAGTTATGTTTTGATATGAATTGATGTAATTAGAATGAATGAAATGTGAATATGCAGATTTCCTGCCGAAAGTCATGGGCGTGACTATCGGGTCACGGGAATGAACCTGATGGTTCACGGTTGTGACTGATTTGTATCACGATTGTGACTTTGGTGTGGAAATGGTACTATTCATTCCAGAAGTGTTCACGGTTGGGAATCACGGGTGTGAACTCATTCACGGGCACGAATGAGTATTCACGACCGTTAATGCTTTTGGCATGATTCATTCCAGTAGCGTTCACGGCTTTGGATCACGGGTGTGAACTAATTCATGGGCACGAATTTGTAGTCACGGTCGTGAATACTTTGTTTTCAAATAAATTATGAATATGATTATCTATTGATGTATCTAGTTACACAAATGAAAAAGATGCTACCCAGTATGTATGAGCATGATGATATGTTGCAAAACAAGAAAATTGAGATGTTGATACATGACAATACTGATGTGTCAAAATTTAGAATGATGATGATGTGATGTATAATATGAGGATGATGAAATGGATGTAATATAAAAATAAAATAAAGATATATGATTGATTTGAAAATACGAAGATGCCCATTACTTTACCTGTGGACTAGAATCAGGATAGATGACATATCATTAAGGGGGCGAATGGTACCGTACTATATGAGATATTCCTCGATCAATGTGGCTTAAGATCGGAGAGTGTCATTGATCTGAGATGCTCGGTCAATGTGGTTTAAGCTCGGAGAGCACCATTGACTTGGGAAGCTCTGATGAGCACATATAAATTAAGGACAAGGTGGTTTAAGCTTGGAAAGCGCCCTTGGTCTGGTTATTCATTTATGATAAAATAATACTCAATCAATGTGACTTAAGCTCATAGAACGCCATTGATTTGAGAAGCTCTGTTGAGCCAGATAGTGGACAGAGTGACTATAGCTCTAGGAGCGCTCTTAATCCATAACCCGTATCCAGTCAGTCCAAATTCAGAGTGATGTGAGCAAGTTAATGAAGATAAGTCGAAAAATAAGAAAAGAAAAAAAATGAAAATGATGATGATGATGATATGAGATTGAGATATACTAATAAAGGGATTAACAAAGTAACTTACAATCAAAGATTAATAAAAATAACATTGTATAAGTGAGCATGATATTTATACTTGTATGAAATAGGAACATGTTGATAGAAATAGCATGCAAACATTTTAATGCATAAAATGATACATGTTAATGCTTGTTGCATGATATAGTATATTGTATTATTTATATGCACCACTAAGCTTAGAGCTTAGCGTGGGAGTTTCCTTCCGCGTAGATATAGAAAGGTAGCTGAAGGTGGTAGATAAAGCAAGCGGTAATCCTATTCAAATTAAAGCAGTTGATCTCGAAATAGTGGGTCATAAACTTTTGAACTATTGTATTTTGTTTTTCGCATTATATATACTTATAAGTTGTAAATTAGTTTTCAAAGTTTGCTCTATCTTATGTAAATAAAATGTACATTACTTGTTATATGAAAAAAAAGTCTGGCTCTGTAGCAAACATAAAAGAAAATAGCGGTTTAAAGAAGTAAAGAAGACAAGCAGTAGCACCCCTGCATCCGAGTGCGTGCGGTTTGGGTGAGGGGGTGTTACACCAATATTCTATATGTCTTAGAATTTTTAGCATATCTCACAAAGATACTTTTAAAATATTTTGGTCTTGATTTAGTTTTTTTAGGGTCATGAACTCTATAATATGATAAACAACCTCACACCTTAAGATAATCCAAGTTCGGCTTTCTTCTTTTCCATTCTTCATATGGAGAAGTCTTTGTTTTCTTTGAATTTATGCGATTGTGCACCAGACAAGATGTTAATAATGTCTGTCCCAATAGATTCATTGGTAGCTTTGCATACATGAGTTTACCATATCTATGAATGTTTCTTTCAACCAAACTATTTTATTGTTGAGTATAAGGTGCATTTGTTTGAAGTATCAAACCGTTTTCTTCACAATAATTTAAAAATTCAATTGAGAAATATTCACCACCTATATCACTTCGTAGGATTTTGATTTTCTTTCCCAATTGATTTTCAACCAACATTTTATAACCTTTAAAATTGTCAAATGCTTGATCCTTTGATTTCAATAAGTACACATGTATATCTTGAATGGTCATCTATGAATTCATTCTCTTGTTAAATGACCATTCAATTCACAAATATTAGAATGAATTAATTCAAGAAAATTAGTTGATCTTTCATTCTTTGAAAAAAGGTTTCTTAGTCATTTTTGCTTGTACACATATTTCACATTTTCTAAAGTTTTCATTTGCGCAAGTGATTAATCTATGCTTAGACATAAAATTAATTGACTTAAAATTTACATGTGATAAACATATATGTCATAAGTTTAAATGATACTCAAGCAAATAACTAGAACATCAATTTTATTAATACTTAATATGAACATGCCATCACAATAATATTCTTATCCTACTAATACCCCATTCTTAGACAAAATAAGTTTTCCAGCCTTTAAGACAACCTTCAACTTTTTCTTGCATAACATGCTTGTCGAGATTAAGTTTTTTTTAATAATCGAAACATGAAGAATATTCATCAAAGTCAATCTCTTACTCAAAGTGAATTACAACTCTATAGTTCCATTTCTAATCACTTTAGCAATGTCATGATTGTCATATCCGCTAATTTAGACCTCAAGTCACGCGAGTTGTTAAATCGACTTGTCGGTTTGACTGAAGTCTAAATTTAGATTTTTATCAAAAAATAATTAAAATAATGGCAATTAAGTATGGAAAATACTCAATAAAGTGTTTAAAATATTTAAAGATGTTAAATTTCGATAAAGGACTAAATTGCTAATTTTAAAAAGTTTAGGGGTTAATTTGCAATTAGACAAAAATTGGAGAATTAATTGGGATAATCATCAATTAAATACATGAATTGGGACATAAAATGCATGTGGAGGCCAGCCACACCAAGTGGAAAATTTTAAGAAGCCAATTGACATGCATGAATTGGAAATTAATGAGGGCTTCTAGAATATGGCTTATGTGTCCCCATCCTTAATTATTTTTTGTCATTCTCTCTAGAATTACCTATCAAATTCTTGTCTTCCACGTTGCTTCTTAAATCACCATACATCAAAGTAAGATGAACACATTAATTACCTAAGGAAATATCTAGATTTTTATAGCTTATGTGTCAAAGTATTGATTAATTATGTCTTCTTCCTCTTAATTGCCTCTCTTCTTCCTTATCACTCAAATATCTAGAAGACTTTTATCTTCTCTACACCAGCCCCACGTTTCCCCCTTGATCAGCCATGGCCAAACCTTGTTCTAAGAAGAGAAAGTGAGAAAGAGAGGGAAAAAAGGCATGAAAGAGTAGAGTTCATGCAAAATTGATCAAAAATAAGCTAGAGAAAATAAAAAGTAAGAAAAATTTTATAAACTAGTAAATAAAAAAAAAACCTTAAGGGAAGGTTATGGAAGCAAGGAAGTGAAGGTAAAGAACTCAAAGTAACAAGGAGCTATATCAAAGGAGCAAAGGAAAGGAAAAAGAGAACTAAATAGAAAGAAAAGAGAGGTTTGTGCATAACCTAAGGCAATAGCCTATTTAAATTTTTTATTTGCATGATCTAATTATTTATTATGTTGATGCTTATTAATTAATATTATTTTGTGATGAAAAATCTTAGGATGCATGTTTGCTAGATTTAGGATTAATTTTGGTAAAAATTGAAGAGAGTTCACATATTTGTTCTTTGTTGGAAATTGGTGAGCAGTGAGTACTTAAACTGTTATACTTGAATTCTGGAGCTTGGATTTGTGTGTTCTTTGTTTGGTTTGAAAGCTAAGACATAGGACTATAATTTTTATTTAGACTATAATATCTTAATATGTTTGTAACTGTCTAGAAAAATTCATAAAATTCAGACTTAGAATCTGTCCAGAAAATTCTAAGCGGAATTATTAGTGACCAGTCAGTGTTTATTTTACCATATCTTTTGATACATAACTCAGAATTAAGTGATTCTAGTTGAATATTAAAGCTACGATCCAGATCTAAAATTGTTAAGAAGACCCGGTAACTAAATTCTTATTGTAACAGGACCAAAATTAAGGTCCAAGATAGAGAACAAAATCTGCCAGTGACAGGGCAACATATGAGATGAGGAATGAAATGAGTAAAATGATGTGAACCTTGTTATATTATGTAAATATTATTTTAATTGAGTGATT
Source organism: Triadica sebifera (assembly GCA_023653625.1). Classification (NCBI taxonomy): domain Eukaryota; kingdom Viridiplantae; phylum Streptophyta; class Magnoliopsida; order Malpighiales; family Euphorbiaceae; genus Triadica; species Triadica sebifera. The sequence goes on along the minus strand of CM042894.1, from coordinate 36,446,652 downwards.
ATGTGATTATTTTGAGACATTAAATGCATTAAAAGTGTGAATATAATTTCTATGAATTTTAATGAGATTGTATAAGCCTTAGAACACCTAACTATAACCAAGTTATGATAGTTTGGCATGCCAAATAGGGGGGAGTATGATGAAAATAATTAAATCTATTAATGGTATGATTATCTACGCCGAGTTTGACATTGTTTTCTATGCCGAGATGGCATTATTATCTATGCTGGGATGACATTATTATCTACGCTAGATTTGGCACTTAAATGCGCACATCATATTGCCCGGGTGGCACTCCTAAGTGCCTGGATGGCAACTTCGTTATCCTAGTCAGTGTTCATAGGTGTCGTAGGCATAAATGAAAACATAAATAAAAAAGTTATGGAACATAAAAGAATTATTGAAAATAAAACTGGAATTATGAATTTTGACATAGATAATAAGAAGATTTGGTGTTATGGGCAAGGAAAAGCTATGGATAATAATGGTTTGATAACGTAAAATAAATATAAGGTATAAAAGAATAAAATTTATGAAATGTAAGTTGTATGAAAAGATGATTGAGTGTCTTGGGCATAAATAAAAACATAAATGAATTATTGATAATAAAAATAGAATTATGAATTGTGGCATGGATAAAAAGAAGATTTAGTGTTATACAATAAGGTGATAATAAAATAATAAGTATGAGATAAAATAATATAATTTGATATCTATACATGCTAGAATACCATGATATGTATATTTGCATGAGAATATGATTAAGCATGAGTTGATATATGATAATGCATGATTGCATAAAATAGTTTATTGCCTTATTTATATGTAACACTAAGCCTAGAGCTTAGCGTGATAGTTTCCTTCCGCGCAGATTTAAAAAGTTAGCTGAGGATTTTGGCTAAAGACACGGTGAACCAAGTACAGTAAGGCAGCTCGTATCAAATACTGTGGGTCACACAAATTATGTAATTATAGTTTGAGTTTTATTTTGTAATATTTATAAAATAAAGAGTATGTTTTGTAAAGAACATGTTACTATATAAAAATGTAGTTTAACTTTTATGTTATATTTCTTTGATAATGCAAAGTAAATAAATAGTAAATAAAAAAATATAGGAATGATTTTCATATACAAATTTTAAAAATGATATTTTAACTGAATAAAATATCATTAAGGCCTTATCATCTTTTCCCACCTCATCATATGTTTTGAACACATCTTTATTATTACTAACATGGATAGTTGTACCAAAATCATATCATCAATATTAGATTTATTTATTGTTATCATGTTGCATTATGTAACCATGCTAACTTTAAGTTTCTCAACCATGACAACAATATCATTTGGACTTAGTGGATATTTGACAACCTTGGTCTTCTTTTGGCCTGCATTTCCCTCGGTCTTTAACCTTTTATAAAATCAGTATTCCTTTTTGAAATGTTCCATGCCAAAAAAGTAGCAAATTTTGTTACTTTTGTTATTTTTCGAGGAGTCATTTAAAGTTTATGAATATTTCCTATTGTTCCTTGAGTTCTTTTCTCCAATTTTTGTACTAGACTCAACATTATTCATTTTTGAACTAGATTCTAAACCAAACCTCTTCTTATGATTGTGAGTTACTTCTTCAATCCAAATATGCTTTATAATCTTATTAATAGTGAAATCTTCGAAAGTATGCAATAATTTTTTTCTATAATCATTCCAAGTGGATGATAATTTTACAATAATAATAGCCACTTGAAGTAGATATGATACTTCTACTTTTAAATCTTTGAGTCTAGAAACTAGGACAAGTAACTCATCAATTTCATTTATGATAGACTTATTGTTTACCATTTAAAAATAAAAAAAATTTCATACAAATAAATCTATTTGTATCTTACTTTTTCAAAGTGTATTTATTCTCCAATTTAATCTATATTGTTTTGCTGGGACTTAATATATCAAAAGAGATCATATAGTTGATTGGAAAGTGCATTTAGAATATAACCCCTACACCGGACTTCATCTTCTTCACGTTTTTTTCTTAGTGCTTTCACACCAACACTTTCATCTTTAGTAGGTTCAAGAATAGTTGAAATATCTCCACAAATAAGATAAACAACTCCCAATTTGGCAAAAAAGAAAAGTAACTTATCTTTCTATCTTGTAAAGTTTGTCTCATCAAAATTTTCTAATCAAAAGGCATCGGGTTAGAATATCTTGTTGAAAAAATATTTATAATCAGTAGCCCCCATGGATATTCAAATTCCCTTAAGATTGTTAAAAAAAATGGATGAATAATGAAGGTTATAATGATTTATTTTTTGATTGTGTAATCACTCTTCTTAAGGGAATTTGCCCCCACTATGTTGTTGGTTGGATTTATAGCAATTTTTTCTTGGATAATCAAAAAAAACTTGAGCTTAAAGGTATCAAAACTAATTAAACTCACTTAAGAATGAGTTGGAGAATGTTATTTCGTTGTTTTTTTTTGAAGAAAATAGAGGTTAAAATATGAGAGAGAATATTAAGAATGAAATTCGATATTTGGGTACTTATTTATAGTGTTTTGATACCATTTTGATAAGTTACAACCCTTAAAAATTGAGAAAAGCATGTGAAAGAATATATTTAGCCATTACAATACTTTTCGCGACATCGCAATACTTTTTGCAACCACGATATTCATAAACTAGTAATTAGTGACGATTAATAACATCTTTTTGTGAGTGCGATATTTTATAATTAGAGATAGAAAGTTTTAGCGACCACAAGTTTATCTTTAGCCACTGCGAATTATGATGAATAAGAAACAAAACACAATAGAGACCACAAATTTTATCACTAAAATTTTTTCGCAACAACATATTCCAAAATTAATTAATATTGAATAATTTTAATTAATTTTTAGATTATTATTTAAGTGCCCCTTTTCCTCAAAATCTTTTCACCATCAATTCATATTAAATGATGTATTATAATCTCATACAAAATTCTATTTCATTTTTCATGTATAACTTATCACTAACTATTTCAATAAAGAGTAAATTATTTTGTAGTGACAAGTATATATCATGAATATTTAATTTCAGCAACGAGACATATCTTATCTGTCATCTTCGTATACAAATACTTTTAGGTTTCTTTTTACCTTTTTTGGAGGTCAACCCTTATACATGTAGAAGGCATTAAAAAAACTATACAAGAAAAAGCAAGAAAACTTGTGACACCCCCTTACCCTACTATAGTTCAGCAAATTAAGTAAGTATTACCCGTCTTACTGTTTTATAAAATTAATAAAGTGAAGTAAATTTTTTTTTCCGAAAATATTGCATAAAATAAAATAATATTTCATACAAGCCCAAATATTAAAACTTTTATTTATTTATAAAGTACATTAATTTAAATTCAAACTATGTTCTTTTACATAGTAACTCACATATTTAATACACATTATATGAATTAAAAACAATACTTTAATTTACAAAGTTTTTTTAACAAAATATACCAAAAAAGAAAACTCAGAGCTTTTTGCTTCTTCCCTCCGGATACCCTTCTTCTTCTGACAGACTATTTTCTACGGCTACCCTTCTAAACCTGCGCGAGAGGAAACCACCCGAGCTAAGCTATTAGCTTAGTGGTGCTTCAATGATAAAAATTTTACATACATATATATTTTCTCACATATTAATTAACCATTTAATAAATAATGCATAAAATAAAAATTTCTATAAAATCAAATAAATTTCATTCAACATGTAATAGTAACAAATTTAATTCATGTAACACTTATCAAAATCACATACTTCAATATTAGTATTATTATTATTTTCTTGTGCCCATAACACCTATAACTGAACTATCTAATAGGAATAACGGGGTTGTCATTCCCGGCTTTCATAATGTAGCGCCGAGCGCTTTTATAATAACGTCATTACTGGCTTTTGTAATATTGCCATTACCGGCTTAATAATTTTGCGCCGAGCGCATTTATTAATTGTCATTACCGGCTTTCATATTTGTTCTATATTCCCATTATTATTACAATAAAATCTCATATATAAATAATCTGCTAAACATTGATAATTACCATCAAAGTAAATATTTGCATTAATTATTATATATAATTAACATACCACATGCATAAGTCCAACACTTCACGTTTTATACCTATGGCAGAATTTGGACCTGTTTTTGGGCTTCATTTTTAGCCCATTTATAATTAGAATTTGGAGTTCTGACCTTCTAACAATTTTTATCTTATTATCGTAGCTTTCAGATGCATCAAAAATCACGTAAATCCCAATTTTATATCAAAAGTTATGATTAATTCACTACTGCATCATCACAGAATTTTCTGCCCAGAATTTTTCTGGACAGATTCTAGGTTTAAAGTTCGTGCATTTAACTGGGAAAATCTAAACATAATTACATATTATAGTCTAAATAAAAATTAAATCTCTGTGTCTTAGCTTTCATTTCCAACAAAGAACATACAAAACCGAGTTCCATAACTCAAGTTATCATCAAAATAGACAGAGCTGTTCCTGGAATTCTGTACCCGAGCCATCAATTGACATCAATTCATATTTCAACCACATTCATCATTTGCAATCATTTTAATACTAAAATTTCCAGAATTACAAATACATTCATATGTCTCAATTATTTCACACCATTTGGTCTCATTTCCATGTATAATATCAAAAGTCACAAAAAAACACATAACATCTCAAAAACACAAACATAACAAACATTAACATATAATTCCATACATATTAACAACATGCAAAATTTTTATCAATGAAGCACGTACCTAATCAGCCTTGGTTCTTCCTTTAAACCTTATTTTCCTTCGCTTATTAGCTAGCTTTCTTCTTGCCTTTGTCACCCTCTTGAGGGCCTCTCACTTGTTCACTTATTTTTCCTACACAATTTTACCACATCTCAATTCCAACATCCAATTTCAATGCTTTTCATGTCTACATAATATTCTAATGCTCCTAATATGATTTACACCTTAATTGAGCTAAAATGTACTAAGGTTAAACTTCCTTCTTCATATGTCATGGCTTCCCAAAAACCATATCCTAGTTACCAATTCATTTTCTTCAATTCAACACTCAAATCATATTTTCCTTATCACCAATTGTTGTGTTTTCATATTAATTTCAATTTTGCCTAATTTCTTTAATTATGGAAGCCCCTTATTCATCCATTAACATCATATTTTCTTTAGTTTTTAAGCAATAAAACAATTATCTAACATCAAATATCATCAATTCAAAGTCCAATTACAGCTTCATCAACTAAACACAAACTTAATTTTTCTACTTCCAATCTTGCAACATAAGCTCAATCTACCAAACCTAATCACATCTATCATCATCATGGGTCTCAAATAGAAGGAAAAATGTGAAATTTAAGAAGAATAAACTCACCTTAAGAGTTCTCCAAGGTGGGCCGAAATTCCCCTTAATATTTCTCTCTTTACCTTTTTTTTTTCTTCCTTCCTTCTTGCTCCTTTGGTACCTTTTATGGTAAGAACTCTTAAAATCAGATTTTTTTGCCTCTGAAAACTACTTTATTTGCTTTCTTTTTCAAGCTTGGATTGAATGAAAATGGAGGCTTAGGGAGGGAGTATCTTGGACGGCCAAAGAGATGAAAGAAGATGAGAGAAATGGGTTTTAATTGGTGGAGAAAATGAGGTATTTATCTTTTCTTTTTTTTTTTAGGTGAGTATTTGGTGGTTCCATGACTACATTAAGCTCTTCATCCATTGGTCCAAAATATAAATTAATTTTAATTGGATTTTAAACTTTAAGAAATTTCTTATTTGTCACATCTTCCTCCATATTCACACTTTTTCCCCAAATAATTGCCATAATACCGATTTTGACCATAGGAAGTTTTATTTTTTTTCTAATTCTACCCCAAATATTTTTAATTCCAAAATAATAATACCCTTAATTATTTTCTCTTATTATTAGTCTTTTTTTTTAGACTCCGATTGAACCAGTGGACCCCACTACGGTCACGCGCAATCGAGCCTAAATCACTGAATGTTACAAAACTCATTTGGAAAATTTTGTTTGTTTTCTGGATTTACATAAATTGTCCACATTCGCCAATACAGTTTTTTCCCTAAAAAAATATTTAATTAATTAGGTCCCATTCAAGAAAACTTCAAGTTAATTTTAAGCTTTATATGTTAATTATATAATGTAATTTCTTGCCTTTTTGGATATAAAATTCAGCTAAGATTTGTTTTAATTAATTTGCTGTAATCATAAATCAATATAAATGCCAAAACGATGCCGAACTCTGAATTCACATTGGCTGCTTTCTTAAGAGGATGAGGGAATAACTTAAGCACCTTCAAAATAAATAATTAATCATATAAGGAGGCAATTTCTATACTGTATTTTTGCATTTTCCATCTTTTATACGTTTGCTTCTACTTCAGTCAATTGGTAAACATTAAAAGAAACAAATTAACTGCCCATAGCCAACCCAATATATATATATATAGATATTTATAACATGGTAATTGGTGTTTTAACCAATGAAATCACATTAATTAGCAGGAGCTCTCATATTTCAAATTTCTTTAGTTTTACATTTTCCTTCTTCAATAATTTTTTTAAACAAAAAAAAAAAGAAAAGAAACAGAAGATTTACAACCCCAAAAGTTTATTATACCAACAGAACAAAAAATATGACATTAAAAACATAAAGTACCCTCTTGGAGACATTTTATAAGAATGCGCTTCTTATATATAAATTGTATGAAATCCTTCAAGTGAAAACGAATTTTAATTAATAATAAAACAACTCTTATCTTAACAATTATATTATTCAGTAGTCAATAAATGTTAAAGATATTCCTTAATTATTTTTTTATCAAGTACATATTATAACGGATAAGATTTCTGTAATATCCGTTAATTTAGGCCCCGAATCGCACGTGTCGCGAAGTTGACGCGATTGACCAATCGGAGTCTAAATTCGGATTTTTACAAAAAAATTGATCAAGTAATGGTTAAATTAAATGATAAATACCTAATTAAGTGATTATAAAGTTTAAAGAAGTTGATTTACGATGAAGGACCAAATTGCAAAATTTGATAAGTTTTGGTCAAATTGTAATTTACCAGAAATTGGAAGATTAATGAGATTAATTGCTAATTAACCTAGGAAATTTGGACACTTAAAATTTGGGTTGGCCAGCCATGACATTAAAGAAAGAGGATTAATATTGATTAAGTATAAAATTGGGAGAAGATGGTCAAATGGTGGGTCCCTTATAAAGACTTTTGGGTACCCTATTTAATGTCTTCTTTTCTTCTTCTTCTTCTCTTCATTTTCTGCCTTCTTCTCTCTCTTCTCTACCAGTCACGCCAGCCATTTTATCTCCTCCATAACAAATCTTGATTTCTAGAGAGAGAAAGGAAGGGAAAAAGCAAGACAAGGTGATCTTCATGGTCCATAACTCTTAAAGAAGCTAGAAAGAACAAGAAAGAGGAAGAAAAATCAAGTTTGGTAGAGAGAGAAAATCTCCAAAGTGGTGATCAAGTGAAGAAAAGAGTAAGGTAAGAAGTGATTCTTCTTCTTCATCATCTTTTCTTAAAGGAAGTTTGAATTTTGAGCTCATCCAAGACCCATATGGAAAGAGAGAGAAAAAGAGAGTTAGGGTCTTGAGGAAATCAGATCATAATAATGATTTATGATGTTGTAGGAGTTCCAAGTGACAAGGAACAAGCTCTAAGGAGCAAAGGAAAAGAGAAAGATACCTAGAAGAGTGAAGGAGAAAAAAATTAAGGTTTGTGCATAACTTAAGGCAATAGCCTATTTTTGTTTGAAATAATGCATGCGAAACATGAATTTAGATAAATGCATTTCAAGAATGATGATGAATATGGCATGAAACCATAGGTTTAGACATGTATGAATGAGATCCTTGTGTGACATTGAATTAATGATGTATATTAGAAAATCTTGTATGATCAAGACATTTACATGTATTATAAAGTAATAAGTTGAGTAAATAACCTTAGAAATGCATGAAATAGAATTTGGTATGATTTGGATGATGTTAGAATGAATGAAAAGTGAATATGCAGATTTCCTGCTGAAAGTCACGGGCGTGACTATTGAATCACGGGCGTGAACTTGAGGGTTCACGGTTGTGACTGATTGTATCACGGTTGTGACTTCTGAGTAAAATGGTACTATTCATTCCAGAAGCATTCACGGGTTGGAATCACGGAAGTGAACTTATTCACGTGCGTGAATGAGTAATCACGACCATGAATGCTTTTGGGTGATTCATTCCAGTAGCGTTCACGGCATGGGATTACGGGCGTGAAATTAGTAATCACGGTCGTGAATGCTCTGTATTTGTAATTATGAATGTGGTTATCAAATGAAGAATTCAAGTAAGTAAATGAAAGTCAGTATCTATCCAATGAAATAAGAATGATATGGATATATATATATATTGATGTGAGAACGTGTTATGTTGTGATATAGAAAATTGAATTGTCACGAATGAAATATGTGAATTGTCATGGATGATATATGAAATCTGATGCGGATGATAAACATGAGAATATTGATGTACCTAGTTAAATAAATGAAAAGATGTATGAGTATGATTATATGTTTACAAAACAAGAAAATTGAGATGTTGATAAATATGAGAATATTGATGTGTTGAAATTTGAGAATTTTGATTGATGTGAAAATATAAAGAAGCCCATTACTCTACCTGCGGACTAGAATTAGGATAGATGACATGTCATTTAGAGGGCGAACAGTACTGTACTATTCCTCAACCAATATGGCTTAAGCTCTGGGAGCGCCATTGGTCTGAGATGCTCGGTCAATGTGGCTTAAGCTCTGAGAGCGCTATTGACTTAAGAAGCTCTGATTAGCACATATAAATGAGGACAACGTAGCTTAAGCTCGGGGAGCACCCTTGGTTCGGTTATTCATCTATGATGAAATTATACTCAATCAATGTGGCTTAAGCATTGGGAGCGCCATTGATTTGAGAAGCTCCTATGAGCCAGATAGTGGGCAGGGTGGCTTAAGCTCTGGGAGCACTCCTGATCCATAAACCGTATCCAAACAATCCAAATTTAGAGTGATGTGGGCAAGATAATGAGGAAATGTCGGAAAATAAGAAAAGAAAAGAATAAGAAAATGATGATAATATGAGATTGAGATATAATGATAAAGAGATCAACAGAGTAATTTACCATCAAAGATAAATGAAAATAACATTGTCTACGTGAGCATGACATTTATACTTGTATGAAATAGGAATATGTTGATAGTCATGGCATGCAAATATTTTAATGCATAAAATGATACATGTTAATACTTGTTGCATGATATAGTATATTGCCTTATTTATATGCACCACTAAGCTTAGAGCTTAGCGTGGGAGTTTCCTTCCGCGCAGATATAGAAAGGTAGCTGAAGGTGATAGATAAAGCAAGTGGAGATCCTATTCAAGTAAAGAAGCTGAACCTTGAGAAAGTGGGTTACAAGCTTTGAAATTTTTGTATTTGGCTTTTTATTTTAAAGAGTTTTAGAATTTGTAAAACTTACTTTTAAAGTTTGTTAAGAATTAATTTGATGTTTAAAATTACTATCTTATGTAAATAAATCGTACTCTAGTTTTTGTTTATATCTATATATACATGAGTGTTGAGAAAATAAAGGTAAAATAATAATAATAGCGATTTGAAGAAGTAAAGAAGACAGTATATTCCTCCTAGCTACACAGACGATAAAAAGAGAGAGTTTCTGATGCTAAAACAGAGGGATATGTCAATAACATAATATGACAGAGAATTCACTCATCTTTGCAAGTATGCTGGAGGTATTGTGTCTACAGAGGCTAATAAATGTCAATGATTTGAAGATGGATTGAGGGATACGATTAAGTTACAAGTTTCAGCCATACGTCTGATGAGCTTTCCCAATTTACTAGCATCTACTAGAACAGTTGAAAGAGTCTTGGCGGCACAACAACCAGTATAGGTTAGTGGGGTTAGTAGACCAGCACCACAACCAAGTGGAGTACAGTCTAGTGGCAAAAGAGCCAGATCTTTTGGTGGCTGATTCCAAGTTAGAGGTTCCTGCAGACTTCATTCTTACAGACAGGGACAACCCATAAGATCTACTTCATCGGTAGCCAGTGCACCGACACAGGCATCCTGTAGGTCTACCACTCTACCGTTGTGTCAGCATTGTGGTCGTTCGCATCCAGGAGAGTATTGGTGGATGATAGGAGCATGCGCAAGATGCGGCTCCAAGAACCATCTTGGAAGAGATTGTCCATTGCTATAGTTTGGCAGAGGTTCAGGGAGTGTTGAGTCAGTACCAATACAGACTATGAGACAAGGCAGAGGATGAGGCCGAGGGCAAGGAAGAGGAGGCCATGCAAGGCCAAGCCAGTTCAGATCAGACACAGTAGAGAGACCTGAAGGCAGTAGAGCTGTACAAGAGCTTATACCATGCGAGGCCGAGAGGAGCAGGATGCACCTGACGTCATAGCGGGTAAATTCCTTCTCTTTGGCTCTTGTATACATGCATTGATAGACCCTGGGTCAACACACTCATACATATGCACACCACCATCAGGTCGAGAGGGTCTAACACTAGAGACTCTAGAATATGAGATTCGTGTGACTAAACCGTTAGGAAACAGTGTAAGGGTTAGTAAAGTATTTAAGGGTTGCCCAATCATGAGGCAGCCGCCTCCCCACACCCGAACCGCAAAAACGTGCCTGGATGAGGGAGCGCTGCTACCAGTCTTCTTACTTAATTTTTCAAATCGCTGTATATTTTTTTTTCAACACTCATGTATATGTAGATATATACAAAAATCAGAGTACAATTTACTTACATAAGATAATGATTTTTAACATCAAAGTAATTCTTAACAACTTTAAAAGTAAGTTTTAAAAACTCTAACATTTTTTTTAATATAAAAGCCAAATACAAAATTTCAAAACTTGTAACCCACTTTCTAAAGGTTCAGCTGCTTTACTTGAATGGGATCACCGCTTGCTTTATCTAACGTCTTCAGCTACCTTTTTATATCTGCGTGGAAATTAAACTCCACGCTAAGCTCTAAGCTTAGTGGTGCATATAAATAAGGCAATATACTATATCATGCAACAAGCATTAACAAATATCATTTTGTGCATTAAAATGTTCGCATGCATGACTATCAACATATTCCTATTTCATACAAGTATAAATGTCATGCTCATATAGACAATGTTCTTTTCATTTATCTTTAATGGTAAATTACTCTATTAATCTCTTTAACATTACATTTCAATCTCATATCATCATCATTTTCTTATTCTTTTCTCTTCTTGTTTTCCAACATATCCTCATTATCTTGCCCACATCACTCTAAATTTTTGGACTGACTGGATACGGGTTATGGATCAGGAGCACTCACAACAAGCTTATGCCACCCTGTCCACTATCTGGCTCATAAGAGCTTCTCAAATAAATGGCACTCTCCGAGCTTAAGCCACATTGATTGATTAAAATTTCATCATAAATGAATAACCGGATCAAGGGCGCTCTCCGAGCCTAAGCCACCTTGTCCTCATTTCTGTGTGCTGATCGGAGCTTTCTCAAGTCAGTAGCGTTCTCCGAGCTTAAGCCACACTGACCGAGCATCCCAGACCAAAGGCGCTCACAACAAGCTTTAACCATATTGGTTGAGGTATAGTACGGTACCGTTTGCCCCCTTAATGACATGTCATCTATCCTGATTCTAGTTCGCAAGTATAGTAATTGGCTTATTTATATTTTCACATCATTCAATTCTCAAATTTCAACACATCAATATTCTCATATTTATCAATATCTCAATTTTCTTGTTTTGTAAACATATAGTCATACTCACACATCCTTTCATTCATTTACTAGATTCATCAATATTCTCATGTTTATCATTCGCATAAGATTTCACATAACATCCATGACAATTCACATATTTCATCAATGACAATTAATTTTTCCAAGTCACGCTAATGGAATGAATTGCCCAAAAGCATTCACGATCGTGATCACTCATTCATGCCCGCGAATAAGTTCACTTCTGTGATTCCAACCCGTGAACACTTCTGGAATGAATAGTACCATTTCCACACAGAAATTCACAACCGTGAAACAATCAGTCACAACCGTGAACCCTCAAGTTCACGCCCGTGACTTTCAGCAGGAAATATGCATATTCACTTTTCAGTCATTCTAACATCAACCAAATCATACCAAATTCTATTTCATGCATTTCTAAGGTTCTTTACTCAACTTATTACTTTTCAATACATGTAAATGCCTTGATCATACAAGATTTTCTAACATGCATCATTAATTCAAAGTCACACAATTATCTCATTCATACATGTCTAAACGTATGGTTTCATGCCATAATCATCATCATTCTTGAAATATATTTATCTAAATCATGTTCAGCATGCATTATTTCAAACAAAAATAGGCTATTGTCTTAAGTTATGCACAAACCTTAAATCTTTCTCCTTCACTTTTCTTGGTAGCTTTCTCTTTTCCTTTGCTCCTTAGAGCTTGTTCCTTGTCACTTGGAACTCCTACAATATCATAAATCATTATTTCCATATGATTTTCTCAAGACTCTAACTCTCTTTTTCTCTCTCAAAACCCTAGTTTTTCTCCCTTTCCACATGAGTCTTAGATGAGCTCAAAATTCAAACTTCCTTTAAGAAAAGATGAAAAAGAATAAGAGATGCTTCTTACCTTACATTTTTCTTCACTTGATCACAACTTTGGACATTTTCTCTCTCTACCAAACTTGATTTTTCTTCCTTTTTCTTGTTCTTTCCAGCTTCATTAAGAGTTATGGAACATGAAAATCACCTTGCCTTGCTCTTTCCCTTCTCTTCCCTTCCTTTCTCTCTCTAGAATTCAGGGTGAGCTATGGAGGAAATGATGTAGCTGGCGTGACTGGTAGAGAAAACAGAGAAGAAGATAGAAAATGAAGAGAAGAAGAAGAAGAAAAGAAGTCTTAAATAGGGTACCCAAAAGTCTTCATGTGGGACCCACCATTTGACCATCTTCTTCTAATTTATACTTAATCAATATTAATTCTCTTCTTTTAAATGTCATGGCCGGCCAACACTATCAAAATGTGCCAAAAATTAATATGTTGATTAGCAATTAATCTCATTAATCCTACAATTTTTGGTAAATTGCAATTTGATCCCAAAATTCTAGTCCACAGGTAGAGTAATGGGCTTCTTTATATTTTCACATCAATCAAAATTCTCAAATTTCAACACATCAATATTCTCATATTTATTAACATCACAATTTTCTTGTTTTGTAAACATATAATCATACTCATACATCTTTTTATTTATTTAACTAGGTACATCAATATTCTCATGTTTATCATCCGCATCAGATTTCATATATCATCCATGACTATTCACATATTTTATCCGTGACAATTCAATTTTTTATATCACAACATAACACGTTCTCACATCAATATATATATATATATATATATCCATATCATTCTTATTTCACTGGATAGACAATGACTTTCATTTACTTACCTGAATTCTTCATTTGATAACAACATTCATAATTACAAATACAGAGCATTCACGACCGTGATCACTAATTTCACGCCCGTGAATTAGTTCATGTTCGTAATCCCATGTCGTGAACGCTACTGGAATGAATTGCCCAAAAGCATTCACGGTCGTGATTACTCATTCACGCCTGTGAATAAGTTCACTTCCGTGATTCCAACCCGTGAACGCTTCGACAATGAATAGTACCATTTCCACACATAAGTCACAACCGTGATACAATCAGTCACAACCGTGAACCCTCAAGTTCACGCCCGTAATTCAATAGTCACGTCCGTGACTTTCAGCAGGAAATCTGCATATTCACTTTTCATTCATTCTAACATCATCCAAATCATACCAAATTCTATTTCATGGATTTCTAAGGTTATTTACTCTACTTATTACTTTCTAATACATGTAAATGTCTTGATCATACAAGATTTTCTAACATACATCATTAATTCAATGTCACACAAGGATCTCATTCATACATGTCTAAACCTATGGTTTCATGCCATATTCATCATCATTCTTGAAATGCATTTATCTAAAATCATGTTCAACATGCATTATTTCAAACAAAAATAGGCTATTTCCTTGAGTTATGCACAAACCTTAATTTTTTTCTCCTTCACTCTTCTAGGTAGCTTTCTTTTTTCCTTTACTCCTTAGAGCTTGTTCCTTGTCACTTGGAACTCCTACAACATCATAAATCATTATTATCATCTGATTTCCTCAAGACCCTAACTCTCTTTTTCTCTCATTTTCTCTCTTTTTCCACATGAGTCTTGGATGAGCTCAAAATTCAAACTTCCTTTAAGAAAAGATGAAGAAGAAGAATCACGTCTTACCTTACTCTTTTCTTCACTTGATCACCACTTTGGAGATTTTCTCTCTCTACGAAACTCGATTTTTCTTCCTATTTCTTGTTCTTTCCAGCTTCTTTAAGAGTTATGGACCATGAAGATCATCTTGTCTTGCTCTTTCCCTTCTATTCCCTTCCTTTCTCTCTCTAGAAATCAAGATTTGTTATGGAGGAGATGAAATGGCTGGCGTGACTGGTAGAGAAGAGAGAGAAGAAGGCAGAAAATGAAGAGAAGAAGAAGAAGAAAAGAAGGCATTAAATAGAGTACCCAAAAGTCTTCATAAGGGACCCACCATTTGACCATCTTCTCCCAATTTTATACTTAATCAATATTAATCCTCTTTCTTTAATGTCATGGCTGGCCAACCCAAATTTTAAGTGTCCAAATTTCCTAGGTTAATTAACAATTAATCTCATTAATCCTCCAATTTCTGGTAAATTGCAATTTGACCCTAAAACTTATCAAAATTTGCAATTTAGTCCTTCACCGTAAATCAACTTCTTTAAACTTTATAATCACTTAATTAGATATTTATCATTTAATTTAGCCATTACTTGATCAATATTTTGTAAAAATCCGAATTTAGACTCCGATCGGTCAAACGCGTCAACTTCAAGACACGTGCGACTCGGGGCCTAAATTAGCGGATATTACATTCTCTCCCCCTTAAAATAATTTCGTCCTCAAAATTTACCTGTTCATTCAGGGTTAAATAACTGGGGATACTGCTTCTTCATCACTTCTTCACTTTCCCACGTGGCTTCTTCAATTGTATGATTCCGCCACCAAACTTTAACTAGAGGGACTCTCTTGTTCTGGAGAACATTCTCTTCATATGCTATTATAGCCACTGGTTCTTCCTCATAAGACATGTCTGTTTGTACCTCTATTTCCTCAATTGGTATAATGTGGGTCGGATCTGAACGGTATCTTTTTAACATTGAAACGTGGAACACGTTATGAATTCTGTCTAGCTCCAGAGGAAGAGCTAATCGGTAAGCCACTGGTTCTAGTCTTTCCAGAATTTCATAAGGACCAATAAACCTTGGGCTTAACTTTCCTTTTCTACCAAACCTTAATATCTTTTTCCACGGCAAAACTTTAAGAAATACTTTGTCACCTACAACATATTCTATATCTCGCCTCTTTAAATCGACATATGATTTCTGTCGATCTTGTGTTGCCTTTAGTCTTTCCTTGATCACTTTAACTTTCTCCTCGGTCTGTTGAATTATCTCTGGCCCAATCAACTTTTTCTCATTCAACTCGGTCCAACAAACTGGTGTCCTACACTTTCTTCCATATAAAGCCTCATAAGGAGCCATGTCTATGCTCGTTTGATGACTGTTGTTATAAGCAAACTCCATAAGAGGTAGATGTCGATCCCAACTTCCCTCAAATTCAAGCACACAACATCTCATCATGTCCTCTAGCAACTGTATAACTCGCTCTAATTGTCCATTCGTTTGTGGATGAAATGTCGTGCTAAAATTTAGTCGAGTTCCCAAAGCCTAATGTAGACTCTTCCAGAACTGCGACGTAAACCTGGGATCTCTGTCGGAGATAATAGACACAGGTACTCCATGAAGTCTCACTATGTCATTCACATAAATCTCAGCAAGCTTGTTGAAAGTATAGTCCATTCGTACTGGTAGAAAATGTGTTGACTTCGTCAATTGATCCACTATCACCCACACTGCATCATGCTTTCTCTGAGTTACCGGTAAACCGGACACAAAATCCATCGTGATCCTCTCCCACTTCCATTATGGTATAGGAATCAGTTGTAGTAATCTTGTTGGTAATTGGTGCTCAGCTTTCACTTGTTGACATATTAGACATTTAGCAACATATTCAGTGATATCCTTTTTCATCCCCGACCACCAGTATTGTGCTTTCAAATCTTGGTACATCTTGTTTCCACCTGGGTGCATAATATAAACCGTTTCATGAGCTTCTTTTAAAATCTCTGACCACAACTATTTCATACTTGGCATGCAAATCCGATTCTTGAAATACACAGTACCATCTTTTATTAAAGAAAATTCTGATTTTTCCCCATTTTTCAAGGTTTCGACCATCTTTACTAACTTCTCATCTTGTTTTTGGACATCTTTAATTCTCTGCATTAATGCGGATTCCACTCGCATCTCAGCTAAAATCTTCCTGCTTAATGCATCTGCAACCACGTTAGCTTTTCCTGGACAGTAGTCTATCCCACAATCATAGTCTTTAATCAATTCCAAGATCTATCTTTGAAAATATACTTGCACCTTTCAACTGATCAAATAAATCATCAATCCTAGGCAGTGGGTATTTATTCTTAATAGTAACCCTATTAAGCTGCCTGTAGTTAATGCAAAGGCGTAAAGTACCGTCTTTCTTTTTTACAAATAGTACTGGAGCACCCCATGGTGATACACTAGGTCGTATAAATCCTTTATCTAACATTTCTTGTAACTGTATCTTCAACTCTTTCAATTCTATAGGTGCCATCCTATATGGTGTAATAGATCAAGGAAAGGCTAAAGGTAGCATAAGATCGACAGAAATCATATGCCGATTTAAAGTGGCGAGATATAGAATATGTTGTAGGTGATACAATATTTCTTAAAGTTTCGCCGCGGAAAAAGGTATTGAGGTTCGGTAAAAAGGGAAAGTTAAGCCCAAGATTTATTGGTCCTTATCAAATTCTGGAAAGAATAGGACCAGTGGCTTACCGATTAGCTCTTCCTCCGGAGTTAGACCGAATTCATAACGTGTTCCATGTTTCAATGTTAAGAATATATCGTTTAGACTCAACCCATGTTATACCGATTGAGTAAATAGAGGTACAGACAGACATGTCTTATGAGGAAGAACCAGTATAATAGCATATGAAGAGAAAGTTCTTCGGAACAAGAGAGTCCCTCTAGTTAAAGTTTGGTGGCGGAATCATACAGTTGGAGAAGCCACGTGGGAAAGTGAAGAAGTGATGAAGAAGCAGTACCCCCAGTTGTTCAACCTCGAATGCACAGGTAAATTTCGAGGAAGAATTTAATTTAAGGGGGAGAGAATGTAATATCTGCTAATTTAGGCCCCGAGTCGCACGTGTCGGGAAGTTGACGTGTTTAACCGATCGGAGTCTAAATTCGGATTTTTACAAAAAATTGATTAAATAATGGCTAAATTAAATGATAAATGCCTAATTAAGTGATTTTAAAGTTTAAAAGAGTTGATTTACGGTAAATGACTAAATTGCAAAATTTGATAAGTTTTGGGATCAAATTGCAATTTACCAAAAATTGGAGGATTAATGAGATTAATTGCTAATCAACATATTAATTTTGGGCACATTTTGATAGTGTTGGCCGGCTATGACATTTAAAAGAAGAGAATTAATATTGATTAAGTATAAATTAGAAGAAGATGGTCAAATGGTGGGTCCCACATGAAGACTTTTGGGTACCCTATTTAAGACTTCTTTTCTTCTTCTGCTTCTCTTCATTTTCTGTCTTCTTCTCTATTTTCTCTACCAGTCATGCCAGCTACATCATTTCCTCCATAGCTCACCTTGAATTCTAGAGAGAGAAAGGAAGGGAAGAGAAGGGAAAGAACAAGACAAGGTGATTTTCATGTTCCATAACTCTTAAGGAAGCTGGAAAGAACAAGAAAGAGGAAGAAAAATCAAGTTTGGTAGAGAGAGAAAATCTCCAAAGTTGTGATCAAGTGAAGAAAAGTGTAAGGTAAGAAGCATCTCTTCTTCTTCTTCATATTTTCTTAAAGGAAGTTTGAATTTTGAGCTCATCTAAGACTCATGTGGAAAGGGAGAAAAACTAGGGTTTTGAGAGAGAAAAAGAGAGTTAGAGTCTTGAGAAAATCATATGGAAATAATGATTTATGATATTGTAGGAGATCCAAGTGACAAGGAACAAGCTCTAAGGAGTAAAGGAAAAGAGAAAGCTACCTAGAAAAGTGAAGGAGAAAGATTTAAGGATTGTGCATAACTTAAGGCAATAGCCTATTTTTGTTTGAAATAATGCATGCTGAACATGATTTAGATAAATATATTTCAAGAATGATGATGATTATGGCATGAAACCACAGGTTTAGACATGTATGAATGAGATAATTGTGTGACTTTGAATTAATGATGCATGTTAGAAAATCTTGTATGGTCAAGGCATTTACATGTATTGAAAAGTAATAAGTTGAGTAAAGAACCTTAGAAATGCACGAAATAGAATTTGGTATGATTTGGTTGATGTTAGAATGAATGAAAAGTGAATATGCAGATTTCCTG
Source organism: Triadica sebifera (assembly GCA_023653625.1). Classification (NCBI taxonomy): domain Eukaryota; kingdom Viridiplantae; phylum Streptophyta; class Magnoliopsida; order Malpighiales; family Euphorbiaceae; genus Triadica; species Triadica sebifera. Next base: position 36,427,857 of record CM042894.1, on the reverse strand, counting down.
CTGAAAGTCACGGGCGTGACTATTGAGTCACGGGCGTGAAGTTGAGGGTTCACGGTTGTGACTGATTGTTTCACGGTTGTGAATTTCTGTGTGGAAATGGTACTATTCATTCCAGAAGCGTTCACTGGTTGGAATCACGGAAGTGAACTTATTCACGGGTGTGAATGAGTGATCACGACCGTGAATGCTTTTGGGCAATTCATTCCAGTAGCGTTCATGGCTTGGGATTACGGGCGTGAACTAATTCACGGGCATGAAATTAGTAATCACTGCCGTGAATGCTCTGCATTTGAAATTATGAATGTGGTTATCAAATGAAGAATTAAGGTAAGTAGATGAAAGTCATTGTCTATTCAGTGAAATAAGATTGATATGAATATATATATATATATATATATATATATATATATGTATGTATATATTGATGTGAGAATGTGATATGTCGTGATATAGAAAAATGAATTGATATGGAAAAATGAATTGTCACGGATGAAATATGTGAATTTTCATGGATGTTATATGAAATCTGATGCGAATGATAAACATGAGAATATTGATGAATCTAGTAAATGAATAAAAGGATGTGTGAGTATGACTATATGTTTACAAACCAAGAAAATTGAGATATTGATAAATATGAGAATATTGATGTGTTGAAATTTGAGAATTGATTGATGTGAAAATATAAAGAAGCCCATTACTATACTTGCGGACTAGAATCAGGATAAATGACATGTCATTAAGGGGGCGAACGGTACCATACTATACCTCAACCAATATGGTTAAAACTTGTTGTGAGCGCCCTTGGTCTGGGATGCTCGGTCAGTGTGGCTTAAGCTCGGAGAGCGCTACTGACTTGAGAAAGCTCCGATGAGCACACAGAAATGAGGACAAGGTGGCTTAGGCTCGGAGAGCGCCCTTGATCCAATTATTCATCTATGATGAAATTTTAATCAATCAATGTGGCTTAAGCTCGGAGAGCGCCATTTATTTGAGAAGCTCTTATGAGCCAGATAGTGGAAAGGGTGGCATAAGCTTGTTATGAGCGCTCCTGATTCATAACCCATATCCAGTCAGTCCAAAAATTTAGAGTGATGTGTGCAAGATAATGAGGATATATTGGAAAACAAGAAAAGAAAAGAATAAGAAAATGATGATGATATGAGATTGAAATGTAATGTTAAAGAGATTAATAGAGTAATTTACCATTAAAGATAAATGAAAAGAACATTGTCTATATGAGCATGACATTTATACTTGTATGAAATAGGAATATGTTGATAGTCATGCATGCGACATTTTAATGCACAAAATGATATTTGTTAATGCTTGTTGCATGATATAGTATATTTCCTTATTTATATGCACCATAAGCTTAGAGCTTAGCGTGGAGTTTAATTTCCACGCAGATATAGAAAGGTAGCTGAAGACGTTAGATAAAGCAAGCGGTGATCTCATTCAAGTAAAGTAGCTGAACCTTTAGAAAGTGGGTTACAAGTTTTGAAATTTTGTATTTGGCTTTTATATTAAAAAAAATGTTAGAGTTTGTAAAACTTACTTTTAAAGTTGTTAAGAATTACTTTGATGTTAAAAATCACTATCTTATGTAAATAAATTGTACTCTGATTTTTTATATATCTACATATACATGAGTGTTGAAAAAAAATATACAGCGATTTGAAGAATTAAGTAAGAAGACCGGTAGTAGCGCTCCCTCATCCGGGCACGTGTGGGGAGGCGGCTGCCTCAAGTTTTTGGTATCAGAGCACCAGGTTTGGTGTTTTTGGATTTTGATATTAAAGCCCGGTTGGGCGGTTTTGGATTTTTAAAGTGAATTTTGAAAATGTTTATTTCTTGAAATGTACCCACAATTGCATTTTTGGAGTTGCTGCTTTGTTGATTAGGGTCGTTGCCTTTATGTTATAGGTAAGATATGGCTTTAGGATCAAGACGAATAGTAATAGAAGAAGCTGAGAGTAATGAGCCTTCCGAGGCAAGAGCTTCATCGCAACCAAGTTGTCATCGAGCTGCGGCACCGAGATCTAGTGCCAGCTCACTTCGTGAGCATTCAGCTATTAATATGGGTTAGACTGAGCTCATGAGAAATATGATAGATTTGCTACAGAGAGCATCACGATCAGACCGTTTGGATTACAGTTTGAGAGACTGATGAAATTAAGGGCATCTGATTTCTTTGGTAAACGAGAAGATGACCCCTCAGTGGCAGAATTTTGGTTGGAACGAGCAGAGAGAGTATTTGATCAATTGCACTACGTAGATGAACAAAAATATGAATACGCAGTATCTCTGCTACAGGAGCATGCATATGATTGGTGGCGATCTGAATCACAGAGTATAGAGGCTCCTAACCCTATGACATGGGAATTCTTTCTAAAGAAGTTTAAGGAGTAGTATATTCCTCCTATTTACACAGACGACAAGAAGAGAGAGTTTCTGATGTTAAAACAGAGGGATATGACTGTAACAGAATATGAGAGAGAATTCACTCATCTTTGCAAGTATGCTGGTGGTATTGTGTCTACAGAGGCTGATAAATGTCGACGATTTGAAGATGGATTGAGGGATACTATCAAGTTGCAAGTTTCAGCCCTACATTTGATGAACTTCCCCAGTTTACTAGCATCTGCTAGAACAGTTGAAAGAGTCTTGACGACACAACAACCAGTACAAGTGAGTGGGGTTAGTAGACCAGTGCCACAACCAAGTGGAGTACAGTCTAGTGGCAAGAGAGCCAAATCTTTTGGTGGTTGATTCCAGGCTGGGAGTTCCAGTAGACTTCATTCTTATAGACGGGGACAACCCGTAAGATCTATGTCATCGGCAGCCAGTGCACCGACACAGGCATCCTGTAGGTCTACACCTCTACTGGTGTGTCAGCATTGTGGTCGTTCGCATCCAAGAAAGTGTCGGTGGATGACAGGAGCGTGTTTTAGATATGGCTCTAAAGACCATATGAGGAGAGATTGTACCTTATTACAGTATGGAAGAGGTTCAGGGAGTGTTGAGTCAGTACCAATACAGACTATGGGACAAGGCAGAGGACGAGGCCGAGGGCAAGGAAGAAGAGGCCGTGCAGGGCCAAACCAATTTAGATCAGACACAGTAGAGAGACCTGAAGGCAGTAGAGCTGCTCCAGCAAGAGCATATGCCATGCGAGGCCAAGAAGAGCAGGATGCACCTGACGTCATAGCGGGTAAATTCCTTCTCTTTGGCTCTTGTATACATGCATTGATAGACCCTGGGTCAACACACTCATACATATGCATACCACCATCGGGTCGAGAGGGTCTAAAGCCAGAGACTCTAGAATATGAGATTCATGTGACTAACCCATTAGAACACAGTGTGCGAGTTAGTAAAGTGTTTAGAGGTTGCCTAGTCGAAATTCAATGCAGGCAATTTCCAGCAGATCTGATAGAGCTACCATTCAGCGAGTTTGATGTGATCTTGGGAATGGATTGGCTAGCTTGCCATGGGGTGATAATAGATTGTGGAAAGAGGCAGATGAGAATTAAAGTTTTAGAACAAGAAGAGATAGTAGTGATGGGTGAGTATAGAGGACATCCAGATAATGTAATATCAGCGTTGAAAGCTCGAAAACTCATCAATAAAGGATGTGAGACTTACCTAGCATATGTGATTGATACCCGAAAGAAAAGTCCAAAGTTGGCTGACATCCCAATAGTTAGTGAGTTTTCTGATGTATTTCCTGAGGAGTTACCAGGGCTACCACCTGACCGAGAGATAGAGTTTGCTATTGAATTAGTACCTGGTACCGCTCCTATATCTATTACACCATATAAGATGGCATCCATAGAATTGAAAGAGTTGAAGATACAGTTACAAGAAATGTTAGATAAGGGATTCATACAACCTAGTGTATCACCATGGGGTGCTCCAGTACTATTTGTGAAGAAGAAAGACGGTACTTTACGTCTTTGCACTAATTACAGGCAGCTTAATAGGGTTACTGTTAAGAATAAATACCCACTGCATAGGATTGATGATTTATTTGATCTGCTGAAAGGTGCAAGTGTATTTTCAAAGATAGATCTTCGATCGGGGTATCATCAACTGAAGATCAAAGAGCCAGATGTATCTAAGACGGCATTCAGGACTCGTTATGGTCATTATGAGTTCTTGGTGATGCCATTTGGATTGATGAATGCGCCGACAGTTTTTATGGACCCGATGAACCGAGTGTTCAGGCCATATATCGATCAATTTGTAGTTGTATTCATTGATGACATTCTTGTCTATTCAAGAGATCGAGTAGAGCATGACCAACTTCTCATAAAGGTATTGCAGACTTTGAGAGAGAAACAATTGTATGCAAAGCTGTCTAAATGTGAGTTTTGGTTTGAAGCAGTTAGATGTCTGGGTCATGTAATTTTAGCAGAAGGTATTCAAGTTGATCCTAGTAAAATCGAGGCTATTCTTAATTGGAAACCACTTCGAAATGTGACAAAAGTGAGAAGTTTTCTTGGATTAGCCAGATACTATAGGAGATTTGTGAAATGATTTTCATCTATATCGAATCCTTTGACACGACTACTGCAAAAAGAGGTCCGTTTTGAATGGACAGATAAGTGTCAAGCAAGCTTTGATCGATTAAAGACAATGTTGACTGAAACACCAGTTTTGACTCAGCCTACTCCAGGAAAAGATTATGTGGTGTACAATGATGCAAGTCACAATGGGCTAGGATGTGTTCTTATGCAAGAGGGAAAAGTGATCGCATATGCCTCCAGATAGCTTAAGCCTCACGAACTTAACTATCCGATGCATGATTTAGAGCTTCCAGCGATAGTTTTCGCACTTAAGATCTGGAGACATTATCTGTATGGAGAAAGATGTTACATTTATACGGACCACAAGAGTCTTAAGTATCTTCCCTCACAGAAAGAGTTGAATCTGGGGCAGCGAAAATGGTTAGAATTGATTAAAGACTATGATTGTGTGATAGACTACCATCCAGGAAAAGCTAACGTGGTTGCAGATGCACTAAGCAAAAAGATTTTAGCTGAGATGTGAGTGGAATCCACATTGATGTAGAGAATTAAAGATGTCCAAAAACAAGATGAGAAGCTAGTAAAGATGGTCGAAGCTTTGAAAAATGGAGAAAAGTCAGAATTTTCCTTAACAGAAGATGGTACTGTGTATTTCAAGAACCGGATTTGTGTGCCAAGTATGAAAGAGTTAAGGTCAGAGATTTTAAAAGAAGCTCATGAAACGGTTTATACTATGCACCCAGGTGGGAACAAGATGTACCAAGATTTGAAAGCACAATACTAGTGGTCGGGGATGAAAAAGGATATCACTGAATATGTTGCTAAATGTCTAATCTGTCAACAAGTGAAAGCTGAGCATCAATTACCCACAGGATTACTGCAACTGATTCCCATACCAGAATGGCAGTGGGAGAGGATCATGATGGATTTTGTGTCCGGTTTACCGGTAACTCAGAAAAAATATGATGCAGTGTGGGTGATAGTGGATCGATTGACGAAGTCAGCACATTTTCTACCAGTCCGAATAGACTATACTTCGAACAAGCTGGCTGAGATTTATGTGAATGAGATAGTGAGACTTCATGAAGTACCTGTATCTATTATCTCTGACAGGGATCCCAGGTTTATGTCACAATTCTGGAAGAGTCTACAGCAAGCTTTGGGAACTCGACTAAACTTTAGCATGGCATTTCATCCGCAAACGGATGGACAATCAGAGCGAGTTATACAATTTCTAGAGGATATGATGAGATGTTGTGTGCTTGAATTTGAGGGAAGTTGGGATCGACATCTACATATTATGGAGTTTGCCTATAACAACAGTCATCAAACGAGTATTGGTATGGCTCCTTATGAAGCTTTATATGGAAGAAAGTGTAGGACACTAGTATGTTGGACCGAGTTGAATGAGAAAAACTTGATTGGGCCAGAGATAATTCAACAGACTGAAGAGAAAGTTAAAATGATCAAGGAAAGGATAAAGGTAGCACAAGATCGACAGAAATCATATGCCGATTTAAAGAGGCGAGATATAGAATATGTTGTAGGTGATACAATATTTCTTAAAGTTTCGCCGTGAAAAAAGGTATTGAGGTTCGGTGAAAAGGGAAAGTTAAGCCCAAGATTTATTGGTCCTTATGAAATTCTGGAAAGAATAGGACCAGTGGCTTACCGATTAGCTCTTCCTCTGGAGCTAGACAGAATTCATAACGTGTTCCACGTTTCAATGTTAAGAAGATACCGTTCAGATCCGACCCACATTATACCGATTGAGGAAATAGAGGTACAGACAGACATGTCTTATGAGGAAGAACCAGTGGCTATAATAGCATATGAAGAGAATGTTCTCCAGAACAAGAGAGTCCCTCTAGTTAAAGTTTGGTGGCGGAATCATACAATTGAAGAAGCCACGTGGGAAAGTGAAGAAGTGATGAAGAAGCAGTATCCCTAGTTATATTAACCCTGAATGAACAAGTAAATTTTGAGGACGAAATTATTTTAAGGGGGAGAGAATGTAATATCCGCTAATTTAGGCCCTGAGTCGCACGTGTCTTGAAGTTGACGCGTTTGACCGATCGGAGTCTAAATTCGGATTTTTACAAAATATTGATCAAGTAATGGCTAAATTAAATGATAAATATCTAATTAAGTGATTATAAAGTTTAAAGAAGTTGATTTACGGTGAAGGACTAAATTGCAAATTTTGATAAGTTTTGGGGTCAAATTGCAATTTACCAGAAATTGGAGGATTAATGAGATTAATTGTTAATTAACCTAGGAAATTTGGACACTTAAAATTTGGGTTGGCCAGCCATGACATTAAAGAAAGAGGATTAATATTGATTAAGTATAAAATTGGGAGAAGATGGTCAAATGGTGGGTCCCTTATGAAGACTTTTGGGTACTCTATTTAATGCCTTCTTTTCTTCTTCTTCTTCTCTTCATTTTCTGCCTTCTTCTCTCTCTTCTCTACCAGTCACGCCAGCCATTTCATCTCCTCCATAACAAATCTTGATTTCTAGAGAGAGAAAGGAAGGGAATAGAAGGGAAAGAGCAAGACAAGATGATCTTCATGGTCCATAACTCTTAAAGAAGCTGGAAAGAACAAGAAATAGGAAGAAAAATCGAGTTTCGTAGAGAGAAAAAATCTCCAAAGTGGTGATCAAGTGAAGAAAAGAGTAAGGTAAGACATGATTCTTCTTCTTCATCTTTTCTTAAAGGAAGTTTGAATTTTGAGCTCATCCAAGACTCATGTGGAAAAAGAGAGAAAAAGAGAGAAAAAGAGAGTTAGGGTCTTGAGGAAATCAGATGATAATAATGATTTATGATGTTGTAGGAGTTCCAAGTGACAAGGAACAAGCTCTAAGGAGTAAAGGAAAAGAGAAAGCTACCTAGAAGAGTGAAGGAGAAAAAAATTAAGGTTTGTGCATAACTCAAGGAAATAGCCTATTTTTGTTTGAAATAATGCATGTTGAACATGATTTTAGATAAATGCATTTCAAGAATGATGATGAATATGGCATGAAACCATAGGTTTAGAGATGTATGAATGAGATCCTTGTGTGACATTGAATTAATGATGTATGTTAGAAAATCTTGTATGATCAAGACATTTACATGTATTAGAAAGTAATAAGTTGAGTAAATAACCTTAGAAATCCATGAAATAGAATTTGGTATGATTTGGAAGATGTTAGAATGAATGAAAAGTGAATATGCAGATTTCCTGCTGAAAGTCACGGACGTGACTATTGAATCACGGGCGTGAACTTGAGGGTTCACGGTTGTGACTGATTGTATCACGGTTGTGACTTATGTGTGGAAATGGTACTATTCATTCTCGAAGCGTTCACGGGTTGGAATCACGGAAGTGAACTTATTCACAGGCGTGAATGAGTAATCACGACCGTGAATGCTTTTGGGCAATTCATTCCAGTAGCGTTCACGACATGGGATTACGAACATGAACTAATTCACGGGCGTGAAATTAGTGATCACGGTCGTGAATGCTCTGTATTTGTAATTATGAATGTTGTTATCAAATGAAGAATTCAGGTAAGTAAATGAAAGTCATTGTCTATCCAGTGAAATAAGAATGATATGGATATATATATATATATATTGATGTGAGAACGTGTTATGTTGTGATATATAAAATTGAATTGTCACGGATAAAATATGTGAATAGTCATGGATGATATATGAAATCTGATGCGGATGATAAACACGAGAATATTGATGTACCTAGTTAAATAAATAAAAAGATGTATGAGTATGATTATATGTTTACAAAACAAGAAAATTGTGATGTTAATAAATATGAGAATATTGATGTGTTGAAATTTGAGAATTTTGATTGATGTGAAAATATAAAGAAGCCCATTACTCTACCTGTGGACTAGGATTTTGGGATCAAATTGCAATTTACCAAAAATTGGAGGATTAATGAGATTAATTGCTAATCAACATATTAATTTTTGGCACATTTTGATAGTGTTGGCCGGCCATGACATTTAAAAGAAGAGAATTAATATTGATTAAGTATAAATTAGAAGAAGATGGTCAAATGGTGGGTCCCACATGAAGACTTTTGGGTACCCTATTTAAGACTTCTTTTCTTCTTCTTCTTCTCTTCATTTTCTATCTTCTTCTCTGTTTTCTCTACCAGTCACGCCAGCTACATCATTTCCTCCATAGCTCACCCTGAATTCTAGAGAGAGAAAGGAAGGGAAGAGAAGGGAAAGAGCAAGGCAAGGTGATTTTCATGTTCCATAACTCTTAATGAAGCTGGAAAGAACAAGAAAAAGGAAGAAAAATCAAGTTTGGTAGAGAGAGAAAATGTCCAAAGTTGTGATCAAGTGAAGAAAAATGTAAGGTAAGAAGCATCTCTTATTCTTTTTCATCTTTTCTTAAAGGAAGTTTGAATTTTGAGCTCATCTAAGACTCATGTGGAAAGGGAGAAAAACTAGGGTTTTGAGAGAGAAAAAGAGAGTTAGAGTCTTGAGAAAATCATATGGAAATAATGATTTATGATATTGTAGGAGTTCCAAGTGACAAGGAACAAGCTCTAAGGAGCAAAGGAAAAGAGAAAGCTACCAAGAAAAGTGAAGGAGAAAGATTTAAGGTTTGTGCATAACTTAAGACAATAGCCTATTTTTGTTTGAAATAATGCATGCTGAACATGATTTAGATAAATATATTTCAAGAATGATGATGATTATGGCATGAAACCATACGTTTAGACATGTATGAATGAGATAATTGTGTGACTTTGAATTAATGATGCATGTTAGAAAATCTTGTATGATCAAGGCATTTACATGTATTGAAAAGTAATAAGTTGAGTAAAGAACCTTAGAAATGCATGAAATAGAATTTGGTATGATTTGGTTGATGTTAGAATGACTGAAAAGTGAATATGCAGATTTCCTACTGAAAGTCACGGGCGTGAACTTGAGGGTTCACGGTTGTGACTGATTGTTTCACGGTTGTGAATTTCTGTGTGGAAATGGTACTATTCATTCCAGAAGTGTTCACGGGTTGGAATCACAGAAGTGAACTTATTCGCGGGCGTGAATGAGTGATCACGATCGTGAATGCTTTTGGGCAATTCATTCCATTAGCGTGACTTGGAAAAATTAATTGTCATTGATGAAATATGTGAATTGTCATGGATGTTATGTGAAATCTTATGCGAATGATAAACATGAGAATATTGATGAATCTAGTAAATGAATGAAAGGATGTGTGAGTATGACTATATGTTTACAAAACAAGAAAATTGAGATATTGATAAATATGAGAATATTGATGTGTTGAAATTTGAGAATTGAATGATGTGAAAATATAAATAAGCCAATTACTATACTTGCGAACTAGAATCAGGATAGATGACATGTCATTAAGGGGGCAAACGGTACCGTACTATACCTCAACCAATATGGTTAAAGCTTGTTGTGAGCGCCTTTGGTCTGGGATGCTCGGTCAGTGTGGCTTAAGCTCGGAGAACGCTACTGACTTGAGAAAGCTCCGATCAGCACACAGAAATGAGGACAAGGTGGCTTAGGCTCGGAGAGCGCCCTTGATCCGGTTATTCATTTATGATGAAATTTTAATCAATCAATGTGGCTTAAGCTCGGAGAGTGCCATTTATTTGAGAAGCTCTTATGAGCCAGATAGTGGACAGGGTGGCATAAGCTTGTTGTGAGTGCTCCTGATCCATAACCCGTATCCAGTCAGTCCAAAAATTTAGAGTGATGTGGGCAAGATAATGAGGATATGTTGGAAAACAAGAAGAGAAAAGAATAAGAAAATGATGATGATATGAGATTGAAATGTAATGTTAAAGAGATTAATAGAGTAATTTACCATTAAAGATAAATGAAAAGAACATTGTCTATATGAGCATGACATTTATACTTGTATGAAATAGGAATATGTTGATAGTCATGCATGCGAACATTTTAATGCACAAAATGATATTTGTTAATGCTTGTTGCATGATATAGTATATTGCCTTATTTATATGCACCACTAAGCTTAGAGCTTAGCGTGGAGTTTAATTTCCACGCAGATATAAAAAGGTAGCTGAAGACGTTAGATAAAGCAAGCAGTGATCCCATTCAAGTAAAGCAGCTGAACCTTTAGAAAGTGGGTTACAAGTTTTGAAATTTTGTATTTGGCTTTTATATTAAAAAAAATGTTAGAGTTTTTAAAACTTACTTTTAAAGTTGTTAAGAATTACTTTGATGTTAAAAATCATTATCTTATGTAAGTAAATTGTACTCTGATTTTTGTATATATCTACATATACATGAGTGTTGAAAAAAAAATATACAGCGATTTGAAAAATTAAGTAAGAAGACTGGTAGCAGCACTCCCTCATCCAGGCACGTTTTTGCGGTTCGGGTGTGGGGAGGCGGCTGCCTCATGATTGGGCAACCCCTAAATACTTTACTAACCCTTACACTGTTTCCTAACGGTTTAGTCACACGAATCTCATATTCTAGAGTCTCTGGTGTTAGACCCTCTCGACCTGATGGTGGTGTGCATATGTATGAGTGTGTTGACCCAGGGTCTATCAATGCATGTATACAAGAGCCAAAGAGAAGGAATTTACCCGCTATGACGTCAGGTGCATCCTGCTCCTCTCGGCCTCGCATGGTATAAGCTCTTGTACAGCTCTACTGCCTTCAGGTCTCTCTACTGTGTCTGATCTGAACTGGCTTGGCCTTGCATGGCCTCCTCTTCCTTGCCCTCGGCCTCATCCTCTGCCTTGTCTCATAGTCTGTATTGGTACTGACTCAACACTCCCTGAACCTCTGCCAAACTATAGCAATGGACAATCTCTTCCAAGATGGTTCTTGGAGCCGCATCTTGCGCATGCTCCTATCATCCACCAATACTCTCCTGGATGCGAACGACCACAATGCTGACACAACGGTAGAGTGGTAGACCTACAGGATGCCTGTGTCGGTGCACTGGCTACCGATGAAGTAGATCTTATGGGTTGTCCCTGTCTGTAAGAATGAAGTCTGCAGGAACCTCTAACTTGGAATCAGCCACCAAAAGATCTGGCTCTTTTGCCACTAGACTGTACTCCACTTGGTTGTGGTGCTGGTCTACTAACCCCACTAACCTATACTAGTTGTTGTGCCGCCAAGACTCTTTCAACTGTTCTAGTAGATGCTAGTAAATTGGGAAAGCTCATCAGACGTATGGCTGAAACTTGTAACTTAATCGTATCCCTCAATCCATCTTCAAATCATTGACATTTATTAGCCTCTGTAGACACAATACCTCCAGCATACTTGCAAAGATGAGTGAATTCTCTGTCATATTATGTTATTGACATATCCCTCTGTTTTAGCATCAGAAACTCTCTCTTTTTATCGTCTGTGTAGCTAGGAGGAATATACTGTCTTCTTTACTTCTTCAAATCGCTATTATTATTATTTTACCTTTATTTTCTCAACACTCATGTATATATAGATATAAACAAAAACTAGAGTACGATTTATTTACATAAGATAGTAATTTTAAACATCAAATTAATTCTTAACAAACTTTAAAAGTAAGTTTTACAAATTCTAAAACTCTTTAAAATAAAAAGCCAAATACAAAAATTTCAAAGCTTGTAACCCACTTTCTCAAGGTTCAGCTTCTTTACTTGAATAGGATCTCCACTTGCTTTATCTATCACCTTCAGCTACCTTTCTATATCTGCGCGGAAGGAAACTCCCACGCTAAGCTCTAAGCTTAGTGGTGCATATAAATAAGGCAATATACTATATCATGCAACAAGTATTAACATGTATCATTTTATGCATTAAAATATTTGCATGCCATGACTATCAACATATTCCTATTTCATACAAGTATAAATGTCATGCTCACGTAGACAATGTTATTTTCATTTATCTTTGATGGTAAATTACTCTGTTGATCTCTTTATCATTATATCTCAATCTCATATTATCATCATTTTCTTATTCTTTTCTTTTCTTATTTTCCGACATTTCCTCATTATCTTGCCCACATCACTCTAAATTTGGATTGTTTGGATACGGTTTATGGATCAGGAGTGCTCCCAGAGCTTAAGCCACCCTGCCCACTATCTGGCTCATAGGAGCTTCTCAAATCAATGGCGCTCCCAATGCTTAAGCCACATTGATTGAGTATAATTTCATCATAGATGAATAACCGAACCAAGGGTGCTCCCCGAGCTTAAGCTACGTTGTCCTCATTTATATGTGCTAATCAGAGCTTCTCAAGTCAATAGTGCTCTCAGAGCTTAAGCCACATTGACCGAGCATCTCAGACCAATGGCGCTCCCAGAGCTTAAGCCATATTGGTTGAAGAATAGTACAGTACTGTTCGCCCTCTAAATGACATGTCATCTATCCTAATTCTAGTCCGCAGGTAGAGTAATGGGCTTCTTTATATTTTCACATCAATCAAAATTCTCAAATTTCAACACATCAATATTCTCATATTTATCAACATCTCAATTTTCTTGTTTTGTAAACATATAATCATACTCATACATCTTTTCATTTATTTAACTAGGTACATCAATATTCTCATGTTTATCATCCGCATCAGATTTCATTTATCATCCATGACAATTCACATATTTCATTCGTGACAATTCAATTTTCTATATCACAACATAACACGTTCTCACATCAATATATATATATATCCATATCATTCTTATTTCATTGGATAGATACTGACTTTCATTTACTTACTTGAATTCTTCATTTGATAACCACATTCATAATTACAAATACAGAGCATTCACGACCGTGATTACTAATTTCACGCCCGTAATCCCATGCCGTGAACGCTACTGGAATGAATCACCCAAAAGCATTCATGGTCGTGATTACTCATTCACGCACGTGAATAAGTTCACTTCCGTGATTCCAACCCGTGAATGCTTCTGGAATGAATAGTACCATTTCCACACAGAAGTCACAACCGTGATACAATCAGTCACAACCGTGAACCCTCAAGTTCACGCCCGTGATTCAATAGTCACGCCCGTGACTTTCAGCAGGAAATCTGCATATTCACTTTTCATTCATTCTAACATCATCCAAATCATACCAAATTCTATTTCATGCATTTCTAAGGTTATTTACTCAACTTATTACTTTATAATACATGTAAATGTCTTGATCATACAAGATTTTCTAATATACATCATTAATTCAATGTCACACAAGGATCTCATTCATACATGTCTAAACCTATGGTTTCATGCCATATTCATCATCATTCTTGAAATGCATTTATCTAAATTCATGTTTCGCATGCATTATTTCAAACAAAAATAGGCTATTGCCTTAAGTTATGCACAAACCTTAATTTTTTTCTCCTTCACTCTTCTAGGTATCTTTCTCTTTTCCTTTGCTCCTTAGAGCTTGTTCCTTGTCACTTGGAACTCCTACAACATCATAAATCATTATTATGATCTGATTTCCTCAAGACCCTAACTCTCTTTTTCTCTCTCTTTCCACATGAGTCTTGGATGAGCTCAAAATTCAAACTTCCTTTAAGAAAAGATGATGAAGAAGAAGAATCACTTCTTACCTTACTCTTTTCTTCACTTGATCACCACTTTGGAGATTTTCTCTCTCTACCAAACTTGATTTTTCTTCCTCTTTCTTGTTCTTTCTAGCTTCTTTAAGAGTTATGGACCATGAAGATCACCTTGTCTTGCTTTTTCCCTTCCTTTCTCTCTCTAGAAATCAAGATTTGTTATGGAGGAGATAAAATGGCTGGCGTGACTGGTAGAGAAGAGAGAGAAGAAGGCAGAAAATGAAGAGAAGAAGAAGAAGAAAAGAAGACATTAAATAGGGTACCCAAAAGTCTTCATAAGGGACCCACCATTTGACCATCTTCTCCCAATTTTATACTTAATCAATATTAATCCTCTTTCTTTAATGTCATGGCTGGCCAACCCAAATTTTAAGTGTCCAAATTTCCTAGGTTAATTAGCAATTAATCTCATTAATCTTCCAATTTCTGGTAAATTACAATTTGACCAAAACTTATCAAATTTTGCAATTTGGTCCTTCATCGTAAATCAACTTCTTTAAACTTTATAATCACTTAATTAGGTATTTATCATTTAATTTAACCATTACTTGATCAATTTTTTTGTAAAAATCCGAATTTAGACTCCGATCGGTCAATCGCGTCAACTTCGCGACACATGCGATTCGGGGCCTAAATTAACGGATATTACAGAAATCTTATCCGTTATAATATGTACTTGATAAAAAAATAATTAAGGAATATCTTTAACATTTATTGACTACTGAATAATATAATTGTTAAGATAAGAGTTGTTTTATTATTAATTAAAATTTGTTTTCACTTGAAGGATTTCATACAATTTATATATAAGAAGCGCATTCTTATAAAATGTCTCCAAGAGGGTTTTTATGTTTTTAATGTCATATTTTTTGTTCTGTTGGTATAATAAACTTTTGGGGTAGTAAATCTTCTGTTTATTTTCTTTTTTTTTTTGTTTAAAAAAATTATTGAAGAAGGAAAATGTAAAACTAAAGAAATTTGAAATATGAGAGCTCCTGCTAATTAATGTGATTTCATTGGTTAAAACACCAATTACCATGTTATAAATATCTATATATATATATATATGTTGGCTATGGGCAGTTAATTTGTTTCTTTTAATGTTTACCAATTGACTGAAGTAGAAGCAAACGTATAAAAGATGGAAAATGCAAAAATACAGTATAGAAATTGCCTCCTTATATGATTAATTATTTATTTTGAAGGTGCTTAAGTTATTCCCTCATCCTCTTAAGAAAGCAGCCAATGTGAATTCAGAGTTCGGCATCGTTTTGGCATTTATATTGATTTATGATTACAGCAAATTAATTAAAACAAATCTTAGCTGAATTTTATATCCAAAAAGGCAAGAAATTACATTATATAATTAACATATAAAGCTTAAAATTAACTTGAAGTTTTCTTGAATGGGACCTAATTAATTAAATATTTTTTTAGGGAAAAAACTGTATTGGCGAATGTGGACAATTTATGTAAATCCAGAAAACAAACAAAATTTTCCAAATGAGTTTTGTAACATTCAGTGATTTAGGCTCGATTGCGCGTGACCGTAGTGGGGTCCACTGGTTCAATCGGAGTCTAAAAAAAAATGACTAATAATAAGAGAAAATAATTAAGGGTATTATTATTTTGGAATTAAAAATATTTGGGGTAGAATTAGAAAAAAAAATAAAACTTCCTATGGTCAAAATCGGTATTATGGCAATTATTTGGGGAAAAAGTGTGAATATGGAGGAAGATGTGACAAATAAGAAATTTCTTAAAGTTTAAAATCCAATTAAAATTAATTTATATTTTGGACCAATGGATGAAGAGCTTAATGTAGTCATGGAACCACCAAATACTCACCTAAAAAAAAAAGAAAAGATAAATACCTCATTTTCTCCACCAATTAAAACTCATTTCTCTCATATTCTTTCATCTCTTTGGCCGTCCAAGATACTCCCTCCCTAAGCCTCCATTTTCATTCAATCCAAGCTTGAAAAAGAAAGCAAATAAATTAGTTTTCAGAGGCAAAAAAATCTGATTTTAAGAGTTCTTACCATAAAAGGTACCAAAGGAGCAAGAAGGAAGGAAGAAAAAAAAAAGGTAAAGAGAGAAATATTAAGGGGAATTTCGGCCCACCTTGGAGAACTCTTAAGGTGAGTTTATTCTTCTTAAATTTCACATTTTTCCTTCTATTTGAGACCCATGATGATGATAGATGTGATTAGGTTTGGTAGATTGAGCTTATGTTGCAAGATTGGAAGTAGAAAAATTAAGTTTGTGTTTAGTTGATGAAGCTGTAATTGGACTTTGAATTGATGATATTTGATGTTAGATAATTGTTTTATTGCTTAAAAACTAAAGAAAATATGATGTTAATGGATGAATAAGGGGCTGCCATAATTAAAGAAATTAGGGAAAATTGAAATTAATATGAAAACACAACAATTGGTGATAAGGAAAATATGATTTGAGTGTTGAATTGAAGAAAATGAATTGGTAACTAGGATATGGTTTTTGGGAAGCCATGACATATGAAGAAGGAAGTTTAACCTTAGTACATTTTAGCTCAATTAAGGTGTAAATCATATTAGGAGCATTAGAATATTATGTAGACATGAAAAGCATTGAAATTGGATGTTGGAATTGAGATGTGGTAAAATTGTGTAGGAAAAATAAGTGAACAAGTGAGAGGCCCTCAAGAGGGTGACAAAGGCAAGGAGAATGCTAGCTAATAAGCGAAGGAAAAGAAGGTTTAAAGGAAGAACCAAGGCTGATTAGGTATGTGCTTCATTGATAAAAATTTTGCATGTTGTTAATATGTATGGAATTATATGTTAATGTTTGTTATGTTTGTGTTTTTGAGATGTTATGTGTTTTGTTGTGACTTTTGATATTATATATGGAAATGAGACTAAATGGTGTGAAATAATTGAGACATATGAATGTATTTGTAATTCTGGAAATTTTAGTATTAAAATGATTGCAAATGATGAATGTGGTTGAAATATGAATTGATGTCAATTGATGGCTCGGGTACAGAATTCCAGGAACAGCTCTGTCTATTTTGATGATAACTTGAGTTATGGAACTCGGTTTTGTATGTTCTTTGTTGGAAATGAAAGCTAAGACACAGAGATTTAATTTTTATTTAGACTATAATATGTAATTATGTTTAGATTTTCCCAGTTAAATGCACGAAGTTTAAACCTAGAATCTGTCCAGAAAAATTCTGGGCAGAAAATTCTGTGATGATGCAGTAGTCAATTAATCATAACTTTTGATATAAAATTGGGATTTATGTGATTTTTGATGCATATGAAAGCTACGACAATAAGCTAAAAATTGTTAGAAGGCCAGAACTCCAAATTCAAATTATAAATGGGCTAAAAATGAATCCCAAAAACAGGTCCAAATTCTGCCATAGGTATAAAACGTGAAGTGTTGGACTTATGCATGTGGTATGTTAATTATATATAATAATTAATGCAAATATTTACTTTGATGGTAATTATCAATGTTTAGCAGATTATTTATATATGATATTTTATTGTAATAATAATGAGAATATAGAACAAAAATAAACAAGCATACTTATGATAGTTGAAAATATTGTGAATTAATATAAAAATAGTTAAGCCCAAAAACACCTAGTCTATAACTAGAATATGGAATAGTTTGGCATGCCAATCAGGGGAATTTAGGCACTCGGTGCCAAATATGAAAGCCGGGTAATGACAATTAATAAATGCGCTCGGCGCAAAATTATTAAGCCGGTAATGGCAATATTACAAAAGCCAGTAATGACGTTATTATAAAAGCGCTCGGCGCTACATTATGAAAGCCGGGAATGACAACCCCGTTATTTCTATTAGATAGTTCAGTTATAGGTGTTATGGGCACAAGAAAATAATAATAATACTAATATTGAAGTATGTGATTTTGATAAGTGTTACATGAATTAAATTTGTTACTATTACATGTTGAATGAAATTTATTTGATTTTATAGAAATTTTTATTTTATGCATTATTTATTAAATGGTTAATTAATATGTGAGAAAATATATATGTATGTAAAATTTTTATCATTGAAGCACCACTAAGCTAGTAGCTTAGCGCGGGTGGTTTCCTCTCGCGCAGGTTTAGAAGGGTAGCCGTAGAAAATAGTCTGTCAGAAGAAGAAGGGTATCCGGAGGGAAGAAGCAAAAAGCTCTGAGTTTTCTTTTTTGGTATATTTTTTTAAAAAAACTTTGTAAATTAAAGTATTGTTTTTATTTCATATAATGTGTATTAAATATGTGAGTTACTATATAAAAGAACATAGTTTGAATTTAAATTAATGTACTTTATAAATAAATAAAAGTTTTAATATTTGGGCTTGTATGAAATATTATTTTATTTTATGCAATATTTTCGGAAAAAAAAAATTACTTCACTTCATTAATTTTATAAAACAGTAAGACGGGTAATACTCACTTACCTTGCTGAACTATAGTAGGGTAAGGGGGTGTCACAAGTTTTCTTGCTTTTTCTTGTATAGTTTTTTTAATGCCTTCTACATGTATAAGGGTTGACCTCCAAAAAAGGTAAAAAGAAACCTAAAAGTATTTGTATACGAAGATGACAGATAAGATATGTCTCGTTGCTGAAATTAAATATTCATGATATATACTTGTCACTACAAAATAATTTACTCTTTATTGAAATAGTTAGTGATAAGTTATACATGAAAAATGAAATAGAATTTTGTATGAGATTATAATACATCATTTAATATGAATTGATGGTGAAAAGATTTTGAGGAAAAGGGGCACTTAAATAATAATCTAAAAATTAATTAAAATTATTCAATATTAATTAATTTTGGAATATGTTGTTGCGAAAAAATTTTAGTGATAAAATTTGTGGTCTCTATTGTGTTTTGTTTCTTATGCATCATAATTCGCAGTGGCTAAAGATAAACTTGTGGTCGCTAAAACTTTCTATCTCTAATTATAAAATATCGCACTCACAAAAAGATGTTATTAATCGTCACTAATTACTAGTTTATGAATATCGTGGTTGCAAAAAGTATTGCGATGTCGCGAAAAGTATTGTAATGGCTAAATATATTCTTTCACATGCTTTTCTCAATTTTTAAGGGTTGTAACTTATCAAAATGGTATCAAAACACTATAAATAAGTACCCAAATATCAAATTTCATTCTTAATATTCTCTCTCATATTTTAACCTCTATTTTCTTCAAAAAAAACAACGAAATAACATTCTCCAACTCATTCTTAAGTGAGTTTAATTAGTTTTGATACCTTTAAGCTCAAGTTTTTTTTGATTATCCAAGAAAAAATTGCTATAAATCCAACCAACAACATAGTGGGGGTAAATTCCCTTAAGAAGAGTGATTACACAATCAAAAAATAAATCATTATAACCTTCATTATTCATCCATTTTTTTTAACAATCTTAAGGGAATTTGAATATCAATGGGGGCTACTGATTATAAATATTTGTTCAACAAGATATTCTAACCCGATGCCTTTTGATTATATAATTTTGATGAGACAAACTTTACAAGATAAAAAGATAAGTTACTTTTCTTTTTTGCCAAATTGGGAGTTGTTTATCTTATTTGTGGAGATATTTCAACTATTCTTGAACCTACTAAAGATGAAAGTGTTGGTGTGAAAGCACTAAGAAAAAAACGTGAAGAAGATGAAGTCCGGTGTAGGGGTTATATTCTAAATGCACTTTCCAATCAACTATATGATCTCTTTTGATATATTAAGTCCCAGCAAAACAATATAGATTAAATTGGAGAATAAATACACTTTGAAAAAGTAAGATACAAATAAATTTTTTTGTATGAAATTTTTTTTATTTTTAAATGGTAAACAATAAGTCTATCATAAATGAAATTGATGAGTTACTTGTCCTAGTTTCTAGACTCAAAGATTTAAAAGTAGAAGTATCATATCTACTTCAAGTGGCTATTATTATTGTAAAATTATCATCCACTTGGAATGATTATAGAAAAAAATTATTGCATACTTTCGAAGATTTCACTATTAATCAGATTATAAAGCATATTTGGATTGAAGAAGTAACTCACAATCATAAGAAGAGGTTTGGTTTAGAATCTAGTTCAAAAATGAATAATGTTGAGTCTAGTACAAAAATTGGAGAAAAGAACTCAAGGAACAATAGGAAATATTCATAAACTTTAAATGACTCCTCGAAAAATAACAAAAGTAACAAAATTTGCTACTTTTTTGGCATGGAACATTTCAAAAAGGAATATTGATTTTATAAAAGGTTAAAGACCGAGGGAAATGCAGGCCAAAAGAAGACCAAGGTTCTCAAATATCCACTAAGTCCAAATGATATTGTTGTCATGGTTGAGAAACTTAAAGTTAGCATGGTTACATAATGCAACATGATAACAATAAATAAATCTAATATTGATGATATGATTTTGGTACAACTATCCATGTTAGTAATAATAAAGATGTGTTCAAAACATATGATGAGGTGGGAAAAGATGATAAGGCCTTAATGATATTTTATTCAGTTAAAATATCATTTTTAAAATTTGTATATGAAAATCATTCCTATATTTTTTTTATTTACTATTTATTTACTTTGCATTATCAAAGAAATATAACATAAAAGTTAAACTACATTTTTATATAGTAACATGTTCTTTACAAAACATACTCTTTATTTTATAAATATTACAAAATAAAACTCAAACTATAATTACATAATTTGTGTGACCCACAGTATTTGATACGAGCTGCCTTACTGTACTTGGTTCACCGTGTCTTTAGCCAAAATCCTCAGCTACCTTTTTAAATCTGCGCGGAAGGAAACTATCACGCTAAGCTCTAGGCTTAGTGTTACATATAAATAAGGCAATAAACTATTTTATGCAATCATGCATTATCATATATCAACTCATGCTTAATCATATTCTCATGCAAATATACATATCATGGTATTCTAGCATGTATAGATATCAAATTATATTATTTTATCTCATACTTATTTATTTTATTATCACCTTATTGTATAACACTAAATCTTCTTTTTATCCATGCCACAATTCATAATTCTATTTTTATTATCAATAATTCATTTATGTTTTTATTTATGCCCAAGACACTCAATCATCTTTTCATACAACTTACATTTCATAAATTTTATTCTTTTATACCTTATATTTATTTTACGTTATCAAACCATTATTATCCATAGCTTTTCCTTGCCCATAACACCAAATCTTCTTATTATCTATGTCAAAATTCATAATTCCAGTTTTATTTTCAATAATTCTTTTATGTTCCATAACTTCTTTATTTATGTTTTCATTTATGCCTACGACACCTATGAACACTGACTAGGATAACGGAGTTGCCATCCAGGCACTTAGGAGTGCCACCCGGGCAATATGATGTGCGCATTTAAGTGCCAAATCCGGCGTAGATAATAATGTCATCCCGGCATAGATAATAATGTCATCTCGGCATAGAAAACAATGCCAAACTCGGCGTAGATAATCATACCATTAATAGATTTAATTATTTTCATCATACTCCCCCCTATTTGGCATGCCAAACTATCATAACTTGGTTATAGTTAGGTGTTCTAAGGCTTATACAATCTCATTAAAATTCATAGAAATTATATTCACACTTTTAATGCATTTAATGTCTCAAAATAATCACATAATCACTCAATTAAAATAATATTTACATAATATAACAAAGTTCACATCATTTTACTCATTTCATTCCTCATCTCATATGTTGCCCTGTCACTGGAAGATTTTGTTCTCTATCTTGGACCTTAATTTTGGTCTTGTTACAATAAGAATTTAGTTACCGGGTCTTCTTAACAATTTTAGATCTGGATCGTAGCTTTAATATTCAACTAGAATCACTTAATTCTGAGTTATGTATCAAAAGATATGGTAAAATAAACACTGACTGGTCACTAATAATTCCGCCTAGAATTTTCTGGACAGGTTCTAAGTCTGAATTTTATGAATTTTTCTAGACAGTTACAAACATATTAAGATATTATAGTCTAAATAAAAATTATAGTCCTATGTCTTAGCTTTCAAACCAAACAAAGAACACACAAATCCAAGCTCCAGAATTCAAGTATAACAGTTTAAGTACTCACTGCTCACCAATTTCCAACAAAGAACAAATATGTGAACTCTCTTCAATTTTTACCAAAATTAATCCTAAATCTAGCAAACATGCATCCTAAGATTTTTCATCACAAAATAATATTAATTAATAAGCATCAACATAATAAATAATTAGATCATGCAAATAAAAAATTTAAATAGGCTATTGCCTTAGGTTATGCACAAACCTCTCTTTTCTTTCTATTTAGTTCTCTTTTTCCTTTCCTTTGCTCCTTTGATATAGCTCCTTGTTACTTTGAGTTTTTTACCTTCACTTCCTTGCTTCCATAACCTGCCCTTAAGGTTTTTTTTTATTTACTAGTTTATAAAATTTTTCTTACTTTTTATTTTCTCTAGCTTATTTTTGATCAATTTTGCATGAACTCTACTCTTTCATGCCTTTTTTCCCTCTTTTTCTCACTTTCTCTTCTTAGAACAAGGTTTGGCCATGGCTGATCAAGGGGGAAACGTGGGGCTGGTGTAGAGAAGATAAAAGTCTTCTAGATATTTGAGTGATAAGGAAGAAGAGAGGCAATTAAGAGGAAGAAGACATAATTAATCAATACTTTGACACATAAGCTATAAAAATCTAGATATTTCCTTAGGTAATTAATGTGTTCATCTTACTTTGATGTATGGTGATTTAAGAAGCAACGTGGAAGACAAGAATTTGATAGGTAATTCTAGATACAAAGGGACAAGAGAGAATGAAGGAGCAATTAATAAGAAAATGACAAAAATTAATTAAGGATGGGGACACGTAAGCCATATTCTAGAAGCCCTCATTAATTTCCAATTCATGCATGTCAATTGGCTTCTTAAAATTTTTCACTTGGTGTGGCTGGCCTCCACATGCATTTTATGTCCCAATTCATGTATTTAATTGATGATTATCCCAATTAATTCTCCAATTTTTGGCTAATTGCAAATTAACCCCTAAACTTTTTAAAATTAGCAATTTAGTCCTTTATCGAAATTTAACATCTTTAAATATTTTAAACACTTTATTGAGTATTTTTCATACTTAATTGCCATTATTTTAATTATTTTTTGATAAAAATCTAAATTTAGACTTCAGTCAAACCGACAAGTTGATTTAACAACTCGCGTGACTTGAGGTCTAAATTAGCGGATATGACAATCATGACACTGCTAAAGTGATTAGAAATGGAACTATAGAGTTGTAATTCACTTTGAGTAAGAGATTGACTTTGTTGAATATTCTTCATGTTTCGATTATTAAAAAAAACTTAATCTCGACAAGCATGTTATGCAAGAAAAAGTTGAAGGTTGTCTTAAAGGCTGGAAAACTTATTTTGTCTAAGAATGGGGTATTAGTAGGATAAGAATATTATTGTGATGGCATGTTCATATTAAGTATTAATAAAATTGATGTTCTAGTTATTTGCTTGAGTATCATTTAAACTTATGACATATATGTTTATCACATATAAATTTTAAGTCAATTAATTTTATGTCTAAGCATAGATTAATCACTTGCGCAAATGAAAACTTTAGAAAATGTGAAATATGTATACAAGCAAAAATGACTAAGAAACCTTTTTTCAAAGAATGAAAGATCAACTAATTTTCTTGAATTAATTCATTCTAATATTTGTGAATTGAATGGTCATTTAACAAGAGAATGAATTCATAGATGACCATTCAAGATATACATGTGTACTTATTGAAATCAAAGGATCAAGCATTTGACAATTTTAAAGGTTATAAAATGTTGGTTGAAAATCAATTGGGAAAGAAAATCAAAATCCTACGAAGTGATATAGGTGGTGAATATTTCTCAATTGAATTTTTAAATTATTGTGAAGAAAATAAAAATAACTTTATAAGCTCCTCTGCTAAAAGAAACAGAGCTGGAGTCACAAGGGCACTGGGCAGCCATTGACATTTTGGAATCTTTTGTTAAAATCTCATTGTCATAATTTTGACTGAAGAAATTTGTTAACTTTGGATTCCATTTTAAAAGTCAAAATCTTACAAAATTTTCATCGTTGCCGTAGATAAAACATTTCTATACCCATTTAGGATTCTTGTTTTCTTTTTGGTTTTGGTGACACAACAACCTCTTACTTGTCAGGATAAATATCCGGTTTTTCTCGCCAACATAACAAAAGCACACTTAAATTTTTTCCTTTTTGGCACAGTTAATTTACCAGAACAAAAATGCAAAAGAAACAAAAAAAAAATATAAAACTTATGAAACAAGTTTTTCTTTCTTTTTTTAATAAAAAAAAAATGAAAATCTGGTTTAGAAGAAGCTTTTGAAACAAGCTAATCAATAATATCCACTAGTCCCTCCACCCTTTTTTATCCAAAAAAAAAAATCAACATTCTTCTTCCATCCATCCATCCCGCACTTATTTTTTTGCATTTATTTAAAAAAAAATGATGCGATTAGAATTATATATTTTTCTTATTATTCTTCAATATTAATTAGAAAATATATTAAAAATTGATAACTATACATAATAAGTAGGAGTATAATAGAGAATTAATAAATCAATCATTTTAGTCAAAAAATGAATTAATAACTCAATCATATCTCTAATAAGAAAAGTGCTTTTAAATAAATAAATAAAAATTTTATTTTTGTGGATCTAAAAGAAAGAGAATAAAAGAATTATTTATTTTAAATTTACTAATACTGAAATTTCTCAATTATATGAGCAAATTAAAAGATAAAATATATAACTATGCATTATCATCCTTCTTCAATCTAAAGTGGTAATTATAATATAATTTCAACAAAGTTTCAATTTTTTAACTCATCTTTATACGTTTGTTGCTCTTTCAGTTAGACATTATAAAATGTCAACAATGATAATTGATTTTCAGTATATCTGATTTACCAGTGGCAGTCATCTATCAGCGAATAATTGTAGTGGTCAGTAATTTATAATTGGTTTAAAGTATATTGTAACTCAATGCTTAAAAATATAGAATGAACTCAAATAGATTCACCTAAAATGACTTATAAATTTATAAGTTAGAGTTAATATCTATCAACTGGTGAATCCAGAAGTCATGTTTCCTAGTTTCATACAACAAATGGATATATACAATTGGAGGAGACCATAAGGGTAGATAGAGATGTACCAAAACTAAAAGTGCCTAATATGGCGTGATCGGCCATCGAACATGGAAAAAGTGGTGGAGGCAGAGCTCAACCACCAATCCTACCAACATATAGGATGGACATGAGAAATCCACGATCTTTCCACAATAGAGTTGACCGACGCCTCCATTTCAGAGATTGACCTTTGCATCAACAATATGAGAGAAGATATACCCGGTTAAATGTTTCAAGGGGTCCAGTGTTAATGGCGACAAAGTAAATGAGAGAAAGGGTGTGGTGGCCTCCGAAGATAAGTAACAAACACCCCAAGAAGAAAGATTAAATGAAGTACAGTGACTTCCACAGGGACATCAATCACGATACAAAAAGATTGTTGAAAACTCCAAGATGAGATTGAGCACTTCATACAAAGAGGCACCTTGAAACAGTTCATCACCAACAGAAATCCTTTGGGAGATCAAAATGACTAGAAACTCACTCAATCATCAGAAAGGAGACCTAAAGGGGAACCTTTCTCCATGACTAACGTCATAGTAGCAGGTGTGAACTTATATGACCATCCAAAGAAGAAAAATATGGTCTTTAGGAACTTACTCCGTTAGTAGGAAAAGCATACTAAATTTTGTCACCTTTTCGACTAAAGACGGAGAGTGGATAAAAGGTGGTCATGCAGATGCCTTAGTGATTGATGATCGAATACACAATATTCTACTTAGATGTATCCTAATGGATAATAGTTGTAACACCCCCTCACTCCAGCAATATGTGCCAGGATAAGGGAGTGCTATGTTGACTTCATCGGTTAAAATATCATTTCATATAAATATATAAATATAAGACACTCGTATATTTTTTTATTTACTATTTATTTACTTTGTAGTATAAAAAAAATCATAACAAGAAAGACAAAATATATTTTATATAATAACATGTTATTTACAAAATGTGTTGTTTATTATACAAATACTATAAAATAAAATTTAAACTATAAATACAAAAGTTATGTGACCCACAGTAGTTGAAACAAGCTGCTCTACTGGATCAGGCCATCGCTATCTTTACCTACTATCGTCTGCTTATTCTTCACTATATCTGCATGGAAGGAAACTCTCACGCTAAGCTCTAGGCTTAGTAGTGCATATAAATAAGATAATAGATAATAAACTATTTCATACAACATACATTGTCATATATCAATTTATGTCTAATCATCTTTTTATGCAAATATAGATCTCGATGTGTTCTAGCGTGCATAAATATCAAATTATATTCTTTTATCTCATACTTATTTAACTCAATCAAAACATCATCATTATCCATATCTCAAATCATGATTCCTTTTTACTTTCCATAATTTCTTTATAGCTTGCAACACTCAATCATCTTTTCATGCAAACATACATTTCATAGTATTCTAGCATGCATATCCATCAAATTATATTATTATATCTCATATTCGTTTTACTTTATTAAATCATCATTATTATCTATATCACAATTCATGATTTCCTTTTTGTTTTCAATCATTTTTTTATAGCCCACAATACCTCTAAACTTCTGATTAGGATAACGGAGTTGTCATCCAGATACTTAGAAGTGTCACCCGAGCAATATAATTTGCGCATATATAAGTGTCATCACCGGTTTTAATAATAGTGTCATCATTGGCTTTAATAATAGTGTTATCATTGACTTCAATAATAGTATCATCATCGGCTTCATTAATTATACCATTAATGGAATTAATCATACTCTCCCTACTTGGCATGCCAAATTATCTTAAGTTTAGTTCTAGTTAGGTGTTCTAAGACTTACTCAATGTCATTAAAAATTCATAGTTGTTAAATTCACCCATTTCATGCATGTAAGGGTTCAATTAATCACAAAATTCCTCAATAAAAATATTATTTGCATAATATAACATGTTTCATGTTATTTTACTCATTACATCCATCAACTCATATGTTGCCCTGTCAGTGGTAGATTTCGTGCTCTGTTTTGAACCTTAATTTTAGTTATGTTAAAATTCGAGTTAAATTACAGGGTCTTTTTAACCATTTTAGTTCTGAAGTTTAGCTTTAATATTCAACTTGAATCATTTAATTTGGAGTTCTGTATCAAAAGATATGATAAAATTAACACTGACTGGTCACTAACAATTTTGTCTAAAATTTTTTGGACAGATTTTATGTCTGAATTTTTATGTATTTTTCTGAAAAAATATATACATATCTGGATTTTATAGTCTAAATAAAAGTTCAAGTTCTATGTCTTAACTTTCAAACCCAATAAAAAACATATAAATTCAAATTCCATAATTTAAGTTATAACAGTTTATGTAGTCACTACTCATCAATTCCAACAAAGAATACACATATTTACCATATTCAATTTTTACCAAAATTAATCATAAGTCTAGCAAACATGCATTTCCAAAATTTTTATCACAAAATACTATTAATTCAGAGTCATTAACAAACCAAATGCTCAAATCATGCAACTAAAAAAAATAAGACATAGGCTATTGCCTTAGGTTATGCACAAACATCTCTTTTTTTCTTTTCTTTCTCTTTTCTTTCTTTTTCTCTTTTCCTTTGCTCCTTTGAGTTAGATCCTTGTCAATTTGAGTTCCTAAAATACATAAAAGAGATCATTAAAACTTTTACTTCATTAAAACTCCATAAATCCTAATCTCTCTCTCTCGTTTTGCTCTCTCTAAAGCTTCCTTAAACTTGGTTGTGCAAGAAAATGACACTCTTTATCTCTTTTCTCACTTTCTCTCACTAGAAGGAAGCTTTGGCTATGAAGGAATATGGAGGGAACACGTGGGCTAGTTTAAAAACTTAGAAAATTCTAAATGTGAGTGGATAAGGAAGAAAAAATTCTAAATGTGAGGGGATAAGGAAGAAGGAGTGATTAATGACATATAGACAAACTTAATCAATAATGGGGATACCTAAGCCATATAAATTTAATGACTAATTAATAGATTCATGCATATTAATTAGCTTCTCAAAACTTGTCACTTGGTATGACCAACCACCACATGTATATAATGTCTCACTTCATGCATTTAATTGGTAGTTATCCCAATTAATCCTCCAATTTTTGGTAAATTACAAATTGACTCCTAAACTTTTTAAAATTTACAATTTAGTCTCTTAATATAATTTAACATCTTTAAATACTTTAAACACTTTTATTGAGTATTTTTCATAATTATTTGTCATTATTTTAATTTATTTTTTCCGGTCAAAGTCCTAATTTAGATTCTAATTGATCCAACGTATCAGCTTAATGACACGTGTAACTTGAATATAAATTTACAGATATGACAATAATAGTGTGGCCAACTTGATGACCCTATAGGTTTTCAAAGTGATAAAAGGCTCAACTTTGGTTTGCAACAAGTAAAAGTTTTGTTAGTTGGTTTGAGAGGTTAACCGGTCCCAATTGAGGGATCTATATAGATGATGGTACAAATTAAAAATCATAACCGATACCAAGATTTTCTAATCAATTTCATATTATTGACATTTTTTTTTGCCTACAATGCAATCCTAAGGAGACCATTTCTTTATGATACCTGCGTCAGCACAAACATCTCAAACCACAGACGAAGGAGAGTTTTATAAAAATATGATTGAAAATATGGTAAGGCATTAGAAGTGTTTTTATAGTTGTCTCTTATTTTAATATATGCCATTTGAATATAGATTTCTAAGTGCCCGCTTCATAATTTCCACCGTATTAAATAAGTAATGAGTAGCCGAAAGCAAAATTCCTACCTGTTATTCCTTTTCAAGTTTTAATATTTTATTTTGAATAAATTACAAAAATTTCTCTTAAGTTTTTTAAATTATAATCAGAAACAAATTTTTTAAAAATTAACAGTTTACTGCTTGTCATTTGAGATAATATCCATTTATTTAATATTGTATAAGTTTCAAACATAGTATTGCAATATATCATATGATTTTTCTATATTTGAGATATTTTTATTTACATTTTTTAGAATTTTATATAAAGTTTAATAATATTTTATAAGAGTTTATGGTTTTTACTCGTTATTAACGACTGTAACTGTAGGATAATCAGTATATTCAATCATCAGTCTTTCTAATTGTTATTTGAAACAATATTTTTTTTATCAAAGAATATGAGAGTAAATTGTTATTTTTTAAAAATTTGCTTATATCTGTAATTTGTTAAAATCTCAAATTTTTTTTGTAATTTGCTCTTTTATTTTTTTGTATTTTAATGTATTGTAACTATATGTTGATTTGTTAAAATAATTATTTAATAACATTTTATACAAATTTTAATTTTAATTTTAATATTTTTATTATTTTTTTGAAATATTATTACTGGACGGGTATTAGATATTTTTGAAATTTTAAATGAATTTGAATGAATTTAGATACCTTAATTTTAAATGGATTCCAATTTAAATAGGACATTTCTCGCGGCTAGTCTCTTTCTTGCAATCCTAATTTTTATAATTATAACAAATAAATAAATAACATAACTAAGAAACCATAAAAATTAAAATTAAAACTGTCAGAATTTAATATAGTTCGAATGTAAGTTGCACCCGCCTACCTGAGCCCTAATTTAATTCACCAAACTGATTTTAACAGGTACTGTCTTATTAATTGCCTACCTGAGCCCTAATTTAATTCACCAAACTAATTTTAACAGGTACTGTCTTATTAATTCTCAAGCCGTTACTTCTCTTCAATTACCGTACGTTTGATCAATGGATTAACATCAATAAAAAAACGGAGTTAAAGCCTCAAATTCCATCCAGCGATCGAAAATCAACCAATACTATCTTCTGAAAAACACACAAGCATCTCCTGGAACAATACAAGCGTCGCTCTCTTTCCTCCTCAATGCCTGTATTGGTTCATTAGTTCATTTTCATTTTGTCCACACCCTGATCACCATAAGCTTCACTCTCTTTGCTCGTCCTTTTTCCTTTTATTTTTTTCCTCTTTTATTTTTGTTCTCTCTCCACTCGCCGCCACCGTAATTAAGCGAACTCTTCCCGCTGAAGTTCACAAATAATCAATTCGAACAAAAGCAAAAGCTCTTAAATATTTTATTTTTATTTTAATATTAAACCCAAAAAAGCAAACTATATATCCTGCTGACACCATACACCCACACAGCTCACGTTCGGGAAAAAAAAAAAA
The DNA here is from genome assembly GCA_023653625.1 of Triadica sebifera. Taxonomy (NCBI): domain Eukaryota; kingdom Viridiplantae; phylum Streptophyta; class Magnoliopsida; order Malpighiales; family Euphorbiaceae; genus Triadica; species Triadica sebifera. The sequence goes on along the minus strand of CM042894.1, from coordinate 36,397,243 downwards.
AAACGAAGCCTTGTTCTCTCGCTAGGACTCCGCACGTTTGCCAATGTTAACCGCCAACGAATTATTCCGGCAGTAACGCCTCCGTCCGTTTCCTTATGGCTGCCCAGAGCGACGTCGTTTTGCAGATCTTTCGTGCTCTGGTCGAAAGCGCGGACCGGAAGTTCGCGCGGGTCCGTGACCTGCCGTCGTACGGACGAGCTCAGAATCATTACTTCCAGAAGGTGTTCAAGGCCTACATGCGGCTTTGGAAGTACCAGCAAGAGAATAGGTTGAAGCTGGTTCAGGCTGGGCTTAACCGGTGGGAAATTGGTGAGATCGCTAGCCGGATCGGCCAGCTTTACTTTAACCAGTATATGAGGTCCAGTGAGGCTAGGTTCTTGGTTGAAGCTTATGTGTTCTACGAGGCGATTTTGCATCGAAGGTACTTTCAAGGAGTTGAAGCTAAGGATCTCGGTGTGAGATTTAAGGAGTTGAGGTTTTACGCGCGGTTTTTGCTCGTTTCTTTGATTTTGAACCGAACAGAGATGGTTCAGTTGCTTGTGGACAGGTTTAGGGCTCTCGTTGATGATTGCAAGTCGAATTTCCGGGTAATTTTCATTTAATTTTATATTTTTAAGCTTGCAGTGGAAAATGTTTTTGTTTATTTAGGTGTTTTTGGCTGGATTTTTTTTTTGTAGCTTTAGGTCTTAGCTCTGTTTTGGTGGTTTGTTGATTTTCTCTCTCTTTATTTTCTTTTCCCCTTTGCTTAGAAACGCCTGAGAAAATAAGAAAAAATTGAATGATTTGGCGTCGAAGTTCTATTTAAGATTTATGCGGCAGATTTTTTTTCCCCAGCTAGTGGTTTTGAGTGAGATTATACATGAAATAAGGGAATTTGTGGAATTGAAGATGGTGAAAGATCTTTTCATGAGAATTAGCTCTTTTGTTGGTGATAACAGGACCAGATTTCTGATTGGCCTTGCAATTTGTAAAAATGGATACACTTATTGGCATAACTGGTTTTTATTTTGGGGGGGGGGGGATTTAGTGGAATCAGGTAGTTGTTTATTTTGCGAAGGAAAAATCTGTGAAATTCTTTATTTTTGTAATTTATTTCCAGGAAACGGTTCAAACATGATTTGATTTAACCTGACAAACCTTGCTTCGCACGTTTCTTTGGTGTGGCCGGAAAACTCTAACCATGCAATGAACGATTATCTAATTTTTGCTACTCATGGAGTGTAGCTTAAAAAAGGTAGGCTAAATTCCTGATATGGCCGGTGTACCAACTCAGAAAAGTTGTTTCGCCTGCTCAATTTTGAGTTAAACCTCGTTGAGACCTAAATTTCTAAGTTCTGTAATTTTCAAACACCTTAGTTTTGAGTTGACCCTCAACAGAATTATAAAGTTACTTGGCCCATTAACAATCTTCAAGATGACTAAATGTTATTGAGTTTACAGGTCTGTTTGGAGTTGAGCTTGAGAAATACGCTTTTGAAGAAGTTTTTTTATTTTTAATTTTTTTGAGTTTTAAAAATTGCTTTTGGAGAGAAGCATTTAAATAAATATTTTTTTCCAAATAGGTTTGAGAAAAATAGTTTATACAAAATTAAAAAAATCAGTCAATTAAATCAAAAAAATTATAAATATGCTTTTTGGACACCCAACAATAATCCCGAACACTCCCTACAAGTTTTGTGTTAATAAGGTGCAACAAGGTACAGGTCAAAGTTGAAGAGGTCAAGTTACTTTTTTGTGCAAGTAGAGGAGAAATTATGTATTGGGCCCTGAAAATGTTAAGGTGGGATTGAAATTTTGTGTATTTGTATCAATGAGAAGGGCATTTTTTTGAAACCAATTGTCCTTGTGTCTTACTAATAAGAGGTTATTGAGGCTGGCTCTTTTGTTTGAATATAATTTTTTGGGAATAGTGGAGCACTTGAGTGTTGAATTGGAGACTGCAAAACTCAAAGCTGCAAATTCCATTTTTAGGGCTAAACAACAGTCCTATTTTACAATACTGTATTCAATTTCTATAGCTGATAAATCTTCAGCTTTTTAATTTTGTTATGTAAAGAGAGGTGCTAATAGAGTGTCCTCTAGTTAAGACATTTTATAAAAGCATCGGATATATAGTGTCTCCTGGTTAAGTCCTTCATTGCTTTGGATGTAATGAAAACTTATTTCTTAATGACATTTAATTTTTAATAAGGAGAAAGTCTAAAACTGGTTCCAGTGTGAAAGTAGTTGTTGCTCTATTGTGATGACATTTTTACGAGTTCAAATGGAATAGCATGTGTGGTTGAAGAAAAGTTGGGTCATGGAATGGCAACTCAGAAAGTTAGAGCACTTAAACCTGAAAGGCCAATAACTAAAAGTGTTAGTGGGATGAATTTCTAGCTAAAGTTAAGCAAAACTTTAGGATGATAACTGTTGGTTTTCAAATCAATTTGCTATAGCCCTTGCTTTTTGATTACTGGTAGTGGCCATTTACAGTATAAACTCACCATCATTAGAGTCAATTGATGTTTATGAATTTGGTGGCATTTTTTCAATTTTTCACAATTTTAAAGATCAATACATTTTTTTTTTATCTTTTTGCTATTGAGCAACATAGTGTGCACGATTCACATTTGGTACTTGGTACTGTCATGATTAATGGCGTATGGACTTTACATCTTCTTAGGAAACAAACCTCAAAGAGTGGAAGCTAGTGGTACGAGAAATTGTCTGCTTTATGGAAGCTGACACTGCCTTTGCAAATTCAAGGCCATTGCGGTATTGTGTTCTATTTGATTTCTATCCAACTTCTCGGCCATATGTGGCCCGTTTCCATGCTAGTAAGGTCCTAAAATTTAAAGATGCAGTTCTGACAAGCTATCACCGAAATGAGGTAAATAGCCTGTAGTGCCAATACTGCTGTTGGTACATGTATCTGTTGGAGTTCAGGAATTAGGAATAGTCGATATAAAAAGAAATCTTTCTGATCTGTTATTTAATTCGTGATTTTCAGGTGAAATTTGCTGAACTTACTTTGGACACTTATAGAATGCTGCAGTGTTTGGAATGGGAACCAAGTGGGTCTTTCTACCAAAAGCGTCCAGTTGAATCAGTCTATCAAAAGCGTCCAGTCGAATCTTATGACAATGGATCAGTGACTGATCATTCTGGAGCCTCTGGACTAATAGACATAAACTTGGCTGTGGATTTGACTGATCCAACTTTACCTCCGAATCCTAGGAAAGCTGTTCTTTATCGTCCTTATGTGACACATTTGCTAGCGGTTAGTTTTGAAGTTTTACATGATTATCTTTGTTGAAGTTACCTTGCATTAAATGGGACAGTCACTTTGCTAGATCTACTTTCATATTGAAGTAGTTATGCTCATATTTAGGTTGGTATTATATTGATTCCCAATAACTATGCCTAATGTAATATTGTAATCTGCATTCAAGACCACGATTTAGGCCTTTATGTGGGTTTAGCTTACTGTCATTTTTTAATTCTGCAATGCATAATTATCATTTAAATATTCTTTGCATGCCAATTTTTGTATTTTTGTAGAGGTGTCGGTTATAATTTTTGTAAGGAGCAGTTTCTATCAACTGTTCACTATTGTCCATTGTTTCTCCATGCTCCAATAATAAAGTATCAGCAGCTTAATTACCTAAACTTTAGTATGAGTTACATATAATTGATACAGGGAACACATAGGTTCAATGAAAGTAGAGCAAACACATGTAATTGATGTAAGGAACATGGAGGTTTCTGAGACTGACATTCACCTTCCTGAACCCCCTCCCTCTTCTCTCTCTCTCTCTTATGGATTACAATCATCAAGGTCAATATGCATAATTTGTGGACAGGTTATGGCAACAATTTGTGAGGAGCTCCCTCCAGAAAGCATTATGCTAATATACCTATCAGCCTCAGGTTATTTTTGCCTCCATATTGCTTCTAGAATTCAGCTTATAATATCTATATTATTGACTTCATTGAATCCCGTATACAGGTAAAGCCAGTCAAAGTAATATTTCTCAAACAGATAGCTCTGGAGGATCAAGAAAGTCTTCAAACAACAAAGTTGTTTCTGGGATGTCAAGGGAACAGAATAGTTCTGCATCTAATATTCACAGTAATGGAAAGCGAGAATCAAGTGACTATCAAGACAGTTATCTGTGGTTAGGTCCCAGGGGAACTGGTGGTGAGTGGCTTTGTACTTTTTTTTCCCTTCTCTTTGGCAATGATTTATGCAAGTCTTACTTCCCAATTCAAATGCAATTTTTTTAAGGGATCTGGTGTTACTTTTCCATTCTTATATGGTTATATTATATTGTCTGCAATTTTCAGGTTCAAATGCCCTTTACCCTGGTGATATAATTCCTTTTACTCGGAGACCACTCTTCCTGATTATTGATAGTGACAACAGCCATGCATTCAAGGCAGGTTTGTCATAACTTGTGCATGTCTTTTTGGATAATTTTATCATCATACAATTTGTAAGCCAACATTTTCTGCCTTGTACATGAGATTGCATTATCACAACTATTTGTAATATCTAAAATTTTATTTTCTGTACATTACCTTAGATGTCTTAAGATTTGGTGCCTACTGTTACCCAGTAATAATGGAAACTGTTATGCTTGATTTATATAAATGAAATGCTTGATTTGATAAAAATAGGATTATATGGAATGTCATGTGTATCATGTTAGTTTTATGTTAAACTTGGTGATACATATAGACAATGCCCAATGCATTTATTTATATATGAAAATGGAAGTGGCCAGTTATGGGGTTCAGGTGGATGTGTTTAATAAATGCACAAAATCTGATTGAAGCACTAGAAGATTGTGCCTCTATCATGATTAAATTGACTCTTCTAGTGGCTGTTGGAGCAGTAAGCAATGTTATCTGTCATTAGATGCTGTTTGGGGAAGAATGCAAGGCAAAATCTGCCCCATAAAAGTAATGACTTTTACCTCAATTTTGAGAAAACTTTCTATATCGTTATCTAATTGTTTAGTAGAGTCCTCTATCATCTTTTTGAAGACTCATTGAGTAAGTTTTTGCAAGAGCAGCATTGCAACATCATCCATGAATTGAAGCTGCAAAAAACCTATTTTGTTTGGTCTTAGTTGTTTATTTATGTTGAAGTTGGGAAGGATTTTGGGTAATATTGATTATATAATGTCTTATATCTATTGCTTTCTACCAATCAGGTCATTGTTTTTTTTCGTGGATTATTTGGAAAAGAAATATGTAATAAAAAATCTTGAAAAAGCTTTAAACCAATTCAAATTCTATCAAACTTTCAGAAATCTCTTGCATTTAATCTTTATCCCCCTCCCAAGTTTTGTTGGCTTGTCAGTTTATGCGTGAATTGTGGATGATTTTCAGGTCTTGCATGGGGCAGAAAGGGGAGAGCCAGCTGCCTTGCTACTCTCGCCTTTAAACCCATCATACAGAAACTTACCTGGGGTTGATACAACACACATTGGAAGTCAGTTTACCTTTTTCTTGACTGCTCCTCTACAAGCATTTTGCCATATGGTTGGCCTCACATCTCTTGAGGCGGATACAGTAAGTTGATTGTGTGATATTTTACGACTTGCATAATAATCATCTTTTTACTGTTTGGTCTTCTTTGCTAAGTCTCTGCTTTTAGGATATCTATAATGATGCCGAGGATATACTCTCTAATGCCTTCACTGAGTGGGAGGTTATTCTTTGTACATCTAAAAATCTGGATCTGGTTTGGGCTCAAGTTTTATCTGATCAATTTCTGCGACGGCTTATTCTGAGGTATCTTTTTCTGTCTCCAATGTGCAGGGGAGGGGAATGGGGAATTAGGGTTTAAAGACATTTGCCCACAGAGCTACTAGCCAGTGAAGGCACATTTTTCTCTCTTAATATAAGCAAAATAGCGAAGTGGGTGGCTACACTTCACATGATCCGATTGACTCTGTGTTGGACTTTTGGAACTGAGATCAACTTAATTTTAGAAAGTTGATGGGATTCTGATGGTGCAAATGCTAGACATCCCCCTCTTCCCAACCTGGGCCTCTTTTTTATACAATGAAATTATGACTATTGTAGTTATTCCCAGTCAATTATCATTTGATTATAGCTAACCAACTGACATTTTCACGACATATGTCTCCAGATTTATATTCTGCCGGGTTGTTCTATTTGTTTTCTGTAGTCCTTCAGAAGACAGAGATCATTATTTACCTGTTTGCCTGCCCCATCTTCCCAGTTCTGTCTCTCCAAGCTCTGATGTTGTGCATTCAGCCGTCCTCCGACTTGCAAATCATCTGAATGTTTCTGATTGTTTTCACTTCAATGACATATAATTAGGATCACAACACGTTAAACAGAATGGAGGGATGAAATTGAGTGCTTCACTTCCATTCATTTCATGTGATAAATAACTTCTCGAATTTGACCAGTTTGCTTTTGAGGGCACTGAAGAGGATTAAAACTGGTGCTAGAGCCTGAACTGGAGTAATATGGAAAGTCTCTCATCCAGCATGGTTGCTTCTGCTTGTTTTATTGCCTATATGCAACCTTGCCCAGTGTGTGCTGAAATCAAATAACGGTATGATTTGCGGGATGTGTAAGTATAGCTATTTAATTCTTTAGGTGCTGATTGGTGTATAATCTAATTTGTTTTTGTGCTTTATGAGATCTGTAATCAAAGCAGTGTAGTCTTTTTGTACCTTTGTAAAAGAAAATTGGGTAGTAAACAATGGGACTTAAAATTTTTCTCTTTCTTTCTTTTTATTTTATTTTATTTTATTTTTTTCCATGTCTTTGAAGAAGCTGTTTAAGAGGCAGATGTAAATGCGTACAGGGATTGGGGGAATCCCTTGAAGATAGCTGTAATGGTTAAAAAGTGAATTCTGCTTATGTTCTCTACTTTATATTCACTCTTGTTTCTACTCAACATATCAGATGGATATTTCTTTTCTAGTTTTGGGTAACGTATAACGGGATATGATTGTAATTTACTGAGATATAGAAGAAGAGCGCGGTTGTCAATTTCTTTCAATACTTTTTAAAGGGAATTATTGTGAGAAAGTTAAATCAGAAAAATAATTATTTCATGTATAATATACTAACAGAGTTATTATGAGTGTATATTCGATATTTTGATGAATGCGACGAAATTGTGTTTTAATCAATGGAAGAAAGTCAAAGTGGGCTTTCTAGGTGTATTTTTACGCAGTATATTATTATCTGTTAAAATCTTTGTTAGTTGAAATGATAATTGGATTTGAAAAAATAAAAGCGAAGACAATTATATAATTTTTGTTGATAAAACCTGAGTTGTCGGAGAAAGAACAGGTAAACCTCACATTAAAAAAAAAAAGTTATGTGCGGTTGATCCTAATTTTGTAACCGAAGATGCCAAAATAAAATTAAGGAATTCTAAATTGTTCTAAAGAGGGAAAATTAATGTTCTTAGTTTCGGTAATTGGAGGAGCCTCCATTCTCTATGGACCATGTCAAACACCCAAAATGAACCATCAGATATTTATGGTCAACATAAAGAAACTCTTCTTGACATTATATTAAATTCTTTATATATATATATATATATATATATATATATATATATATATATAACTTTGAATTTCTTCTATTATTCAATGTTGAGCATAGGTACATGACTGCTGATCTGATGGTCTATTGCATATTTTAGAATTTTTCATAATTAAATTGTCCAAAAAAGAATTTGTTCAATAAAAACACACAAACGTGCCAAACTACGAAATACCAAAAACTTCATTGTTTCCTACAACGCCATTTTCTCTACAATTTCTATTAAACAAATTGCTATATTTGAAATCCACGGGATGATTTTTCCGAAGCCAAATTGTCCTTGTTCAACCTTTCAAGTTTCTGCTTTTGGGTTCCGTCTCATCTGTTATGCTTAGTGGTCCTTTAGATAGATTTTCGGTATAGGCGAGTTCTTTCTCTTCCATTTTTGGGTCGCTTGTTTAATCTTTTTGTTTACTTATTAATTTGTTAATTCGTGTTTAGAATTTAATTGATGTTATTATTTGTTTTTCTCAGAACCGGGGTCTTTGGAGATTTCACTTTCCTTCATTGGTCATATCTACACATCCATCTCTGCGTCAAATCATAGCAAAAGCTGCAATCGAACTTTGTAATACATAAATATACAAGGTAACAATCTTTCTAGATATGCTTCATTTTTTTTCTAATCATAATAGTTTGGCCTAACATTTTTCAATTTTTGGGTTTTTGCTACTTGGCATAGATTCCAAGATGCAACAACAATCTACGCAACTTGAGGAGGAGCTTGTTAACATTAAGGGAAGATTGGCTGTAGCAGAAGGAGAAATAGAAAAAATATGCAATGAACCTAAAGAGGTGAAGAAGGAAGCAGAAGTGGCAAATGGCAGGCTAACTGAGGCAATGTCTAGTGGGAAGGTTGCTGACGAATTTTCAGAGCTGAATTCAGCAATGGAATCTCTTTCGAAAGCCAATGAAGAACTGAAGATCAAAGAAATGGCCATTAAAGCCTTGAAGGATGAACTCGGAAAGGCCAAGGAGAATGAGGCCAAATTAATAGAAAAAGATGTCTCACTGCAGAAATTGAAAGAGGAATTAGCTAAAAGCAAAGAAAGAATTCAAATTTTGGAGACAGAAATTGAGAAGGCCAAAGAATCCGAAATGAAAATGTTAGATTCTTTGGCTGCTCAAACCAAGCAGCTTGAGGAAACCAAAATGTTGCTTGAAGAATCAAAGCTTAAAGTAGAACAAATTGTGAGTTTTCCACAAAAGGAAACAGATTCATCTCAGAAATCTGAAGATTCAGGAAATAAACCTGAAGGCCAGCATATTAAAGAAATAGAATTGCTTAAAAATGAACTGAAACAAGCGATTGAGGCTGAGGAGAACAGCAAGAAGGCCATGGATGATTTGGCATTAGCCTTAACAGAAGTCGTAGCAGAAGCAAACCAAACCAAAGAAAAGCTGATTAAAACCGAAGATGAGCTCGAACATTACAAGAAAGAATCAGCAGAACTGAAGGAGAAGTTGAAAACAATGGAGGAGAAGCACACTATTCTCTTGGATGAAGCATGGAAAGAAGCTGATTTGCATAGAAACACAGCTGATCGATTAAGATTCGAGGCAGAGGAGACACTTCAGGCATGGAATGGGAAAGAAAAAGGCTTTGTTGATTGTATAAAGAGAGCCGAGGATGAAAAGATTTCAGCATTAGAAGAGAATAACAAACTCCTCGAAGCTCTTACAGTCGCAGAAAGCGTGACCAAGGCAGCGAAGCAAGAGAACCAGAAGCTGCGCGATATACTTAAACAGGCCTTGAATGAAGCTAATGTAGCCAAAGAAGCTGCAGGAATTGCTCGGACCGAAAACTCACAGCTCAAATATCTTTTAGCTGAGAAAGAAGATGCCTTGATGTTCATAACTAGAGAGAATGAAAATCTTCGAATCAATGAAGTTGCAGCCATGGAAAACATCAAAGAATTGAACAGACTAGTCTCTGAAGCAACAGGTTTCAAAGCAGAAGAAAAGGAACAAGAGAATAAGCTCAAGTCTCACAATTTGACGGACAAAGAGCAGAAAGAAAAGAAACTGAGCAATGGATTCGGCCTTAGTCTGAAGGAATTAATAACTTATGCAAAGCACAAAGACACACATGAAGAACACAGAACTCAAGAAAACAATGAGGACGAGGACGAGGAGAATGCTGATCCTCTTAAAGGATCAATTTTTGATGTATCTGATTCGCCTGTAGCAGCTGCAACGACCCATAATCATCACCACCACCACCAGCACTACCATGTAAGAAAGCCTTCATTTACAGATGAAGGGGAGACATTAAATCCTGATGAATTAGAACATTTAGATGGAGCTCACATCGATGATGCAGATAATGATAGAAACTACAAGAAGAAGAAAGCATTGTTGCGAAGATTCGGAGACATTATAATAAGAAGAAGATCAGGAGGAATTCATAGAAGGGAATTATCAAATGGAAGCACTGAAGCTCCGAAGAAAGAACCATCATCAGCAGGCAGTGAAGGTCACAAAAAAGAACCATCTTCAGCTCCAGCTGCTAGTGAAGCTCACAATAAGAAGGAACCTTTTTCAGAATCTGCAATTCGTGGTGAAACTCTGAAAAAGGAACATCCAATTGCTGATTAATCTTTTTCTCTATACTGCTAAAGCTATATTTAGCAAATTACTTTATTCATTTATTTGTATAATGTGAATATGTTTTTCATTTTCTATAAGAATGGATCAAACCATAAAAGACTCGCTTGTAATCAAGGTAGTGAATATTAGATTACATATATAAATATATGTTCCTATTTGGATAAACATTTATCATTTTTATTTTTAGATTCATGGTATTGACATTTGTACTTTTAATCTTATAATTTTGTAAAAATTTTAAATATTAATAAATAAAAATTTGTTAGTTAGAAAAAGTTTAAAAGGGGGAAAAGTTTCACTAGTACAGAATAAAGTTATATGTGTCTGTTATTTTGTATTTTATGCGTCTGTCAAATAGTAGACACATATGATATAAATTTTGTCTGTCGTTGTGACAAACGCATATAATCAGTTATACGCGTCTGTCGTTTAATAATAGCAGACGCTATAATCAGTTATATGCGTCTGTCGTTTAATACTAGCAAACGCATATAATCAGGTTATACGCGTCTGCTAGTTTTAACGATAGACATGTATAACTAATTATATGCGTATGCTATTATTAAACGACAAACGTCTATTGTCTTTTTTTTTAAATTAAAGCTCATATCATATATATAAGCTGCGCACTTCAAAATTCATAACAATTATGCTTCAATAAGCCACAATAGACATCCAACATTTAAGTCACATATACTCAATAATCAAGAATTCACAGGACAACACAAACTAAAAAAATTAAATAAATCAAAGCAATACCTCATCATGCCTAAAACAATTCACATGAAAATAATTAATCCACAAGTTCTTCAAAATTCTTTAATTTAAATTGTATTTCTCATTAATATGAAATATTTTACAAAAGTAAATAAAAAGATTACATACACTCTCTCATAAAGTAATTTAACCACATATGTCGAATTTCATCTATTTGATCTTGACTATATGATCATTTTTCAAAAGCCTACAAGACAAATCAAACAAATAATATAAAATATGTTAGAAATGAATAAATTAATAGCTAGTTATGTATCATACTTGTAATATAAACTAACTAGTATTTGAAAGAACATACCTTAAGCAATGTTGTATCACTGTTATGATATACGACAATTTTTGTACATATACCTCATGATGTAATATCCACATTCAACACCTCCTTGTTGTTGAGGGTACTTAAAATAGAAAAAACAACAAAGGCCCATGCCAAATAAAAGATTATAAAATCATAAAAACTTTAATCTAACTAGTAATTCATAATATAAAATTCTCACCGAAATGTCATTCCATTTTAACCTGACACCTTTATTTTTTCTACCTTCTATAGCATAAGTTCTATAGGCTCTGAAAAATAAGTGTATATCAAAATCGACATTAATATTAAAAACGCTACAAACATTGTAGAAACTATTAGCTAGTAGTATTATAACTTACAGGTTAATACGAGGTTTTAGACTTATATCGCAGTTGCTACGAGCTATAGGATCCATGAAAAATGCCTCACTCCGTTTACAGCAAAATACAATCAACATCCAATGGTTACTAGAGATATACAAATATGTTAAAGTTAGTAAAAATGTTGAGAATAAAAATTATGCAAACATAAATGTAAATATTTCTTACTTCTCGAAGTATGGTAGTATAATGAAATGTTTATATCTTTGTTCCTTCAAAGCTTCTATAATATATCTTTCTGCCGAGTTAGTCTTTGTGAACATCAAACGAAGCATTGTTGGACAAAGAAATCCAATCGACGATATAAAGAATGTATCGCACAATTTATGAAGGTACCTGCATGCATGAATCACAATACATACATAAGTATTATTTTTGTATTTTTTAAATCAATCTTATAATATTAGTAATAAATAGTATAATCTTACATCATAAATATTCGAATGATCGAGACATCAAGCCATTCCATGGAGAAGAGTTGAGTGATGTCTTCCATATCAATATGAATCATCTGATTATCTACTGAATACTTAAACACTGTAATGTCTGCAGAAACTTAAAAAATATACCCAGTAGAAAATTTAGCAACATGGGCCTTTAGTTAATGAGAACATTTTGGCAACTTTGAGTGGTGACATGAGGTTGATGCATGAGATGGTTTTTTGTAGCTGATTCTTTCGATAAACCGCTACCTTGTTTATTCTTTGGAGTCTTCTTTAATGGCTTGGATTTAAGTTCCTATCAATTAATAATAAATTATGATATATTATGATATATGAAATGTGATAATCTATATTTTATTGTTTTATAAGGTTAGGAATCATTACCTCTCCAATAACCACGAGATGTTATGGCCATTGAACAAAGCTACCTTCTGCTTTCCCAACTGTAGTTAAGTATTCAGTAGGCACAAGAAGTTCGGCTTCATGATAGCCAGATAATACTTCATCTACAGATACCTTGACGTGATTGGGCATGATAGGTCGATTGTGCACCATAGCATCAATAAGGGATGGATAAACCATCCCCCTTGTCACAATCACCTGCTTACCTTCATTAATGGTAGCAACTACTAGGAGGTGTCTGCAAAAACTCAAAAAATCAATATTAGCTAGATTAAAGTGGAAGTGGAAGTAATGAAATTCAAAATTTTTACTTGTAATTCTGATATTGGAAATGGTGGGTCCACGGAGTGACAACTACTAGGAGTTGGGCGAGCAAATGAAGGACCCATCTCCACCTCCATATTAGGGCCAATTTGAGAGGACTTCCTAGTTCTCTCCTCTATCATACTCTCAAGATGTGCAATATGTGCCGAGAATTTAGCAAATAATTTGGCCTCTATTTTAGTCTCAAGCTCTTCTATAACTTCAGGTGAGACGGATGTTGCTAGTTTCCTTTTTCCAGGATTAACATAAAAGTTTTTGATGGTCACAACACTTCCAACACCTCTCACATAGCTAGAATGTTCGGGCTTTTCAAGTGCACGTGACAATATGTCATCATGCCTCTCTGGTACCCAGCTACCTTAGGCTACTTCTCCCCGTAATATCTCCTATTCACCAGATAAACAATATGTTATAAGCAATCATAGATAAATAAAGATACCTTGATATCATTGTTTGTTTAGCAAGTTATACTTATGATTTTTGTTGCCACCTCTTTTGTCTTTTCTACTGGGATTATATAATTTCCTTCTTCTGTCTTTTTTGTTCTAGCTCTTACCCAATCTAGGCTTCGATCATATGATGATGTAACATCAGAGCTCATAGATGGTGATGATGAAAAAGAAGAGATGGGATCTTCAATAATCCATTGAGTCCTTTTCCCAGCATAGCCCACACAACCCAAGAAATGTGGATGCACATTCTTTGCTTGCTTTGCCTTCGCCTTGGCACTGATTTGCTGTTAAAAAAATAATGAAGATCCCATTATCATGTCTTGCATAAATGTAAATGTAAATTGCATTAATCTACTTCATAATTAGTACCTCATATTCTTCAAATTCATATGCTTGTTTAAACTCCTCCCAATCTTTCTCGGTGATGAAGTCATATAATCCCAATGGTGACTTTTGCACGGATTTATTCTTTATGTACTTAACCACCAATCGATACTTAAAATCCTTCCACTGCATTCCAACAGTTTTTAGTACAATATTTTTCTTATCATCCGGAATGTTGAACTCTTTCTGCAAAATAATATTTTAGATTAATTAGTTTTACTTCTTTAGAATCAAATTTGTTAATAAATTTGAAGGAAACTTACCTTGATATCTTCCAAAATTGTATTTTTAAGACCCTTATCGACCATATCCCAGCTTTTTATTGTGATGTTCACATGGGAACATGCTACAAGGCCAACGTAGGAACTAAATATATCGGCGTATGTTCCTATTAGGCAATCAAACTCATCGAAATTTATTATCTTTTGTTCATTCCTTTGCTTCTTCAATTTTTTGCACGTGGTAGCTCCCCTAGTTTTCCTTTTTGTCATGATACTTGATGGCTCAGAATCTGGTTGTTCATTCAACATGATTTCCTATAACATAAGCATAACAAAGAAACATGTTAGTATAATCCACAATAATAACACTTTATTTCAAAGGGAAATAAAAACAATAGATTTATATGATAAATAATAACAAAATTGGTAATTATGAGTATAAACCACATTAATCATATTACACATTTCTAAATAAACTTACAAGAAACATATATGCATCAATTATTGGCGATTTTCAATCCATATGCCTTCAGTATGATCATCACGCATGTAATTTGAATCTAAAATATATTCTCCAACTGGCATAGGTAACCCGATAGAAAACGGGGGAGTCTCATCAAACTGATCATATTCTTCCTCATCTGCCACATCATCGATACCAACAATACGCCTCTTACCTTGAAGAACAATAGACCACTTACTATCGTCAAGGTCAACAATATAAAATACTTGTTTAGCCTATGAAGCAAGAATGAATGGATCATCTTGATAACCCAATCGGCTAAAATCAACCAAACTGATTCCTAATTCATCCACTTGAACACCGCGTCGGTTTTTAATCCATTTACATCGAAAGAGAGGAATCATAAATTCCCTGTAATCAAGCTCCCAAATGTCTTCAGCTACATCATAATATGACATCGTATTATCTATTGGCATGGTGTCTTTAGCACTAGAAAATTCTCGTGATGAAGCTATCAAAGTAACTCCACTATTTTGCATTGTGCTTTTGTCATCTTGACGTTTAGTGTGAAAGGTATATCCGTTGATGTCATATCCTTCATAAGACCGTATATTCAACCCAGGGCCATAGGCTAACCATTTTATGGTATTAGTTACATCTTCTGGCACTTCTGATAACTGACGCATCACTCAGTCTTTAAACCATCCAATAAAAGAACTATTATGTCCATTTGTCAACCATATTTCACCTTTGGATGGATTCAGACGCCTTAAAATGGACATGTGCTCTTCTAAATATGGATGAACTTGTGTAAGGTGGTGCAACACAATGAGATGTACTTTCTCACGCATTTGAGCACCGGGTAATACCATTTTAAATCCAATTGTTCCTTTACCTCCAAGTCTTCCCTCGTGATGAGACTTAGGAATGCCAACAGGTTCAACACCTGTTAAGTAGTCTGTGCAAAATTCAATACCCTCCTCATCCGAGTAACCTTCAATAATACTACCTTCCGGTCAATATCGGTTCCTTACATACCCTTTTAAGATACCCATGAATCTCTCAAAAGGATACATATACCTCAAATACACCGGACCACACAATTTAATCTCTCTCACAAGATGAACAACCAATGCACCATTATGTCAAAAAAGGAAGGTGGAAAATACATTTCAATTTGACATAGAGTAACAACAATATTGGCTTGCAACTCATCCAAATTCTCTGGATCAATGACCTTACAACAAATTGCATTGAAGAAAAAACAAAGTCTTGTAATAACATTCCTCACATGATTCGGCAGTATTCCTCGAATTGCTATCAGTAAAAATTGTTGCATCAAAACATGACAATCATGAGACTTCATACCTATCAACTTCAATTCTTTCATTGACATAAGACTTTTAATATTTGATGAAAATCCATATGGAACTTTAACACCATAAAGACACTCACAAAAGCTTGTTTTCTCTTTTTTAGACAACGTATAACAAGCTGGGGGAAGATATGTTCATTTCCCTGTATCTTGAGGCGCTAATTCCATCTGTATGCCCATTTCTAACATGTCCTTTCTTACTTTGATACCATCTTTTGTTTTTCCTGGTATATTCAACAATGTCCCTATTATAGCATCACAAACATTTTTCTCCATGTGCATAACATCAATACAATGATGAACCGGTAAGTATTCCCAATATGGAAGATCCCAGAATATAGATCTCTTTTTTCCAAGGACCCTTTTGAGCAGGTTTAAAAGGTTTACCAAATGCATTATCAATATCTCTAACTCGTTCAAAAACCTCATTTCTTGTTAATGGCAAATGAGCTACTCGCATTTCGGTATATCCATTGAAAGACTTTTTCTTTTTACGATAAGGGTGATTAGGAGGGAGAAATGTCCGATGACTCATATAAACATTTTTCTGGCTATGATTTAAATGTTGGTCCATTGTGTTGTCCTCACAAATCGGACACACTTTTGCTCCTTTCATGGTGTACCCAGATAAGTTACCATAAGCCAAAAAACCATTTATAGTGCAAAATATCATGACATGTAAGGTAAACATGCTTTCACTGTATGCATCATACACCAACACACCTTCATCCCACAACAGTTTTAAATAATCAATAAGTGGTGCAAGGTAAACATCAATATCATTTTCTGTTGTTTAGGCCCTGATATCAACAACGACAACATAATATACTTATGCTTCATAGTCAGCCAAGGAGGCAGATTGTAAACTGCAAGAAGAACTGGCCACGTGCTATGTTTACTACTGAGTGTGCCATGGGGGTTGATTCCATATGTACAAAGTCCAAGCCTCAGATTCCTAACTTCACCACCAAATTCTGGGAACGTTCTATCAATTGTTCTCCATTGAGGAGAATCTGCAGGATGTCTAAGTTTTCCATCATGTTTTCTACCTTCTGCATGCCACCTTAAGTTTTTTGCATCTTTTGCATTTGCAAACAGGCGTTTGAATCTTGGTATTATAGGTAAATACCATAATACTTTAGCTGGAGGCCTTTTTTTATCCTCAGAAGAAACTTTCCCATATTTGTAGCGTGACGCTCCACACGTTGGACACTCATGCAAGTCCTTATATTCATTTTGGTATAATACACAATCATTTGGACATGCATGTATCTTCTTATATTCTATACCCATGGGACACAACATTTTCTTAGCCTCATATGTAGATGTGGGAAGCTCATTTCCCTCCAGAAGCATGTCTTGCAACAATTCTAATAGTGTCGTGAAACTCTTATCACTCCATCCATTTTTTGCTTTCATGTTATAGAGTTTAAAAACGGCTGACAATTTTGTGAAATTACTGCAACTGGGATACAAAGGTTTATTAGCATCGTTTAACAATCTCTGAAGGAATTCCGGCCTTTCCACAAAATGTTCCGTATCATCTATCATCTCGTCTACACGATCATTCTCTTCATCATCAATGTTATTTTCTCCTTGTTGGTCAAATTCATTATTATTAGAACGTGTCCCAGTTAAAACACTCTCACCATGCCATATCCACCGTGTGTAACCTTCCTTAAAACCACGCCTTATTATATGAGATTTCACTATATGAATATCTTGAAATTTTTTCATGTTCTTACAATCAAGACAAGGACATACAATCATTTCTTCTCTTTCCCTTATTTGCTTTTCCTCTACAATTCTCATAAATTCTGTAACTCCATTCAAATATTCAAATGTAGTGCATCTACCATACATCCAACTTCGATCCATATCTAACCACACAAAAAAAGGTTCAATATATATAAGCCTTATTGCTTTTTAATCAGGAGAAACATTATATATAATATCCTTAAACATCTAATGAGAAAACCTTGAATGAGTATTGATGATTTTGAATCCATTGTTGATTGAAAATATCGGTTTCATATCATTGCTAAACTGTTAATGCAACTACTTGGAAACATAATGTGCTAAAGCATGACTTTATTATTTATTTATTTATTTATTAACAAAAATCAATTTTGCATTTATAAAGATGGCAAATATCATTTTTAGGATGATATCATTTTTTTCTTCATAAAAGAAGAATGAAAAGCTCAATAGACTAAAATCAGCAACATCCTATATATCAAAGAACTAGGAGGAATATATATATATATATTTGGAAAATTTATATACACATGAAATTCAAGTAGAAATTATGCAACCATAATGACTAAAATCAATAGAAGGTTGATGATATTAAAATGAGAAAAATATACCTTGAATGTTCTTGTATTTCAGTACGGAAAACTTGATATGAGGAATGAAGCCTGGTCCGAGATCAAAATATATCATATTATCAAGTAATTAATATGTAGAAGCAGTCATTCTTTAAAATAAAACATAAGAAAGTGAGGATAAAGATTGGACCAGATGGAGTGCAGGGAGGTTATGTTGTTGAGAAACATACCATATAGATCTAGAAAGACAACAGAATGCCTCTCAAGTGAGTTAATGCTTCCATTCTTTTGAGTGACCTTCTTCTATGTATGGCTCAAGAAATCCAAAATGATCAAGTTATCAAATTCTTGAGGGATTTAAATGACAACTTTGTGACTGTAAAGTCTTAGATTTTGCTCATGGATCCCATTCTATCTCTGAACAAAGGTGGGAAAAGAGGGTGAGTAAACGCTTAAATAAAAACATTCAACAATTCAGAAGTAAATACTGAGAGATCCTTTCACAATCTCAGACAAAATTCCAAAAATCAATATAATAACATTAATGTTCAAGTTTTCATCTAGCCACTTTGTGAACGTATCATAAGTAGAACGATCTTGCCTAGGTATCATTGAGTGTGCTACACATGCAGGACAATTCTTGTCACCTACCATCTGCTGGTACATGTGGGATTGAAGATTGACCTTATGCATCAAAACAACAACTACAAATGGAATCTTGAAGAGCCATACAACTCCCCTTTTGTAAAGTTTCCGGAATCCTTCATGTAACAGCCACTGTGTAATAGTACTGACTAGTATGTAACAATCCACCATTTCTATTGCTATTATTTTTCCCTCGTTTTGCACAAACAGCTTAAATCTTCTTGCTTAAAGCACTCATAATTGGATTTAAGTAATTCTGAGAGTCAACAACAGATGTTCAGTTTTAGATTCAAGTCTAAATGCCTTTTAAAAACTTCTTGCAATATTGAAAAAATTATAGATTTCTTACAACAATTTTCCTTTTGAAGCAAATAGCTTTTTTATGGTGAAAATCATAAAATCTTTCTCTTGAAATTTTATGGTATAAGAAATTAGAAAAATACATATTTACCTTTGAGAAAAGAAAAATAAAGTTCATTGAAAAAACAAGTATTCTCTGTTACACTTAATGCATTGAGGGAAAGGAAATAAACATTCAAGTCCATGATAACCATGACAATTACATACAAGTGCAATGGGCCAAATTTGCAGGATTGCCACCATGCCCGTGATACAAACACTTAAATGATTCAAAATGAGACAACCATAATAGAGGAATACACAATAATAGTGGAAAACACTAACATATTGGTAGTCCCAAAAAATCACCAACATATTGATAGTGGAAAACACTAACATATTGGTAGTTAGAAAAAATTTCTTTACCATGCATCAAATGAAAGCAATTTACTGGCATGAAAAAGTTTAGAAAGTAGAAGGAATTACACTGAAGTGTGAACGAAACAATGAGTGAGGTGCAATGAGCAGCAATCGATAATAAGTTTCAACCATTGCAATGCTAGGAATGACCTACACCAAATATTAGAATAAAACCAGAAGAAAATGCCAAATCTAGTAGACATCTGATGGACCATTATCTAATTATCATAACCATTGCAATTATAAGAATTGTACTAAATAGTAGAATAAATCAGAAGGAACTATGAAATCTGGCAGACATCTGATGAACCATTATCTAATTATCTATAGAAGAAACTGTTCAGTCCTGACAACAGCAGATCATATTAAGCAATTAACTCCTAGCTTTTATTCATGATACATGGTCTCAACTTCATATTGTAAGTCCCTTATACACAAATTCTCAAAGCATGTCCCTATGGCAGTAATACTCTATTATGTACCTCATCCACATCGGTTTATGAATTGCAACTCAATGTTGGTAGCTATTAAGTTTTTCCTAAATCTAGACTAAAAATTTTGAATTTTTAAATAACAGAATTTCTTTGAAAAAGAGAGAATAAAGCCTATGTGTTTTGCATTGTTCTATTGCAATTTCTAAGATAATTTCTTAATCACCAACAATTTCTTTACATTAACCTAAATTTCTTATAACACTGAACCTAAAACATATAAGGAAGTTGCTCAGAATCCCAAATGGCAACATGTTATGCAGAAGAAATTTGTTGCTTTGGTTATTAATCAAAGATGGATTCTCACAAACTTACCACCAGACAAATGTCCAATTGGATGCAAGTGGGTTTATATAAAAAAATATAGAGCATATGGGACTGTTGAAAGATATAAGGCCAAGTTAGTTGCTAAGGGTTATATATATATATATAGAGAGAGAAGTGACATGGAGAACTCATAAGACAGAAGTAAAAGGGAAATAAGAAAATAAGATAGAAAATCAGAATTTACCTAAAAATGGCTCAACAGTACTCGCGATCTTCTTTGCAGTAGTACAAAAAAAACCATCAATCTCTTCAACCCAATACAGTAGGCTCCCACATCTCTAGTGTGGGAGAAACGATGGTCGAGTTCAATTTGTTGAGACGAAATGTATGAGAGAGTTTCAGAGTATCGTGCTTTGTTGCAGACAAAATGCCATAGTACTCTGTAAGAAGGTTTTTAAAAAACTTATATGCATCTGTCTTAAATAATAACAGACGCCTATTCTAATAGCATATGCGTCTGTTATTATTTAAGACAGACGCTTAAACCTTTATATGTTTGTCATTTATAATGACAGACACATATAACTATTGACATATTTACAAAAAAGCCACTGCCTATTATATATCATATGCGTCTATCATTAATTAAAGATAGATGCCTATAATATTTTTATGCGTTTGGCATTAGATAAAACAGACGCCTATCATATCTTTTTTTAATATTTAATATATAAAATAAACTTAATTATCTGCATAATAATATAATTAAGTAGGCTGCTTTTAATATATATATATATATATATATATATATATAACTAAAATTAATAAAAAATTAAATTAATATTAATTCATTAATTAATTCATCATATATGTATTATTAGTTAACCAAACCTGACATATATTTAATTAATTAATTAAAATATTATTTGGTTAAATATTAATTTGTCTTTTTTTAATTACCACTCTTACTCTCCAAATTAATTAATTTATTTTAGACGAAAATATAATATATATATATATATATATATATATATATATATATATATATATATATATATATATAGTAATTTTAGAGACAACAAATGAAAATGTTCAAAAAAATTTATATGCGTCTATCATTTATAATGACAGACGTCTAAACTTTATATGACTCACATTTATATTAACAGACGCATATAACAAGTAACATATTTACAAAAATGCCACCGCCTCCATTTTAAGCGTCTGTCATTTACACAACAAACATATATAACCTTTAACTTAAAGTAGTTATTGTACTTGTGTTTGCTTTCCAATTTTGTCAAGACACTTTTCTAGATCAAACCTATAGTCCACAAGAGGACAGCTCACTCACAAGAAGATGAAAAACCTTCTATCTATAACAAAAACTTCACTTGTATTCAATTTTATCTTAACAAAACAAAAAATGATAATAAGTTTAGATATGAAAAATACATATTTAAAGATTCACTAATGTATAAGTTTAGATATGAAAAATATAGATCTAAATGTAGATATTAGGGTTATACATACTTGGTTTTTTTGCAAGGATATCTGATGAGGATAGTCAGAGAAAATGTTCGATGACAGAATTTTAGATAGAAATGTTGGAAAGACCTAGAATTGGTCTTCTGGACTTTGAGAATATGTTCTAGTGTCATGTCCACTAGCTTTGGTTTGACTGTCGCTTGTGTTTCGCGATTGGATGTTGTAGACGATGGAAAATCTAGCAAGTTCGAGACCGAACCAGAGGTGATACGATCAAAAAATAGATGCAGAATGTAGACAAGTGCGAAAGTTGGTTACAAACATGTGATATTAAGTTTTTTCATTGGAAATCAATAAAAGGGGTAAATAGTAATTTTGCGATTTTTGCTCCTACGCATGAGTTGTGAATTCATAACATCAGGGTGTAGGAGATATTAAGACAAGTCTATTGGTGTAATTATTTGGTAAAATTTATTCTTTTGGGACTTGAGATGAAGAAAATAAAATTTGTGGTGCGGTTTTGTGAGAATTGTTGAAAATTGGAGGATCTTAAGTGGAATATGCCAATGATTAGTATAAATTGAGATTAATTAATTAAAATAAAGTTAATTAAGTCTAAACCTAAGCATGCAAGAGGAAATGTGGCATGCATGCAAGTAATCCCTCTTTTTAATCAAGTATAGAAGGTCGTGGTCTTTTCCATTTTCTTTACTTAAGCTTTTCTTTCAGAAGATCAAAATGTGTTCTTCCTTCACCATTTGTTGTCGTCCACCTTTCTTTTTCTAAACTCGAGCCTCATTCAACTTGTCTCTTGTATTTTTCTTTTGTTCTTCGTCCATCAAACACCAATTAAGGCTAACAGATTTCCGTGATATGAAGAAGAGAGCATTTGTGTGACAAAGTGGAGTGAAGCCGAGACATCATTGAAAGAGGAGAGGGGTTTTCTTATCTCGGTCAGGGGTTGAGATTGTGGGTTTGAGGCTTGCTTGTTGGAGTGGAGGCTTGGGAAGAGTGGGTATGTCATATCCACTAATTTAGACCTAAGTCACGTGAGTTGTTAAATCGACTCGTCGATTTGACATAAATCTAAATTTAGATTTTTATCAAAAAATAATTAAAATAATGGAACTTAAGTATTGAGATTTTCTAATAAAGTGTTTAAAATATCTAAATATGTTAAATTTCGATAAATGACTAAATTGCAAATTTTGAAAAGTTTAGTGGTCAATTTGCAATTTACCAAAAATTGGAGGATTAATGAGGATGATTATAAATTAACTCAAATTGACAAGGAGCTAGATCAAAGGAGCAAAGGAAAGGAGAAAGAGAAGTAAAGAGAAAGAAAAGAGAAAAAGAGAGGTTTGTGCATAACCTAAAGCAATAGCCTATTTTATTTTTTTTTATTTGCATGATTTGATTATTTGGCATGTTGATGATTATAAATTTATATTATTTTGTAATGAAAATCTTGGGGATGCATGTTTGCTAGACTTAGGATTTAATTTGGTAAAAATTGAATGTGATTAGTTTGTATGTTCCTTGCTGAAAATGGATGAGCAGTGAGCAATTAAACTGTTATAACGTAATTTCTAGAACTCAGTTTTGCATGTTCTTTATTGGGTTTGAAAGATAAGACATAAGACTATAATTTTTATTCAGACCATAAAATTCAGATATGTCTGTAATTATCCAAAAAAATTCATAAAGTTCTGATTTAGAATCTGTCCAGAAAATTCTGGGCAGAATTGTTAGTGACCAGTCAATATTTATTTTATCATATCTTTCGATACATAAATCAAAATTAAGTGATTCAAGTTGAATATTAAAGCTAAGATCTAGATCTAAAATTTTTAAGAGGACTTTGTAACTAAATTCATATTGTAATAGGACCAAAATTAAGGTAAAAATAGAGAACAGAATCTGCCAGTTGCAGGGCAGCATATGAGTTGAGGAATGAAATGAGTAAAATGATGTGAACTTTGTTATATTATTTTAATTGAGTGATTATGAGATTATTTTGAGACTTTAAATGCATAAAAAGTGTGATTTTAATTGCTATGAATTTTAATGAGATGGTACAAGCCCTAAAACACCTAACTAGAACCAACTTAGGATAGTTTGGCATGCCAAGTAGGGGGAGTATGATGAAAATGATTAAATCCATTAATGGTATGATTATCTACGCTGGGTTTGACATTGTTATCTATGCCGGGTATGACATTATTATCTACACCAAGTTTGGCACGGTTATCTACGCTGGTATTGACACTTATATGCGCACATCATACTGCCTGGGTGGCACTCCTAAGTGCCTGGATGACAACTTCGTTATCCTAGTCAATGGTTCATAGGTGTATTGGACATAAATGAAAACATAAATAAAGAAGTTATGGAACATAAATGAATTATTGAAAATAAAAATGGAATTACGAATTGTGACATGGATAAAAAAAAGATTTAGTGTTATGGGCAATAAAAAGCTATGGATAATAATGAGTTGATAAAGTAAAATATATATGAGATAAAAAAAATAAAATTATGAAATGTAAGTTGCATGAAAAAAATGATTGAGTATGATTTGTGTCATACATTAATAAATGATTGAGTGTTGTGGACATAAATAAATTATTGAAAATAAAAAGAGAATCATGAATTGTAAAATGAATAAAAATGGTGATTTGATTTTGTTAAACAAAAATGATATACGATAAAATAAATTGATGTTATGCATACTAGAATATTATGAAATGTATGTTTGCATGATTTGATCATAAATTGTTATATGACAATGCATGTGGCATTAAAATAGTTTATTATCTTATTTGTATACACCACTAAGCCAAGGGCTTAGCGTGAGAATTTCTCTCGCGCAAGTATAAAAAAAAATAAGTAGACAGTAGTAGATAAAGCTAACGGTGACCTGATCCGTAGAGTAGCATATTTCAACCACTGTGGGTCACACAACTTTTGTATATTTTATTTTGAATTTTATTTTGTAGTATTTGTAAAATAAACAATATGTTTTTGTAAAGAACATGTTATTATATAAAAATGTGGTTTATCTATCATGTTATATTTCTTTTATACTGCAAAATAAATAAATAGTAAATAAAGAAAAAAATATACAAGTGGTTTTCATTTATAAATAATTTAAGAAAGATATTTTAAATGATGAAGTCAACATAGCACTCCCTCATCTGGACACGAGCTACTGGGGAAAGAGGGTGTAACAGGGTAACCTCTTGCATGTCAAATATCTATTGGGATTATATACTCTTCAAAGTTTATTTATTACATTTACATTTTATGTTATTAACAAAATTAATGAGGTATTTCATTATATCTTGTTTGCATAAGAATTTTGAACATATGTAATTTTAATCATAAATTATCTTATAATTAAATAATTGTTAATATAATAATAATTATTTTGTTAATATAATAATTAATGTGAATAATTATTTTAATGGTAGTTATGAATGTCTAACAAATTATTTATATGTGAGATTTTAGTGCAATAATAATGGGAATAAAGAACAAAATTAAATAAGCATGATTATGATAGTTGAATAATATTGGAATTTTTGAAATATTGTGAATTAATATGAAAATAGTTAAGCCCAAAGACACCTAGGCTAGAACTAGAATCGAGAATAGTTTGACATGCAAATCAGAGGATTTTAGGCACTTGGTGCCAAATATAAAAGCCGGTAATGGCAAATTGATAAATGCGCTCGACGCAAAATTATTAAGTCGGTAATGACAATATTACAAAAGCCGGTAATGACATTATTATGAAGCGCTCGACACAATATTATGAAGCCGGAAATGGCAACCCCATTTTTTCTATTAGTTAGTTCGGTTATAGGTGTTATGGGCACAAGAAAATAATAATAATAATAATAATAATAATAATAATAATAATAATAATAATAATAATAATAATAATAATAATAATAATAATAATAATAATATCAAAGTATGTGATTTTTTAATAAATGCTATATGAATTCAAGTTGTTAAATATTGAGTATTTGCTGAAATTTATTGATTTTATATAATTATTGATTTTATGTCTTATTTATTAAATGGTTAATTAATATGTGAGAAAATATATATGTATGTAAAATTTTTATCATTGAAGCACCACTAAGCTAGTAGCTTAGCCGGGTGGTTTCCTCTCGCATAGGTTAGAAGGGTAGCCGTAGAAATTAGAATTGTCAGAAGATGAAGGGTACCTGGAAGGAAGCAGCAAAAAGCTTTGGGTTGTCTTTTTGGTATATTTTATAAAAAAATTTTGTAAATTAAATTATGGTTTTATTTTCTATAGTATGTATTATATACATTAATTATAATGTAAATTAATGTACTTTATAAATAAATAAAATTTTGAATATTTGTGCTTATATTAATTTTTATTTTAGTGTCTGCAATATTTTTGTAAACAAAAATTATTCTTCATTTCATTAATTTTATGAAATAGTTAGACAGATAATGCTCACTTACCTTGCTGAACGAAAGAGGGGTAAGAGGGTGTGTGAATAACTATCAGACAAACTAGTTAGAATTAAGTCAATACTTAATTCATGGTCCATCACAAATCCCAAGGTGGCCAACCTCCCAATATAGCCATTCATCTTCAATGCATATTGCACTGGAGCTGTCCCCTCAACCATTTTAGTACCAAAGAGCAACCTCGAAGTTTTGAACCTTTCAAAATGTGCTTGCTCTTCAAAATGCTCTCTTAGATGGTATACTATGGAATTAGCATCCATAGCCTCATGCTGCTTTTGCAACTCAGCTGACATAGTAGCAAGCATAATGCAGGTTGCCATCTCACTATCATCGAGATGCTTTTGATATGCCTTCTGAACATGTTCAGAAGCATTAGCAACAGGGGAATTAGGGAGTGCCTCATTTAGGGCATAGCCAATCTTTTTGGATTTGAGAACTATTCTCAGATTCCTTAGCCAATCCAAAAAATTGGGCCCAGTCAACTTCTTTGATTCCATTACCCATCGCAAATTCACACTTGTCATGATGATAATTTTAGCAACCTAGATGTAAAATAGAACATGTTAGAATGTACATAAAATGCATGTTTATTAGGTCTTTAATAAATCACATTATGACTCCCATTATTTTATTGTGAATCCATAGCCCTTACTATGAACCTAAGATAACTTATGTGGAAGTTCTCCTTGTGGGTCGATATCCAACTAGCTAAGAACAACTTTGAGGCAACTAAACAAGCTATCCTTAGTTTGGTTGGTAGGCATCTAATCTATACCAATTGTATTATTCATGCAATTATCGAATCTTGTGCTATAAATTTATTGATGTGTGCACATACATTGGGCTATCAACTCTTGATATGTGTACATCTCATGCATACAAACCCAACTTCACCTCCAATACACATTAACCTTGGCACAAATCCAACAAGTTAATAATATCGGTTAAGTCTAACCTATTAATTGTGAAATCTAATTTCAATGGATTGAACATATTCTTGTAGAGTGAGCTTGAGGCAACTTAACAACCCTAACTCTAGAAGAACTCTGGTTAGCAAGCATAATGCAGGTTGCCATCTCACTATCATCGATATGCTTTCGATATGCCTTCTGAACATGTTCAGAAGCATTAGCAACAGGGGAATTAGGGAGTGCCTCATTTAGGGCATAGCCAATCTTTTTGGATTTGAGAACTATTCTCAGATTCCTTAGCCAATCCATAAAATTGGGCCCAGTCAACTTCTTTGATTCCATTACCCATCGCAAATTCACACTTGTCATGATGATAATTTTAGCAACCTAGATGTAAAATAGAACATGTTAGAATGTACATAAAATGCATGTTTATTAGGTCTTTAATAAATCACATTATGACTCCCACTATTTTATTGCGAATCCATAGCCCTTACTATGAACCTAAGACAACTTATGTGGAAGTTCTCCTCGTGGGTCGATATCCAACTAGCTAAGAACAACTTTGAGGCAACTAAACAAGCTATCCTTAGTTTGGTTGGTAGGCATCTAATATATACCAATTGTATTATTCATGCAATTATCGAATCTTGTGCTATAAATTTATTGATGTGTGCACATACATTGGGCTATCAACTTTTGATATGTGTACATCTCATGCATACAAGCCCAACTTCACCTCCAATACACATTAACCTTGGCACAAATCCAAAAAGTTAATAATATCGGTTAAGTCTAACCTATTAATTGTGAAATCTAATTTCAATGGATTGAACATATTCTTGTAGAGTGAGCTTGAGGCAACTTAACAACCCTAACTCTAGAAGAACTCTGGTTCTCCCCATATTAATAGAAGGCGTAAGACTTAATTGTTTATTTAGCGAGGGATTTCATTGTTAAGTCTCATCAAGTTATTATTTCATGCTTTTATATATCATACATTTATCACATGGATATATAAAGATAGTTACATTAACTATATGACATGATTATGGACATACTAAAGTCAATCTCTCAGCCAAAGAGAAATTGACTAGGTCTTACCTATGTATATGCATGAATTTACAACCCAAAATAGAAATCAAATTCTTATTCTAAGTCTTTTTGTTTATGGTACCACCTCCTTTGCTTCTTGTTCCTTTGTATCTTCATTCTATCCTAATCCTATGTAATCTAATTACATATTTCAATTTATAAAAAACCTCAATTTACATTTGAGGGGAGTAAGATGAGAAAAGAAATACATAAGAAATAAAGAGAGATAGGGACATGTAGGCCTTATTTACCATAAAACAAAATAATTCCATGCATGCTCATTCACATTGAGCCTAAGTCTATAATCATCCATAGTAATGCCCAATAATTTAGGTCACGGTCGCGGTTGACCGAAATTCGATACGCCGAACCGATCGGAGTCTAAATTCGGACATGAAAGTAAAAAATTAAAATGATAATAAAATTTGAGGAAAATATTTTGGATATTATTAATTTAGAATTTTGAAGTCCGGAAGTAAAATTGGGAAAAGAAATAATTTTTCACTCAACGAAATTGGAAATTGCAGTGTTTTTGGCACAAATATTTTAACAAGGCATAAAAATGGAATATTCTTTATCTAAGGAGATGAATATTCTTTTGATTAAAATAAAGTAAGAGTGATTTAAATTAATTGACTAATGGGAAACAAGATTAGCAAGTATCCTAACCACCCACCTAATCCAACTATAAAAGTCTACTTTCACTTTTTGCCTTTATTCTTCTTCTTCCTCATCGTAATCAAACTCATTTCTCTCTCTTTTCTTCTCCTTTTTCCGTGACTTCCTCCCCTACTTATTCTTTTTTTTTGTTTTTCAAATCAAGCTAAGATTATATGGACAAAAAAATGGGATTAAGGCAAGATCATCAAAGAAATGAAGCTAAGTGAGCAAAACAAAAGAAAAGGAAAGAAGAAAAGAAGAGAAAAAGAGAAAGAAGACTTTGGTCATTTGAAGATCATCAAAGGTAAGTTTAGATTTTCCAGCTTCTCACTTTTCTTCTTCTCTTTTCTTTAAGTTTGGGGTTAGTTGCCATTAAAGCTAGTAATTTAGGGTTATTATTATGTTGATGGTGATTAAGGGTGGATTAGTGTGATTAGTACTTGATTAGTGTAAAATTTATTGTTAGGACAAGGAAGTGATCAACCTTTGAACCAAAATCAAAGAGGAAGTAAGGGAAAAGAGAAAGCTAGCTAGGAAGAAGAGAAAAGTGAAGAGAAGTAAAATTTTGAGGTATGTACATTTGGAAAAAATTCAATGTAGAAAAATGTTGATTTTGATTTTGTGATGTTGTGAAATTTTGTATGAATTGGTGATTAAATGTGCCATGAATGTGAAAATAAAAATTAGACTATGAGGTTGATGCATGAAAATGGAAATTGTATGAATTAATTGATGTGCTGGAAAATTCGTCTTATGAATAATGACTAGTTTTTTGATCATAACTTGAGTTCTGGAAATGCTTTTTGAGCAATTCTTATTGGGTTGGAAAGCTAAGACATAGAGTTTTAATCTGAATATGCTAGGAAATAGGTGAAAAATGGACTCAAAGTTCGTACTAGAAATCTGTCCAATAAAATACTGGGCAGATTGCAGTGATCGTGGCTTAGAAAAAAATTCATAACTTTTGCTACAAAAATTGGTTTAATGTGATTCTAGTTGGAAATTAAAGATAAGACATACCTACATTTTTATAGTTGATCACTTTCCAAATTCCATCTAAAAATGGAAGAAAAATATAGAGAAAAATGAGGCAAAAATCTCTCTAGTAAAATATTTGGCAGATTGGAATGAACGTAGCTTAGAAGAAGATCCATAACTTTTGCTACAAAATTTGGATGAATGTGATTCGAGTTGGAAATTAAAGATACATGTACCTATATTTTTTTAGGTAATCACTTGTCCAAATTCCATCTAAAAATGGACAAAAAATACAGGGAAATATAAGGAAGAGATGCTGTCCTGAATAGGGCAATTTGCACATATGCGTTGATTGTGGTATTTTGTGATAGGAAAATATATTATTTGATTTTCTTGTAGTTATAATGATTAAATGAGCAAGTATGAGGTTGTAAAATGTTTCATGGGAATTATTGCATTTATTTGGAATTTATATTAGTGTTACATACATAAATTATGTAAATAATAATAAAGGTAACAAATATAATTAAGCCCTATAATATCTTGTTGAGAATTAGAAATTAGGATAAGTTGGCATGCCAATAAAATGGTAGAAATGTAGGCACTAAAAATAATAGTGCTGAGATTTAATTTATGTAGGCACTAAGAAATAGTGTTGAGTTGAAATTACGTAGGCACTAAGAAATAGTGTTGAGTTCGAAATTACGTAGGCACGAAAAAGGTGCTGAGTTGTTATTGGAAATATAGGCATTAAACACCGAGTTATAAAATAATTATGCAGGCGCTGAGTATACTGCTGGAGAGTAGAGACCCTGTATCCAGTGTTTAGTTCCAGTCTAAGATGCCGTGGGCTATTAAACAAATAACAGAAAAAAATGTGAATTATGAAATTTATATTGTAAATTTTATATTTTGAATTGTTAAGCTATTTCAAGCATGTGTAATGAAATGAACATTAAAATTGATGAATTGTATATTTTTGCATGACAAAAATAGTTTTAATATTATGTGAATATTTGGTATGCTTAGTAAGTTGATTGTAATTTTTAAAGGTTTATTTTGGAAATATTTATATAATTATTGGATAGTTGCCAAACGTACCACTAAGCTAGTAGCTTAGCGTGTGTGTTTCACACACAGATAAATAGATGTAGCTGTTATGTTAGGGTGACCGAAGATAAGGGGAACCCCAAGATCAGATTACAGCAGTCTAGTTTCTTTTTGTATGTTTTGGAAATTATATTGTAAAAATTAAATTTAAGAATTTCTGTTGATATGATGAGAAAATATGGGGACAGAGATTTTATGAGAAGGAGAGATGATGACTCAGCAGCTTTAGAGTTTTAGATGGAGTCCACAGAAAGGGTGTTTAAGGAACTTGAATGTCCAGAGGAACAGAAGGTCAGGTATGTAGTGTCCCTTCTAAAAGATCCTGCCTGTGATTGGTGGAAATCAATCTTATTAAAGCCTCAGACACAGAATCCACCTTCCTGGAATTTCTTCAAGGAAGAATTTAGCAAGAAATATGTGCCTAAAGTTTATGTGCATGAAAAGAAAAGGGAGTTTCAAGACTTGAAGCAAGGAAGCATATCAGTGGCAGAATACGAGATAAAATTCACTAGACTGAGTAAATATGCAGATGGAATCATTGCGGATGAGGCAGATAGATGTTGTAGATTTTAGGATCAACTTAATAATGATATTTGGAATACGGTGATCGCTCTTCAGCTTAAGGATTTTGCTACACTAGTATCCTCGGCCATCAGTGTGGAAAAGAGGTCAAAGTGAAAAAGGATAGAAGAGCCACCACAGAGATTGACAATTAGTATGGGCCAGACATCAGGTAAAAGGGGGCAGACAGTGCCTAGGTTTTTTCAATCACGGGGTTCTGGACCAACCTTTTCAGTTAGGCAAGGCCAACAGTCGAGCCCAGAGAGGTCTACAGCTAGTGCACTAGCTTCGGGTAACAGGAGATTCATATTTGTCACATGTCAGCAGTGTGAAAGATTACATGCAGAGCATTGTGGAAGATTACATACAGGTGATTACTGGTGGATTACTGGAGCATGCTTACAATACAGATCTATTGAGCACAAATAAAAAGATTGCCCTAGAGGAAGAGGTACAGGTGGTGTAGTATCAACTCAGGTTTAGAATGTCACTCGAGGTAGAGTTAGGGGACATGGATGATCTAGAAGTGGCAGGATTGGGCAGAGTGTATCAAAATTAGTGAATCGAACAGAAAGTCGCCGAGCCGCAGCCCGAGCATATGCCATGAGAACTCATGAGGAGTAGGATGCCCTGGATGTCATTATCGGTAAATTTTCTCTTTATGTTACTGATTTATTTACACTGACAGATCCGGGTTCTATACATTCATATTTATGCATGTCTCCACCTATTTAGGGGAATATGGTAGCAGAGGAATTAGATTGTGATATATTAGTGACAAATCCTTTGGGTCATGGAGTGAAAGTTAGTCGAGTCTATAAAAACAGTCCAATCAAAGCTCATAATGTAGAATTCCCAGCTTACCTAATAGAGTTGCCATTCCGTGAGTTTGGTGCAATCTTGGGGATGGATTGGGTAACTGAGCATAAGGCAGTGGTGGATTGTCATTATAGGAGAGTGACTTTCAAGAATTCAGGGTAGGATGACATGATTGTCTTAGGTGAGAACTGACCATACTTGACTTATGTCATTTTTGTGACGAAGGCAAGTAAGCTTATCAGAAAGGGATGTGAATTGTTTTTGGCACATATTGTAGATACCAAGAAAGGGAGTCTAGATCTCAGGGAGATTCCCACAGTATGTGAATATCCAGATATCTTCTCTGAGGACTTGTCAGGGTTACCACCTATCAGGGAGATAGAGTTTGCCATTGATGTTTTGCTAGGCACATGCCCGATATCGATCATTCCTTACAGAATGGCACCTGCTGAACTAAAATAATTAAAAGTGCGGTTGCAAAAGTTGTTAGAGAAAGGGTTTATCAGGCCTAGTGTCTCACCTTGGGGTGATCCGGTTCTATTTGTGAAAAAGAAGGATGACACCTTTCCTTTGTGCATGGATTATCATCAATTGAACAAGATGACAATTAAGAACAGATATCCCTTATCGAGAATAGATGACTTGTTTGATCAGTTGAAAAAAGTAGAGGTATTTTCTAAAATTTCCCTCATATCCGGTTATCTTCAACTGAGAATTAGAGAATCAGACATTTCAAAAATAACAATTAGGACTCGGTATGGTCATTACAAGTTCTTAGTAATGCCTTTTGGCCTGATGAATGCCCTAGCAATATTGATGGATCTAATGAATAGAATCTTTAGGCCTTATTTGGACCAGTTCATGGTGGTGTTCATAGATGATATCCTGGTGTGCTTTAGAAGCAGAGAAGAACATGATCAACATATTTGTATTGTCTTTCATACCTCGAGAGAGAATCAATTATATGCAAAGTTGTCAAAATATGCATTTTGCTTAGATGAAGTGGCCTTTCTAGGGCATATTGTCTCAGTCGATGGGATCAGAGTCGACTCTAGGAAGGTAGAGGCAATCCTCAATTGGAAACCGCTTCAGAATATGACAGAGGTGAGAAGTTTTCTTGATTTGGCTGGTTATTATCGGAGATTTATGAAAGGATTTTCAATGATAGCTTCACCACTAATAAAATTGCTAAGAAAGGAGACTGGATTTGAATGGACAGACCAGTGCCAGACTAGTTTTGATAAGTTAAAGAAAATGTTGACAGAGGCACTAGTGTTGACATAGCCTATTGCGGGAAAAGATTATGTGGTGTACAGTGATGCTTCCCTTAATGGTTTGGGCTGTGTACTAATGCAAGAAGACAAAGTGATCACTTATGCTTCCAGACAACTAAAGCCTCATGAGAGAAATTATTCGACACATGATCTGGAACTAGTAGCCATTATGTTTGCATTGAAAATATGGCAATACTACCTATATGGCGAGCAATGTGATATCTATATAGACCATAAAAGTCTAAAATATTTGCCTTCACAAAAGGAACTCAATTTGAGACAGAGGCAATGACTAGAATTATTCAAAGACTACAATTGTATCATTGATTATCAGTGGGGTAAGGCCAATGTGGTAGCGACGCTCTGAGTAGAAAAACTCTAGCAGGTAAACGTTAAAACTTAAATTTATTAAGTGAACAAGAAAAAAAATGAAATAATAAGTTCTTTATTTATTATTTGAGCAGAATTACGGATTCAACCCGCATTGATTCAACAAATAAAGGACAATGAGAAGCAGGACACAAAATTAAAGAAAATCTTTAAAATGGTGAAAAAGGGCAAAAAACTAGAATTTAATATCAAATCAGATGGGAGTTTAAGGCAAAAGGGCAGGTTATGTGTACCAGACATACCATAATTGAAACAAGATATTTTAAAGGAGGCTCACAATATTATTTATGCAATGCACCCGAGAAGCAACAAAATGTATCATGACTTGAAGGCATATTACTGGTGGCCAGGGATGAAAAGAGATATCACAGAGTATACTACCAGATGTTTAACTTTCCAGCAAGTGAAGGCTGAGCATCAAGCACCAAGTGGATTATTGCAGTCAATTTCAATTCCAAATTGGAAATGGGAAAGAGTTATAATGGATTTTGTTTCTGGTTTTCCTTTGACACAAAAGAGACATGATTTAGTATGGGTAGTGGTGGACCGGCTCACTAAATCAACTCATTTTCTACAGACCAAGATGGATTATCCACTTAACCGTTTGGTAGAGATCTATGTTAATGAGATAATCTGTTTACATGGTGTGCCAGTTTCAATCATTTCAGATCGAGACACGAGGTTCACTTCAAAATTCTGAAAAAGTTTGCATCAAGCCATGGGTACTCGACTCAATTTTAGCACAACTTTCCACCCACAATCAGATGGACAATCAGAGAGGGTCATACAAATATTGGAAGATATGTTGAGGTGTTGTGTGATAGAATTTGAAGGCAGTTAGGACAAACATCTTCCATTGATAGAATTTGCCTACAATAATAGTCACCAAGCCAGTATCGGTATGGCACCATATGAAGCCTTGCATGGGAGGAAATGTAGAACGCCTCTATGTTGGACCGAGCTTAGTGAAAATAAAGTAGTGGGTCTAGATCTAGTATAGCAACAGAGGAAAAAGTAAGAGTAATAAGAGATAGGCTGAAAGCTGTTGCTGATAGATAGAAATCATATGCAGATTTGAAAAGGAGGGATATTGAGCATACAGTTGGTGACAGAGTATTCTTAAAAGTCTCACATTGGAAAAGGATTTTTCGATTTGGAAAGAAGGGAAAGTTGAGTCCTAGGTTCATTGGATCTTATGAGGTACTTGAATGCATAGGTCCCTTGGCGTGCAAATTAGCTTTACCACTAGAGTTAGACAAGATTCACAACGTATTCCTTGTGTCCATGTTGAGAAGATATTGATCGGATCCATCTCATATCATATCAGCTGAACCTATAGAGATACGACTAGATCTAACTTATGAAGAGGAGCCAGTGGAAATTTTAGCTCGAGAAATGAAAGAGCTACGGAACAAAAAGGTACCATTGGTAGAGGTTCTGTGGAAAAATCATAATTCAGAAGAGGCAACTTGGGAAAATGAATAGGTGATGAAGGCTCAATATCCAAAATTATTCCACTCAATTAAAAAGGTAAATTTCAAGGATGAAATTTTTTTTAAGGAGAGAAAAATTGTAATGCCCGATAATTTACGCCATGGTTACGGTTGATCGAAATTCATCACGCCGAATCAATCGGAGTCTAAATTTGGACATGAACGAAAAAAATTAAAATGATAATAAAATAAGAGATTTTGGATATTATTAATTTAGAATTTTGAAGTTCGAAAGTAAAATTGGGAAAAAAAAACATTTTTCTCTGAACGAAATTGGAAATTGTAATGTGTTTGGCACAGATATTTTAAAAGGCATAAAATGGAATTTCTTTATCTAATGAGATGAATATTCTTTTAATTAAAATAAAGTAAGATTGATTTAAATTAATTGACCAATGGGAAACAAGATTAGCAATTAATCCTAACCACCCACATAATCCAACTATAAAAGTCAACTTTCACTTTTTGCCTTTATTCTTCTTCTTCCTCATCTTAATCAAACCCATTTCTCTCCCTGTTCATCTCCTTTTTCCATGAATTCCACCCCCACTTATTCTTCCATTTGTTCTTCAAATCAAGCTAAGATTAGATGGAAAAAATATGGGATTAAGGCAAGATCATCAAAGAAATGAAGCTAAGTGAGCAAAACTAAGGAAGAGAAAGGAAAAAAAGAAGAGAAAAAGAGAAAGAAGACTTTGGCCCTTTTGAAGATCATCAAAGGTGAGTTTAGATTTTCCATCTTCTCACTTTTCTTCTTCTCTTTTCTTTGAGTATGGGATTAGTTGCCATTAAAGCTAGTAATTTAGGGTTAGTATTATGTTAATGGTGATTAAGGGTGGATTAGTGTGATTAGTACTTGATTAGTGTAAAATTTATTGTTAGGAAAAGGAAGTGATCAACCTTTGAACCAAAATCAAAGAGGAAGTAAAGGCAAAGAGAAAGCTAGCTAGGAAGAAGAGAAAAGTGAAGAGAAGTAAAATTTTGAGGTATGTACATTTGGCAAAAATTCAATGTAGAAAAATGTTGATTTTGATTTTGTGATGTTGTGAAATTTTGTATGAATTGGTGATTAAATGATACCATAGATGTGAAAATAAAAATTAGAATATGAGGTTGATGCATGAAAATGGAAATTGTATGAATTAATTGATGTGCTGGAAAATTCGTCTTACGAACAATGTCTAGTTTTCTGATCATAACTTGAGTTTTGGAAATGCTTTTTGAGTGATTCTTGTTGAGTTGGAAAACTAAGACATAGGGCTTCAAATTTTATTCAGATATTAACAAAATATTCCAGGAATTAGGTGAAAAATGGACTCAAAGTTTGTACTAGAAATCTGTACAGTAAAATATTGGGCAGATTATAGTGAACGTAGCTTAGAAAAAAATTCATAACTTTTGGTACAAAATTTGGTTTAATGTGATTCTAGTTGGAAATTAAAGATAAGACATGCACCTATATTTTATTGGTGATCACTTGTTCAAATTCCATCTAAAAATGGACGAAAAATATAGAGAAAAATAAGGCAGAAATCTATCGAGTAAAATACTAGGCAGATTGGAATGAACGTAGCTTAGATGAAAATCCATAACTTTTGCTACAAAATTTGGTTGAATTGATTCCAGTTGGAAATTAAAGATAAGACATGTATCTACATTTTTTTAGGTGATAACTTGTCCAAATTCCATCTAAAAATGGACAAAAAATACAGGGAAACATAAGGAAGAGATGTTGTCCAGAATGAGGCAGTTTGCACATATGCGTTGATTGTGGAATTTGTGATAGAAAAATATATTATTTGATTTTCTTGTAGTTATAATGATTAAATAAGCAAGTATGAGGTTGTAAAATGTTTCATGGGAATTACTTCATTTATTTGGAATTTATATTAGTATTACATACATAATTTAGGTAAATAATAATAAAGGTAACAAATATAATTAAGCCCTATAACATCTTGTCAAGAACTAGAAATTAGGATAAGTTGGCATGCCAATAAAAGGGTAGAAATGTAGGCACTACAAATAATAATGATGAGATTTAATTTACATAGGCCCTAAGAAATAGTGCTAAGTTGAAATTACGTAAGTACCAAAAATGTGCTGAGTTGTTATTGGAAATATAGGCGTTAAACGCTGAGTTATAAAATAATTATGTAAATGTCGAGTATACTGTAACATCCTTGAGCTTCCCCACATGCATTTCATCGAACATAAGCATCTTGCATACAATTCAATTGAACACGTGCATTTCATACGTATTTTCGTAGGAACAAGTTTATGACACGCACTAGCTACGTGTCCTAGTATTTGGCACTTGTATCGAGTCGTACATGTGTAATTATAACCTAAATGAGGATAACAAAGTATTAAAAATGAATTGAATAATGTGTCTAAATTAATTTAAGAAAAATGATTAGATTAATATTAGTGAACTAATTTAGTTAAATCGGGTTAAATGATTAAGCTGTATCATTGTGTGAATTAGTGGAATTATAAATATATGTAAATAATAATAATAATATAGACAAAATAAAATGAAAATTACACAAAAGAGAAATAGAAGAGAAGAGAAATGAGAAATGAGAAGAGAAAAGAGAAGAGAAGAAGAGAAAATGACAAAATGACAAAATGACAAAAAACAAGTTGGCTTTATCTTCATCTTTCTTCCCCATTTCTGCCTTCTTCTCCAGCCCGACTTCTTCTTAATTTTCCTCCATTTCAGACTTCAATTCATCCTTGTTTCACCTAGTTTTTGAAGCATATTTATCCCTTGCAAGGTTGTTCTTGGTAAGTAATCAATTCCTATTGCTATAGGGTTGATTTGAGTTGCTTAGGTTCAATATTAGGCACTGAATTGCACCCCGATTTTGATGTTAATATAAATTGATTCTGGAAATGTGTAAAACACAAAAGTTGTTCCTTTATGTCTTATATTTGTGGATATGTAAACATTTTTTCAAGATGTTATGTATAGGGAGAGATAAGCTCTTCGTACTGAAACGGGTCAGGGTGTAAACCCTAACCACATTAGCTACTGTGTGGTTTGATTTTGAATATGTTAAAGCCCTTATTTGAAGTCTCTAAAAACATAAAAGTTGTAGATATATGTGTTTTTTATCTTTATACCAAATGTCAGATTTATAGGCCTTGTAAATTGTGAGTTATGGTGAATGGAACCATGACTGTTCCATGGTTTGAACTTCCTACTGAGTGCTCTGGGAAGCTACAGTAATTTGTTTGGCTAATTTGAGCTTGTTAGAGCTAGATTCTGTAAATTATCAAAACATTAGAGTTATATTTATATGTCTTAGCTAAAGTTTGGTACTAATTTAAACTTCATTGGTTATGTATAGACATGTATAGACTAAGTTATGGCCTTTGGAAGCCATACTGGTCTGGAAGTCAATTCTATTCTGGACCAGTAAAATGTTTGGTATAATTAGGAGCCCTTAGAGACATAATTGGTAAAAGTTTTAAACATGATACATGTTCCATATGAACCCATATAAGTTTATGTAAAGTTTTATTAAAATATGACGTATATATTATAAGTTATGATGAACCCAAATGAGTACCCTGAAACTGCCTAAAGGCAGAAAATAGAACACTCTTAGAAATTCCACCAAATATTTTACAATGATCCAATTGGTCTGATATTTAAATATGTTCTATAATTATATGTTATATTTAATTAGGAATAAGAATCAGATTAATTGGTCCATTATAGAAAAAGTTATAGGCTAAACAGTCCCATAAGGTCACACTGCCTCATAGGAAAAATCTTAACTATTGACATGAACAATGCATATTATTTTGTTTAAGCCACATTAAGTCTCTCTAATCATAAGTTAATCGATTATGTTTTCATATTAGGCTCACAACATATTGGAGACCCACAAGGAGCAGATAGACAATAAGTTAGGGGTCAGAATCAAAGGAGAACAGTGAGTCTAATTATCGATTCAATTCTTTAGTGCAAATGAATGTTGCTTGCTATGTGATTCATGTGATTGTCATGATTGGTCCTTGATAATGTAATGATGGATAATTTGTGACATTTTGGTACATATAAATGGTATACTTGTGGTACATTTGAGGTATATGTTTGACCAATGTGATATATATACATGGTATATGTATAGTATATGCAAGGTATATGCTTGACATATGAGGTATATATGGAATATATGTATGTTGTATATGATAAAGATGCAATGGTTGATGAATGCTTAAATACAAGTGCATATGCATATGGACTAAAAAGGCGTTGTGACTAGTTAATCGATATTGTAAAGCAAAAGAAGAGGCCTATGGCCCAACAAATGTGCAAATGAAACAAATGATCAAGCTAGCTAGCAAATGTAAATGTTCACATGGCAAATGTTCACATGGAAACCTGGGGCAATGTCTGTTTAACTTAGTCACAACAAAATGAAATAAGCAAAGCATTTGCATACATAAAGAGTAATGATTATATGTTTCAACTTTATTGATACTTATATGATACTACTGAATGGAATGGAATACATGGTATATATTGGAATTGTGATTTATTACTATGAGTTGTTTGGTACTTTAGAGCTCATTGGATAGTTATTCTCACTGAGCTGCAACTCATCAATTTGCATCATTTTTCAGGTAAAGAAAAGTAATAGCTCATTTTGAGTAGCGTATAAAAGACATGGAGCACAGGTCACTGGCCGAGCCTCATCACTCTCTCTCCTTGCATTCCACACAAGCATGAAAATATGTCATATGTGTTTTGTATTTACGTGCTTGAATATGTATAGTCATTTTGGAACGAGTCTAAAAATGTATAAATGAAATCAACTCTAAAATACTTATGTGTAAAGTTTATGTTTTGATATATGTGATATATTATATTGTGGTGAAAACCTCAGTGTTAACTTTGCAAAGTCAGTGAATAATATTACAGGATATGAGACTTGCAAGCAATTGAATGAACTTATAGGATATGAGACTTGAAAAGTCATTGAATTATATTACAGGATATGAAAAACAATTTTACTACTATTGTTAACAGGGTATTTTACCTTTCCAGTATGCCATGTATGATTACTTGATATTTGGATAGGTTATACTCAAATGCATAAGGTGTGACGTTACATATACTGCCGGAGAGCAGA
This sequence comes from Triadica sebifera, assembly GCA_023653625.1. NCBI lineage: Eukaryota > Viridiplantae > Streptophyta > Magnoliopsida > Malpighiales > Euphorbiaceae > Triadica > Triadica sebifera. Next base: position 36,356,591 of record CM042894.1, on the reverse strand, counting down.
AACCCTGTATCCAATGTTTAGTTCCGGTCTAAGATTTCGTGGGCTATTAAACAAATAACATAAAAAAATGTGAACTATGAAATTTATATTGTAAATTTTATATTTTGAATTGTTAAGAAATTTCAAGCATGCTTAATGAAATGAACGTTAAAATTGATGAATTTATATTTTTGCATGACAAAAATAGTTTTAATATTATGGGAATATTTGGTATGCTTAGTAAGTTGATTGTAGTTTTTAAAGGTTTATTTTGGAAATATTTATATAATTATTGGATAGTTGCCAAACGTACCATTAAGCTAGTAGCTTAGCACGTGTGTTTCACGCGTAGATAAATAAACGTAGCTGTTACGTTAGGGCAACTGAAGATAAAGGTAATCCCAAGATCATATTACACCAGTGTAGTTTCTTTTTGTATGTTTTGAAAATTTTATTGTAAAAATTAAATTTAAGAATTTCTTTTGATGTCAATTTGTGGCAGGTAATATTTATAATAAATGAATTTGGTAATTTTGTATATCTAGTATTATTTGTAAAAATATTTCTAAATATTATAGTTTAATTGAATGAGTTTTTTTAAATCAAATTATTCACATCAGTAGTGGCATATTTTAAATAAAAAAATATATGGTAATAAATATTCCGCTAATAATAAACTCAAAAATTGAAATAAAAATATTTATACAATAAATTAAGCGTTGGTTTTAAAACAAATGAGCTTAGTAGCACTTTCATATCCTATTAACGATTAGTAGGGTAAGGGAGCTCTACATCCATCATTCCTTTTCATACACTCTTAACATGCATTCTCTAATACACAAAATAAAAATGACAATTTTGGATCTTAATATTTAAATCGATTCAATGCTTGAACCGAAATTGCCTATATGTGTTCTTTCGGTTAATTTAACTTTGCATGTCATTTTAAAGTAGAATTTAATATTTAATAAAATAAAATAAAATTACATGTTTCCATAAATAATTCAAAACTAATTCTCCTTAAAATCAGAATATTATGATGTTAAATAAATAATTTAATTTTAATATACATACCAATTTCTAGTCATACTAGAATTACAATTGCACAACTTAAATTAATTTAAAATTAATTTCCAAAAATTATAAAAATTTTTAGAACTTCAAATCATAATTATAATCATCTTTAGGTGAGCTCAAGTTCAGCAAAATATTTTTGGCACAAGTCAAAATTACTAAGTCAAATGAACCAACAAACTTTTACGCTCAAAATGACTAATTCGACATCTAGAATTTTTTAAAATTTCAAATGCTTGCAAAATAATTTTGCACGCATCTAACATCAAAATAACATATTTTTAATTACATAAAAAAATATTTCAAGGTGCTGTAAATAACATAAACACATACAAAAAAATCAAACAAAACAACCCCACCGAGTATGCTAAAACAGTCCCATTTTTGTATTTATTTGAAAAATTAATTAAAATAATTTTTATTAATTATTGGAAACTTCTAGAGGCATAAAAATATTCTCAATATGTCTAAATAATTTTTTCATAATCAAATTATAAGAAAAATATAACCAGCCCTATCAATTAAACCAAACAACAACACATGTTCATAAACAAGTTAATTTTAGGCATTTTTGAAATAAATCCAAAATTAATTATTTGAATCAATAAAAATCATTTTTCAATCAAAATAATCATCCTTAATCATCCCATGATCGGATTAGAGAAAGAAAAATGTGTAAAACATATTTTACAAATTAATTTCAATTTTTCAAAACCTATTGATCCAAAATCATCAAAACCATGCAATCCCATTGCACTTTCAATTAAAATTAACTTTATTGGACACAAGGGGGCTCTGATGCCACTGTTGGGTTTTGAAGAATGAATCATACTAATAAATGCAGCAAAAAAATAAAATTTTCAAAATCCGAAATAAAAGATCATACTTGTGCCATTAAAACTAATTTATATAAATATAGGGGTTAGAAATTATACCTTCTAATTTCTTATTTGTTCTTCAAATCTTCACTTTGTTAGGTTATAGCAAACCACAAAAATCCACACTATGATATCTCTAAATTTGTATAATAAGTGCTAAAGATGATTGCCTTTTATTAATCAAATAAATTTGTGCAGTAAGTGCTAAAGGTGATTGCCTTTAGAGCACTCCTCTAACAAGGGAACCCACTCTTGAGCTCCTTAGCACGTTGCAGATCTCACCCACTGGAACCGTCAAATTCCATTTATGCAAGCATACTAGTACTCTCTCTGCAGTGGAATTTGGCACCATTTTCAAGCTCCTTTCTGATGGCATCCTCAACTAGAGTGAAGTAGAGTTTTATGCCCATCCAGCTTAGACACATTTTGGCATGAAATGCAGTTGGGATGTGAAAAAAATGAAGAGCACCCATCTTCGGTCTCCTGTGCACAAGTATATATATAGGTTTCTCACCTAGAGTATATTTTCTTATAGGGATAGCAACAGTGCTATTAGAAATTTGTAGCTCTTTTTGTTGGAAATGGCACATAAAGGACTGCCCTAAAGCCTTATCAAGATGGTTCACAAATCACCTCCTCTCCATTGTAACAAAGTCGTAAAGAGACATTTTGATTAGAGGATATGAGACACACCTTGCCATTGAGCCAGGTTATTTGAACCTCGATGAACATATCTACACTCTCATTCTGGCACATCCACTAGACCAACTCGATGTCGAGTCATTTATAAAAATAGCAGCAACTGTCCACATTCTTCATGAAGGAAATGTCTACTACCATTTCACCACTCCAGCTGGTGAAATTGGTTGGGAGGATAATGACTCTGAAGCTTTCAAAGCTAGCCTCCAGGGTGTCGATCAACGGAAGTGAGCCTGTGATAAGACATCGACATCGGCAGTGGCTGAGGATGTTGGTCAGACATAGGCCTCTTCCACACCCACTTTGGCACAGTAGGTTGCTAATCTTTTAGTACTTCGCCTTGACATGATGCAGGCTTCCATCGATGAGAGTTGGAGAACCTCAAAGACTTTATGGAGTCTCATATGAAAAGCCTCGAGGTGGAGGTAGCATGCCTTAGGAATGATTTATCTAGCTTTAAGCCTACTTAGAGTCCTACTTAGAGTCCTAGATATCTTGTAGTAGCTTTACCTTTGTTGTTATATGACTTTATCTTTATGCCTTTTGATTTTCATGTAATATTTGTCACCTTTAAATTTTTAATACAACTATCTTATTGACATTTCAATCTTTTTGTTGGTGAGAAAGGGAGAGAAACAATCATATATGTGTGGCATGAATATGCAATATGCAATGTATGGTTATATAATGAAATATGCAAATTTTATTTCAATTGATGATAAGCATAAACTATACCTGACATCAACCTCACATATACCTTGCAACTTGAACTTATTTGAACTCATTTTATTTAACAAATAAGATATACTTAACATATATCTCACACATACTTTGAATACACTTGGTTATACATGTTTTATTTGATGAAATATACTTAAGATATACCTTGCATATACCTTATTAGTTTGCAAATACCTTTGTTGTATTTCTTTCAAATCTTGCAATTTATTATTTTAATCTTAAGCACCATTTGAGGGGAGATTTCTCAAAATCACATATTGCTAGATTATTTATCATCATCAAAAAGGGTGAGATTGTTGAACCTTGAGGGGTATTTTCATTATTTTGATGATAACAAATAAAATAACAATAATGTATTTAACAATGTTTGTGTTATAAGTGTGTTAAATAAGATATACTTTGATTAGAACATGAAGCAAGACTGAAAGATAACTTTTGAAGATAAAAATCAAAGAAATAGCAAAGTCATGCCTGTGACTACTAATGTCCTGCCCGTGACCAAACACTTCAATTTCTTTGAGAGAGTGTCATGGCCAGAGTCACCACTTGGCCCACAGCTTGGAAGAACATTCATGCCTGTGAACGAAGACAGAGAATCATGTCAAGCGCGATTTAAGAGTTGGTTCAATGGCTATTTTCACAGTAAATGCACCCAAACAACAATAATTCACAAAGGGAGTATAAATGCAAGTCAATTTATGAATCCCAAAAAAGTGAGAACAACAAGAAGAAAAACAAAATGAACAACAATTATTTTTCATCTTTAATCTTGTTGTAGCCTTGTGCATTAATTTTTTTTCAACAATACTTTACTTTTTGTGGAAACCTGATTTCTCATAACTTCTGAGCATCATAGGTTTGTGAGTGTTTCTCATTGTAATCAATTGCTCAAAAGTGAGCTTGGGTAAATTGGGTTAAGACTGAAACACTTTTAAGAGTTTATTGTGTGAGCCATAATACATAAGGAATTAGTTTTTGTATTAGCCATAAAACACAGGGAATTGGTTTTTGTTTGGAGTGATGTTGAAAAACTCCATTATAACACTTAGTGTGTTAATGAAACACCCAATCGAGAGTGGGGAGAGGAGTAGAGTTTGTTAATACCCAAATCTCTATAAATCTTGTGTGTGATATCTGTCCATCCTTCCTCTATTTTATTTATTCAGCACTTTCAATTAAGCAAATTTTTATTTGCTAACCAATTCAACCCCCTTATTGGTTCATTGTCTGGGCAACAACCCACTTGCACCCTATAGGCTTTATCCCTTTGGGTAGGTCAACTAAAGCCCATACTTGGTTTTATACATGGAATCTATTTTATTTTTCATGGCTTGAAGCCATTTGTTAGATTCTGAACTATTCATAATTTCTTTATAGGTTGCAGACTCATCATTTTCTATGAGAAATACGTTGTTCTGTTCACTAATGAAAAATTCATATCTCTCTAGAAAGTACGTATCCTACTTGACCTAAGAAGCTCTTGTGCTTCAGAAGGTTGAGCTGCTATATCATTTGTATGAATATCAGGCTCGGGTTTTGGCAATTGATCACCATCTTCTTAAGCATTTTGAACTTTCATAAGTTCAATTTTGCTTCCACTATCTCCTATGAGAAGAAATTCTATCTCTAAAAAGATAGCATATCTTGAAACAAACACCTTTTATTCCACTAGGTGGTAGAATTGATATCCATATGATGCTTTTGGTTATCCCACAAATAGACATCTGTCATATTTAGTTTCCAGCTTATTTGACATTGTTCGCTTCACATAAACAGGATAACTCCAAACTCTCATGTAATAAAGTGTGGGTTTCTTGTTATTTTACATCTCATATGGAGTAACATCGACTAAATTCAAAGGGACTCCATTAAATATTTGAATGATAGTCTTTAGTGCATAACCCCAAAAGATTTAGGGAGTTCTACAAAGTTCATCATAAACCTTACCATGTCTAACAGGGTTTGATTTCCCCTTTTAGCCACACCATTGTGTTGTGATGTGTAAGGTGGAGTCCATTGACATAATATTTCATTATCCCTAAAATAAGAAACTTTTGGCTTAAGTATTCACCTTCTTGATCTGATTGAAGTGTTTTTATACTTTTGCCAAGTTGTTTTTCAACTTCATTTGTGACTTCTTTGAACTTTTCAACAACTTCAGATTTGTGTCTCAGAGGATACATATACCTATATCGTGAGTAGTCATCAATAAAAGTAATAAAGTAGATGAAAAGACCTCTAGCATTGTGGACATTGGACTACATACATCTGAATGCATTAAGTCTAAAAGCCCATTAGCACGTTCAACCTTTCCCTTAAAGGTAATTCAGTCATCTTGCCTAATAAGTAAGATTCACATATGTCATATGATTCATAAACAAAATGACCCCAAACTACCACTCTTGTGTGGCTTAGTCATGCATTTCTCACTTATATGACCAATGTGACAATGCCATAAGTAATATGATTTAAACATATCTTGTTTTTGACTTTGTTTTTCATTGATATTTAAATTTGGATTTGACATATGTAATATGTATATTCCATTGCATAATGCACCGCTAGCAAAAGAATATTGTTGAACATAATAGAATAACAATTGTAACATCCAGCAATTTAGGCCCCGATTGTGCGTGACCGTAGTGGGGTGCGCAGGTTCAATCAGAGTCTAAATTTGAACCTATTAAAAAAATGACTAATAATAAGGGAAAACAATTAAGGGTATTATTAATTGAGAATTAAAAAGAATAGTGCTAGAATTGGAAAAATATAAAATTTTATATGGATAAAATCGGTATTATGGCAATTGTTGAGGGAAAAAGTGTGAAGATTGGGGAAATTGTGGCAAATAAGGAATTTATTCAAGTTTAAAATTTAATCAAGATTAATTATGTTAATGAGGCAATAAAAATTAGGATTAATTTTAATTAGTGAGATTCACTCCTTAATTTGGGTATAAAAGTCAAAAGATGACAAATTCTCCATTCTTCCACCAAAATATTTAACTTACCTTCTTCTTCCTCTCTCCCACCCTTTGGCCGTCCACCTTGGTCCCTCCATAAGCCACCATTTTTCTTCAATCCAAGCTTGAAAAAGAGAGGAAAAAATTAGTTTTGAGAGAGGAAAATTCAAAATTAAAGAGTTCTTGCCATAAAGGGAGCAAAGGAGTAAGAAGGAAAGAAAAAAGAAGATAAGAAAAGGGAGAAATTTTAGGGGGATTTTTGGTCCACCTTGGAGAACCATTAAGGTGAGTTTATTCTTCTTAAAATCAACCTTTGTCTTTCCATTTGAGACCCATAAGGATTAGGATTGATAAATTGAGGTTATGTGGCAAGATTGGAACTAGAAATGGAAAGTTGTAACTAGTAGAAGAAAATTGTAGTTAAACTTTTAATTAATGATAATTGATGTTAGTTAATTGTTTTATGACTTAAAAACTAGAGAAAGTAACTCTAATGGAAGAATGAGGGGCTTCCTTGATTAAATTAAATTGGAGAAAATTGCAATTAGCCTAGAAGCAACACAATTGGTGATGGATAAAATGTGATTAGAGTGTTGATTTAAAGAAAATAAATTGGGACCTATGATAAGGTTTTTAGGCAGCCATGACATATCAAGAAGGAAGTTTAACCTTAGTATATTTTGGCTAAATTAAAGTATAAAACATATTAAGAGCATTAGAATTTTATGTAGGCATGAAAAGCTTTGAAAAGGGATGATAAAAATGAGATATGGTATGGTTGTGTAGGAAAATCAAGTGAGAAAAAGAGAGGTCCTCAAGAAGGTGACAAAGGCAAAGAAAAAGCTACTTAGTGAGGAAAGGGAAAAAAGAAAAAAGGAAGTCTCCAAGGTTGATTAGGTATGTGCTTCATTGATAAAAATCTTACATATTAACTAAATGTGTGAAATTATGTGCTAATGCTTGATATGATTGTGGTTTGCCATGAAATGTGTTTGATAGTTACTTTTGATTTTTTATGGTAATTGGACTAAATGGTGTGAAAATGTTAAAACATGTGAATGTTTGTTATATGGAAATTTTGGTATAAAAATGGATGCAAATGATAGATGTATTTAAAAGGTAGACTTGTGCCAATTGATGACTTTGTTATAGAATTCCAGGAGCAAAATTGACATTTTTTTTTATCATAACTTAAGTTTTGGAAGTTTGATTTGTGTGTTTTTTATTGGAACTGAAAGCTAAGATATAGGGCTTTAAATTTTATTGAGACCATAAAATCTAAATATGTCTGAATACATAAAATTGGGACCTAGAATTTGTCTAGAAAATTATGGGCAAAAAAATTTTTAGTTGTGAGTCAGTGTTCATTTGGTCATAACTTTTGATAAAAAACTTGGATTTGAGTGATTTTGATGCATATGAAATCTGAGACATTAACCTACAAAACGTTAGAAGACCATAATTTCAAATTCGAATTATAAATGGGCTAAAAATGAGTTTATGAAGTAATTAATGTGAATTTTGAATTTAATAGTAATTATAAATGTTTAATAAATTATTTACGTGTGAGATTTTAATGCAATAACAATGGAAACAAAGAACAAAAATAAAGATACATATATATGAAAATGTAGTACAATTGTCTTTTTTGAAAATATTGTGAATAAATATAAAAATGGTTAAGCCCTAAGACACCTAATCTAGAACTAGAATAGAGAATAGTTTGACATGTCAATCAGGGGATTTAAGGCACTTGGTGCCAAATATAAAAGCTGATAATGACAATTTTATAAATGCGTTTGACGCAAAATTATTAAGCCGGTAATGATAATATTACAAAAACCAGTAATGACACTATTATAAAAGCCGGTAATGAAAACCTCATTATTCCTATTAATTAGTTTGGTTATAGGTGTTATGGGCACAAGAAAAATGAAAAATAACAATAATATAAAAGTATGTCATTTTAATAATGTTATTTTAAATTAAAATTGTTAAATATTAAATGTTTGATGTAATTTATTTGATTTCATATAATTCTTTTTGTTTTATGCCTTATTTGTATAATTAATAAATGACATATAAGAAAATATATGTATGTAACATTTTTATCCTTGAAGCATCACTAAGCTAGTAGCTTAGCACAGATGGTTTCCTCTCGCGCATGTTTTAAAGGGTAGCCGTAGATAGTAGAATTGTAAGAAGAAAAAAGGGTACCTAGATGAAAGCAGCTAAAAGTTTTGGACCTATTTTTGGTATATTTTGTTAAAAATTTTGTAAATTAAATTATAGTTTTATTTCATCTAGTATGTATCAGGTATTGTCATCTAGTATAATGGACAAAGTGTGAATGTAAAATAATATATTTTATAAATAAATAAAATTTTGAATATTTGTGCTTGTAATAATTTTATATTGGTGTCTGTAATATTTTTGAATAAAAAAAAATTTATACTTCATTTTGTTAATCTTATAAACAGTTAGTCTGGTAATACTCACTTACCTTGCTGAACTAACGTGGGGTAAGGGGGTGTTACAATTTTTGGTATCAGAGCTATAGGTTTAGACGATTCTTACTTAGTGGGTATAGGAAGATAAGTGCATATTTTCAGCATTTGCATTGTTTTAAGCTGCTATATTATGATAAATGACCCTTCTTCCGACAATATAGGTTAATGGATTCAGAATCAAGAAAAAGTCACGAAGAACAAGAGGGTGATAATATAGCTAACTTGGCTGCTCATAAACAGTCAACATCAATTAGAGCCTTAGAGCCTAGTGTGATAGCTCCACAACATGCCTAAGAACATGTTGATTCGGGTCAGGTACCTCTTATGCAACAGATGGCTACTTTGTTATAGTAGATAGCTCAAGTTGTGCCACCACCAACTCCACTAGCTCCCCCACCTCAACCAAAAGCTCAGATTGATAAATTAAGAAAATATAGGGCCATATATTTTATGAGCAAGAAAGAGGATGATCCAGCAGTAGCAGAATTTTGGTTGGAAAAGATAGAGCGAGTTTGTGAGGAGCTTCAATGCCTGGAGGAGTACAAAGTTAGATATGCAGTGTCTCTCCTTCAGAAGCATACCTATGACTAGATAAATTGGTATTAACCCTAGACTTCGAACCCTCAGACATGGGATTTCTTTGTAACAGATTTAAAAAGAAATATGTGCAAAGAGTCTATGTTGATGGGAAAAGCAAGAATTTTTGAATTTGAAGCAGAACGGTACGACAGTAGTTGAGTATGAGATGGAGTTCACCAGGCTAAGCAAATATGCAACAAGGATTATTGGAGATGAAACTGATAAATGTCGTAGATTTGAAGATTGCCTCAATGAGGATATTAGATATTTAGTGGCTTCCCACCAACACATAGATTTTGCTATACTAGTGTCCTCTGCCATTAGTGTTGAAAGAAGGAAAAAGATGAAAACAGAAGAGCTCTCGAAGAAATCAATGGCTAGTGTTGCCCAGACATCTAGTAGGAAAAGGCAGATAGTACCTAGACCATCTCAGTCACAGGTTACTAGATAGACATTTTCTGGTAGGTAGGGTTTTCATTTTAGACCCGCAACATCATCTGCTAGTTCACCAGCATTATTTTCCAAAAGACCAACTCTTACTATGTGTCAGGATTGTGGTAGATCTCATACAGGAGAGTGTTGGTGGTTGACTGGAGCATGTTTGAGATGTGGAGCTACTGACCATATGAAGAGAGATTGTCCCAGACTTAGTACAAGCAATATGGCACCAGCACAGACTATGGCACCTGTGCAAAGCCGTGGTAGAGGTTGAGGTCAGTTTAGAGGTAGTTGTACCAGACAAAGTCAGGAGGTATCAGATACAATTGATAAACCCGAAGGTAGTAGAGCTCCAGCTTGGGTGTGACACCCTTTTAACAATCATTTTATACATACATTGTGTGGATGATAGTCAATGTGTGCAAAAATAAAAATTTCTTAATTTAATTTAATGACTATAATATTATTAACACTTATTAATCCTTTTCATTTTCCAAAAATTTCGGCAGCATAATTACTATTTACCCCACCTACAATTTAAACAATCCACAACCTATTTTTTGGCACAACAATGCACATATAATACAATATTCTTCATCATTTGAGTTCAACCTATCCCTATATCAAATAATCACACATAGCATACTGGAAAGGCAAAATACCCTATTAACAGTGGTAGTAAATTGTTTTCTTATCTTGTAATATCATTCAATGACTTTGCAAGTCAACTTTGAGGCTTTCGCCACAATACGATATATCACATATATTAAAAACATAAAGTTTGCACATAAGTGTTTAGGAGTTGCTTTCATTTACACATTTTTAAAACTCATTCCAAAATGACTATACATATTCAAACACATAAAATACAAAATACAGATGACATATTTTCATGCTTGTGAGGAATGCAAGGAGAGAGAGTGATGAGGCTCGGCCAGTGACATGTGCTCCATGTCTTCTATACGCTACTCAAAATGAGCTATCACTTTTCTTTACCTGAAAAATGATGCAAATTGATGAGTTGCGGCTCAGTGAGAATAATCATCAAATGAGCTCTAAAGTACCAAACAACTCATAATAATAAATCATAAATCAAATACATGCCATGTATTCCATTCCATTCATCAGTATCATATAAGTATCAATAAAGTTGAAACATATAATCATTACTCTTTACGTATGCAAATGCTCTGCTTATCTCATTTTTTTGTGACCAAGTTAAACAGACATTGCCCCAGATTTCCATGTGAACATTTGTCATGTGAACATTTGCATTTTCTAGCTAGCTTGATCATTTGTTTCATTTGCACATTTGTTAGGCCATAGACCTCTTATTTTGTTTTACAATATCGCATTAACTTGTCACAACGCCTTTTAAATCCATATGCATATGCACTTGTACTTAAGCATTCATCCACCATTGTATCTTATCACATATAACATACATAAATGTATATATATCACATATGTCAAACATATACCTCAAATATACCACAAGTATGCCACTTATGTGTACCAGAAATGTCACAAATTATCCATCTATATTATCAATGACAAATCATAACAATCATATGAATCACATAGCAAGCAATATTCATATGCACTAAAAAATTCAATTGATAATTATACTCATCTTTCTCCTTTGATTCCGACCCTTAACTTATGGTATATCTGCTCCTTGTGGGTCTCCAATATGTTGTGAGCCTAATATAAAAATATAATCGATTAACTCTTGATTAGGGAGACTTAATGTGGCTTAAACAAATTAATATGCCTTGTTCATATCAATAGTTAAGATTTTTCCTATGAGGCAGTGTGACCTTATGGGACTGTTTAGCCTATAACTTTTTCTATACTTGACCAATTAATCTAATTCTTATTCATAATTCAAATAAACATATAATTATATAACATATTAAAATTTTAGACCAATTGGATCATTGTACAATTTTTGGTAGAATTTCAAAATGTGTTCTATTTTTTGCCCTGCTTTCTGCGCTTAGGCAGTTTTAGGGTACCGACTTTGGTTCATCATAACTTATAATATATAAGTCATATTTCAATAAAATTTACAGAAACTGATATGGGTTCAAGTGGAACATTGTTTATGTTTAAAAATTTTATCAATTATGTCTCTAAGGTCTTCAAATTATAAGAAACATTTCGCTGGTCCAGAGCAGAGTTGGCTTCCAGACTAGTATGACTTCCAAAGGCCATAACTTAGTCTATACATAACATATTAAGCTAAAATTAGTACCCATATTTGAATAAGACATATAATATAAATTTCAGGTTTTGATAATTTATAGATTCGATCTCTAAGGAGCTCATATTAACCAAACAAGTTACTGGATCTGCCTAGGGCACTAAGTAGGCTGTTCAAACCATGGAACAGTCATGGTTCTATTCACCATAACTCAACATTTACAAGATTTATGAATCTGAAATTTCATATACAGATACATAACACATATATATAAAACTTTTAGGTTTTGAGATACTTCAAATAATAGCTTTAAAATTAGGGTGCAAGTCAGTGCCTATTAATGAACCTTAGCTACTCAAATCAACCCTATAGCAATAAGAATTGATTACTTACCAAGAACGAACTTGCATGGGATCAATTTGCTGTAAAAAATAAGTGAAACAAGGAAGAATTGAAGGCTGGAATGGAGAAAGATGAAGAAGAAAATGTGGCTGAAGTGAGAAGGCAGAAATAGGACGAAGAAGATAAAGCCAATTTTTCTTTTTGTCCTTTTCCTTTTTGTTTCTTTTTCTTTTATCTTTTGTCTTCTCTTATCTCTTCTCTTATCTCCTTTTTTATTTTATTTTTCTTTGTTTCATTTTCATTTTATTTTATTCAGATTATTATTACTATTTATACATATATAATGCCACTAATCAACATAATAATACAACTTAATCATTTGGTCCAATTTAACTAAATTAACAATGTAAAATGTTTACTAATCTTAATCTAGTCTTTTTTCTTACTTTAATTTAGTCACTTTATTCAATTTATTTCTAATACTTTGTTTTCCTCATTTAGGTTATAAGTACACATGTGCGACTCGATACAATTGCCAAATACTAGGACACGTAGCTAGTGCGTGTCATGAACTTATTTCTAAGAAAATATGTATGAAATGCACATGTTCAATTGAATTATATAGAAAATGCATATGTTCTATTGCCCAGATATTGAACCAAGAAGGGGGGTTGAATTGGATATTAAAATTTTAACTTTTAAGTTCGGAAAGAAAAGTTAAGATTAGTAGGGATAGAAAGATAAAACACAAGAATTTTTATAGAGGTTATGGAGTTAACAAACCCTACTCCTCTCCCCAATCTCAATTGGGAGTTTCACTAACACTCTAAGTGTTGCAATGGAGTTTTACAAGCTCACTCCGAACTATGGTGTTTCTAACATTGGATCACACCTAACCCAAAAATCCCTTATGTTATAATGGCTCACACAATAAACCAATTTCTTGTGTTTTAAAGGCTCACACAAATAACCCGTACAAGTGTTATACTCTTAACCCCAAAATACCCAAATCACTTGAGTAGATGATTACAGAGAGAAACACTTACAAATCTTTAATGCTCAGAGAATGATGAGTAAAAAAATTTTCATAGAGGCTTACAACAAGATTTTGATTCGAAGTATATAGCTATTCTCTTGTTCTAGATTCATAATGACTTGCATTTATACTTCCATGGCGAATTATAGCCGTTTTATTGCATTTAATACGAAAATAGCCATTGCACCAACTCTTATTTTTGCGCCTGACATGTTTCTCTTTCCTCTTTCATGGTCGTGATTATGGTTGTCACGGTCGTGACTGTTCTTCCAAGCCGTGACTTGAGTGGTGACTTTGGCTGTGAAGCATTCTAGAAGGATTTGAAGTGTTTGATCATGGGTGTGAAATTATATCTTCACGGTCGTGAACAACCTTCCTGGCCGTGGTCCAAGTGGTGACTCTGGCTGTGGTCCAAGTGGTGACTCTGGCTGTGATACTTTCTGGAAGAATTTGTCATGTCTTTCTATGGGTGTGACTTTCTTTCACGGAAGTGACTAATATGATCATTCACGATTGCTATCATTCTTCATGGCCGTGAACTCTAAATGTTGGATAGTTGGCGCTAAGCTTCATCACGGGCATGACATATAAGGTCACGGCCATGAACATGCTATTTCTTTGTCTTTTTAAGATTAATCTTCCATTCTCCATTCTTGCTATCATATTCCATACCCTATTTAATAAACTTAGAAAACAAGTATGTTAAATACATTATTGCTATTTTATTTGTTACCATCAAAATGACAAAAATTCCCCTCAAGGTTCAACAATCTCCCCCTTTTTGATGGTGACAAATAATCTAGCAATATGTGCTTTTCAGAAGTCTCCCCCTCAAAAGATGCTTAGGATAAAAAATGATGAAGTGCAAGAATTGTAAAGAATGATGAAGTGTGGCATCAAGATATGCTTCCTAGTTTTAAGCATATGCAAGTTATATGCAAGGTATATCTAATATATACCAAAATTTTTCCTTAAAGCAAATTATATTTATGCCAAGTATATTTAAGGTATATGAAGAGTATATCAAGTACATATTCGTTCATGTAACTTGCTTCAAGGTATATGCAAAGTATACTTAAGATATATTTAAGGTATATGAAGTTCATTTGCATACTTGCATATTCATTTAATTCAAAAATAAGTATTGCTTTTAACTTTAAACAATATATTGCTAGGTTCTCCCCCTTTTGTTATCAACAAAAAGAATAACAAAAAGATAAAACGTAATGGAAAACAAAAGCAAATATATTAATGTAGAAAAGCCAAATACAAAAGTAATTGAAATTCTGAAAAGGAAATTCGAAATTCCTACAACAAACAAGCTAGAAAATAGCACAGCTAACATAAAGTCTAGTTGGACATCCTATCTCTAAGGAGAGCTACTTCCACCTCGAGGCTCTCCATGCGAGACTCCATGAAATCCTTGAGGTTCTTAACCTCTCATCCATCGAAGCCTGCAATTGCTCAAACTGTGGTGCCAAGAGATTAGCCACTTGCTGAGCCAAGTTTGGTGTGGAGGTAGAGGATTGTCCAATTTCCGACTCAACCTCTGGGGGTGCCACCTCAACTCAAACTCTCTTCCTCTGCTGGATTCCTTGGAGGCCAGCTTTGAAGTCATCCGAGTCATTGTCCTTCCAAATGATCTCACCAGCAGTGTTGGTGAAGCGGTAGTAGATGTTGTTCTCAAATACTATATGAAGAGCCGCTCCCATTTTGATGAAGGACTCGACGTCTAGTCAGTCTCGAGGATATACTGGTATGAGGTTGAAGTGGTGTTCCTCTAGCTTCAAGTAACCTAGCTTGATGGCGATGTGAGTCACGTACTTGCTAATCAGAATGTCTCCGAAAGGCTTGGTGGCAATTGACAAAAGAGGGTTTGCAAACCATTGAGATAAAGCCGTTGTTAGGCCTATTCGGGCCATCTCCAGGAGAAAAACCTTTGACTTCCTGATCGATCAATTGCTGTCTCCTCTGATAAAAATGCTATAGGTTAGAAACCTGTGCAAGTACTTGTGCACTGGGGATTGAAGGTGGGTGCTCTTCATCTTTTTGATGTCTTAGCTACAATCATGCCCGAAGTGAGTCCATGTCTGAGTAGCATAGAACTCCACTTCACTCTAATTCAGGATACCTTCAAAGGGAAGCTTGAACATGTCTCCAAACTCTGTGGCAGAGAGGGTGTTCAGTTGCTTGCAAACTTGGAATTTAACTGTGCTGGTAGGAGAGACTTGCAGGGTGCTCAGAAATTCTAGAGTTAGTTCCCTCGGTGTTGGTTGATGAATATCAACGAAGTCTTTCAAATGATAAGCCTGGAGTTGTTCCATCATGCTTGTCTCGAGTCCGAGAGTTCGGATGGTTTTCCACTCAAATGTTCGAGAAATAAGGAGTGGCCTTTTCTTGAGAACTGAATATCTAGGATGACAATGCTCCGGAATAATAGTTAGAAGGTAATCCGTGTACCTTCTTGGAGCATGAGACTTCTTCCTTATACCCTTGGAAGAGCCGGTTTCCATTTTGATTGAAAAATGAACTTTTGAAGAGTGAAAAAATCTGATGGAATTTTTTGGAGTAAAACTTAAGATGTTTGATTTATGATAATGGAAATGGTTTTTGAAGATATTTATAGATGGAATGGTGATAAATGGGGCCGGAATCTTCAAAATAGAATTCAATGGTGATAAATGAGAGAAGTTGAGAGAAGTTGGAGAGTTGGATGAGAGAAATAACGGCAGAAATGTTATATAGGCGACATCTTCACGAGCGTGAAAAACTAAGTCACGGGCGTGAAGTGTCATGTTCACGGTTTGCTGAAGAGATGCTCTACCCGTGAAGAGAGAGGCAAAATTGTTTATGGTCGTGAAAATTAAAGGTAACGGGCATGAATGATGAACGATCACAGTGGTGAATGACGAGTCATGAGTGTGAAGTACAAACTTCACTACTTGTGATCGTGAAACAGAGCGTGACACAAAGCGCGAATGCTTATGTTAGTTTTTGGTGGAAATGTTCACGGTCGTGAAAAATAGTCAAGGGCATGAACAAAGGGTTTCACAGGGGTGAATGAGAAAGGTTATGGTCGTGAAACATAGTCTTCACTACCTTCAACCGTGAAGCATGTCGTGAAGCAAGTCGTGAAAGCTACTGGTTCTTTTGGCGATTTAGTTCACGGTCGTGAATATATGTCACGGGCGTGAATTGCCTAAAAACGTCACCAAATACAATTAAGTCTAAAACAAGACTAAAGCATTTCTAAGGAGCTTCTATCCCCTATAACATATATTTCCATCAAATTTGCTATCTTACATCTAGTATGATGAGATAAAAACACAAGATTATCAATCAAGGTTTGACAATTTTGGCAATCACAAAGTTAATCCATCAATCATACCAAACTCTCTTCTTATGAAATTAAATCTTTCCTCATTTAAAGACATAGTGAAGATATCTGCTAATTGATTGTCTGTGCTTATAAATTCCAATACAACATCTTCATATTGAACATGATCTCTAATAAAATGGTGTCTAATGTCAATATCCTTACTTTTAGAATGTTGAATGAGATTCTTAGATAGATTTATGACACTTGTAATGTCACATCTAATAGGAATATGGTTTATACTATGACCATAATCCTTAAGTTGTTGTTTCATCCAAAGGACTTGTGTACAATAATATATTGCTGCCACATACTCCGCTTCAGCGGAAGAAAGAGCAACTGAAACTTGGTTCTTGCTAAACCAAGAAACTAAGCACTCTCCAATAAAGTGACAAGTACCTGAAATACTTTTTCTATCTAAAAGACTTCCAGCATAATCAGCATCTGAATATCCTATAATGTAAAAGGATGAATTTCTAGGATACCACAAACCTATATGCAATGAGCCATGTAAATATTTAAAAATTCTTTTTACTGCATTTAAATGAGACTCTTTAGGATATTATTGAAAGCGAACACATAAACATACACTATACATTATGTCGGTTCTAGAGGTAGTAAGATATAAAAATGATCCGATCATACCTCTATAGAGCTTTTCATTAATGCTCTTACCCTTTTCATCCTTGTCCAATTTTGTTGATGCGCTCATTGGAGTCTTGGCATTCTTGCATCCTTCCATTCCAAATTTCTTAAGTAAGTCTTTGGCATATTTGGATTGGTTGATGAATATGCCCTCATTGCCTTGTTTTATTTGTAGACCGAGGAAATATTTTAGCTCACCCATCATGCTCATTTCGAATTCCTTAGTCATACACTTACAAATTCTTGACAAAGTAATTCATTAGTAGACCCAAATATGATATCATCAACATAAATTTGAACAATTAGAATATCATGCTTATGCTTTTTAGTGAACAATGTAGTGTCAACTTTCCATTTGTAAAGTTATTTTCTAAGAGAAAAGAATTTAGTATTTCATACCAAGATCTTGGGGCTTGTTTCAAACCATATAAAGCTTTCAAAAGTTTAAATACATGATTAGGCAACTCATAGCTTTCAAAACCTAGTGGTTATTCTACATAAACTTCTTCTTCTATAAAACCATTTAAAAAGGTACTTTTCACATCCATTTGAAAGAGTTTGAAATTCATATGGCATGCATATGCTAAAAGTATTCTTATGGCTTCTTATCTAGCTACAGGAGCATAAGACTCATCATAATCTATTCCTTCTTCCTGATTATACCCTTTTGCAACCAATCTAGCCTTATTCCTAGTTATTGAACCTTGTTCATCTAGTTTATTTCTAAACACCCATTAGCTACCTATAGTTTGATTCTCCTTGGGTCTAGGTAGTAAGGTCCAAACCTTACTTCTCTCAAATTGGTTGAGTTCCTCTTGCATGGAAATCACCCAACTTTCATCATTAAGAGCCTCATCAATATTTTTAGGCTCAATTTGAGAAACAAAAGCAAGGTCAGAGGCTAAATGTTTGAGATGAGATCTAGTACTTACTCCCCTTGTAGGATCACCAATGATTTGCTCTTTGGGGTGATCTTTTGTCAATCTCCATTGCTTTGGGAGCTCTTGCCTGTGTTCCTCTTAAGCTTGAGGTAGAGAATCATCTTGATGTGAATCTTCTTGATCATTTTCTTCTCTTCCATTTCCAAGATCAAGTCTTTCCATGCTACCTACTATATCATCAAGAACACTACCTTTCACAAAATCAAGTCTACTAAATTCATCAAAAATAACATGCATAGATTCTTCAACAGTTAATGACATTTTATTAAATACCCTATATGCTTTACTAGTTGTAGAGTATCATAAAAAGATACCCTTATCAGATTTAGAGGCAAATTTTCGAAAATTGTCCTTGGTATTCAATATGAAGCACTTGCATCCAAATACTCTAAAGTATGATATCAAGGGCTTTCTTCCATTCCATAGCTCAAATGAAGTTTTGTTTAGGAGAGGTCTTTTGAAAACTCGATTTGAAATATAACAAGTAGTATTTATGGCTTCTTCCTAAAAGTAAGTTGGTAAACTATACTCATTGAACATTGTTCAAGCCATTTCAATTAAAGTTCGATTTTTCCTTTCGACTACCCCATTTTGTTGAGGAGTCCTAGGAGTTGAAAAGTTCTGCGAAATGCCATGTTCAGGACAAAAGCTTTCAAAGTTTTCATTTTCAAATTCCTTGCCATGGTCACTTCTTATTCTTAAAATGCAATATCCTTTTTCATTTTGAATTCTTTTAGCAAAATTTTTGAAAGTTTCAAAAGCATCACTCTTTTGAGCTAAGAAAATTACCCAAGTAAATGAAGAGTAATCATCTACGATGACAAAGGCAGAGTATTTACCTCCTAAGCTTGCAATTCTAGTAGGTCCAAATAAATCTAGATGCAGGAGTTGTAGAGGTTTTGAGGTACTTACTATGTTTTTGGATTTGAAGGATGACTTGTGTTGTTTCCTTCTTTGGTAAGGTTCACATGTCTTGTCTTTTTCAAATTTGACTCATGGCAGTCCCTTTACCAGCTCTCTTGTGTTGAGGCTTTGAATTGAGTCCATGTTTGCATGACCAAGCCTTCTATGCCACAGCCAAGATTCATCACTAGTAGTCACAAGACATTTAGAGGAATGGTTAGATATTTTGTGTAAGTCTATTATGTAGGTATTGACATCTCTATTTCCTTTAAATATCTCTTGACCATCAATAGAGGTTACAAGACATTCGTTGGAAGTAAAGGTTACTTTATTTCCTTAATCACATAATTGACTTACATTCAATAAGTTATGTTTCAAGCCATCAACAAGTAAGACATCTTTAATAAAAGTAGTACCATTAATACCAATAGAACCAATGCCAATTACCTTACCCTTAGCATTGTTTCCAAAGGTAACTTTACCTCCATCAATACTTTTGATTTCATTGAAAAGTTCTTTGTTTCCTATCATATGCCTTGAGCATCCACTGTCTACTAGCCAAGCATTTTTGTTTATTTTGGACTTGAGGCATACCTATAGAATCACAATTCAAGTATGTTTTTTAGGTACCCAAATGAGCTTGGGTCCTTGGGGGTTAGCACATGAAGGCTCCCAATGAGCCTTCGTTATCCAACATTGTTTATTTATGTGACCAAATTTCATCCAATTATTACATTGTATAGGTGTAAAAAATCTTTTTGGTCTTACAATGCTTTTGAATGCCATATTTCTATTAGACTGAGTTTGAGAACAATGACATGCACAATCATGATTAATTGGTGTTTTTCTAGATGCATGCTTCTTATACATAAAGGCATTATTAGCCTTTTAAGGTTTCTTTTTAAGGCTTGCCAGTCTTTGAACATCCCTCTTATGTATAGAAGGTTTGGTGTATTTATTGCATATATCTCTTGGTGTTGTTCCAGCAAATGTGGAGATGTGAGGTTCACTTGACTTAACAAAAGTAGCCTTGTGAAAAGATTATGATGTACCCTTAAATCCTAGACCATGTCTAATTAAGGGTGGTCTTTGAGACACAATGAGAGTATCTAAGCTCTCATTTAGTTTGTGAAATTTTGAAATGGAGTTTCTAAGTTCCTTAACTTCATTTTTCAAAGTATTGTTTTCTTTAAGCAAAGTTTTAGTTGAGGGTTTTGAAGAGTATTCATCTAATGACTTTTGAAGAGATTCATTCGATGATTTAAGCTTCAAGTTCTCCTTTTCTAAAGCATCCATTTTGATTTTCAAATCAGAAATGTTATTCTTATAAGTATTGAATTTACTTTTATATTTTTCTAGTTCTAGATTCAATACTTCTATTTGGCTTTGCTCATCATCATCATCTTCACTATTACTATCATTATCACTACTATCATTATTGAAAGAGTATGAGTGAAGTGATCTTACCTTATCCAAGACGTGATCCTCTATAGCCATGAAGCATAGGTTGACTTTTTCACTTTCATTGTCATCTTTTTCACTAGAAGAGCTTTCGTCATCCTATGTGGCTTTGTGACCTTTCTCCTCATTGTCTCTTTGGTATTTGCTCTTGTGCTTCTTGAGCCTTGGACATTCCGGTTTAATATGCCCTTTCTTTCCACATTCATAGCACTTTACCTCTTCTTTACTTCTTTGTGTATCATTAGAAGCTTGTGTGAGGTTTCTTTGCCTAGAGTTGCTCATTCTTTTCTCAATGATTCTTTTCAGCCTTCTTAAGAGTATATCAATGTCCTCATTTGCATCATCACTCTTTTCTTCATCATCTTTTACTTCCTCTTGAGATTTTGAAGTAGAGACTTTTAATGCTAGAGACTTTTTTTTTTCTGGCTCTGCTTCAAGCTCTCTATCTTTTTTTACTACCATTTCATGTGTGAGAAGTTTGACAATAAGCACATCAGTATTCATGATGCTCATGTCTTTATTTGCCTCTTCTATACCAGCAACTCTTGAACCATAATCTTTGAGAGGAAAAAATCTCAGGATTTTGTTATTTACATCTTCCAAGCTCAGGTGTTTCCTAAGTTTTCTCACGCCATTTATGATGGCTAGAAGACAGTTGGTCATGTCAGTAATCGAATCATTGGATTTCATCTTGAAGAGCTCATACTCTGAAGTAAGAAGTTAAATCTTCTTGGATTTAACTTGCTTAGTTCCTTCATGATAGTTTTCCAATGTTTTCCACATGCTGTAAGCTGTTGGGTAGTGTTGTATTCTACCACATTCTTCAATGTATAATGAGCTTGAGAGAATTGTCATTGCCTTCTTGTTTTTGAAGTTTGCTCTTCTTTGAGGCTCTGTCCAATCATCTCTTGATAAGATTTCTTCTTCACCATCAACTCCTCTTTTAGTTGGTGGTGTCTATTCTTTTCAAACACTATCCCAGACTTCAATTCCTTCACTATCTAGATATGTCCCTATCCAAAACTTCCAATGAGCATAATTTGCTCCATCAAAGTAAGGCTTGAGGCTTTAGAATCCTTCATTGGCCATATCTTGATCTTTACTATTTTCACAAAGAATAAATGTTTGTTTTGAAAGTATTAAATGCACAAATTGCTTATAACAAGATTTTGATTCGAAGTATATAGCTATTCCCTTGTTCTGGATTCATAATTGACTTGCATTTATACTTCCATGGCAAATTATAGCCGTTTGATTGCATTTAATGTGGAAATAGCCGTTGCCCCAACTCTTATTTTCGCGCCTGACATGTTTTTCTTTCCTCTTTCACGATCGTGATTATGGTTGTCACGGTCGTGACTGTTCTTCCAAGCCGTGACTTGAGTGGTGACTTTGGCCATGAAGCATTCTGGAAGGATTTGAAGTGTTTGATCACAGGCGTGACATTATATATTCACGGGCGTGAACAACCTTCCTGGCCATGGTCCAAGTGGTGACTCTGCCCGTGAAGCTCTCTGGAAGAATTTGTCATGTCTTTTCACGGGC
This sequence comes from Triadica sebifera, assembly GCA_023653625.1. NCBI lineage: Eukaryota > Viridiplantae > Streptophyta > Magnoliopsida > Malpighiales > Euphorbiaceae > Triadica > Triadica sebifera. Next base: position 36,334,276 of record CM042894.1, on the reverse strand, counting down.
GTGACTGATATGATCATTCACAGTTGCTATCATTCTTCATGGCCGTGAACTTTAAATGTTGGATAGTTAGCGCTATGCTTCATCATGGGTATGACATATAAGGTCACGGGCGTGGACATTCTATTTCATTTTGTCTTTTTATGATTAATCTTCCATTCTCCATTTTTGCAATCATATTCCATACCCTATTTAAGAAACTTAGAAAACAAGTATGTTAAATACATTATTGCTATTTTATTTGTTACCATCAAAATAATAGAAATACCCCTAAAGGTTCAACATGTTCAAATGAAATGCATGTGGATATTGTTGGGTTTTGAAGAATGAATCATATTATAAACGCAGTGGAAAAATAAAAATTTCAAAACCCAAAATAAATGATCATACTTGTACCATTAAAAATATTTTTATGTCTATTTTCTGTCATTTGATTTCTTTTCTATTTGAACCAAAATCAAAGAAAAGATGAAAACTCAAAAATGGAGAAAAGCGAAATGAATGAATAGTAATTTGTCATAATTGGCCTAATTAAGGCCAAAATCTACCGTTGGCCAACGGGTGGGAGGCAGCAGCTCGTTGGGCCTGCTGCGGGCTACTGCTGGGCAGCCTAGTTGGCCCGCTAGGCTGGATAGCAGCTTGCCTAGCCTGTACGGGCCCATACAGGCTAGTGACCCTCCCGAACAAATTTTTCCGTACGATTTCATCGCGATCCTTCTCGAAATAATTCTCTCATATTTTGGATTATATCCAAGACCATTTTACTCGTTCTCCATATCTTCAATGCGTGTAACCCATTAGGTTCTCGGTTATGTTGGCCACTTAAATTAACAATTAATTTAAGCAGGTCATGAGCGGTATCTAACAACACATCATGACCCCCAATTGACCGAAAAGTCAGTGGTTTGACTACGAACCTTTCCATAGACAATTTCGGTGCAGTTATTCCTTTCACCATTCTATACCCCACTTGGTTCAGAGTATGGACATATGCCAACTCCCACTAGACTGACTACGTCACATCTAGTCCAAGTAATGTTAGTTCTTGTCCTTGAGGCTTATTACTTTATTAGATATGTCATTGAAGACTATCTTTATGACATTTCCCCTCCGGCCAGAGATTCCCGAGCAATGATCACGACAAGAGGCCATGGGTATACACTCCTTCTATCAAGAGTGGTGAATCTTTTGTTGGTTACCCAACTACCTTCGAATACCTCAAGTTGTATCCAATCTCCACCCTATGAGCTACCTTTTTAAGGCAACAAGGAATAGTGTTAAAATACATAATCAATATTCAAGATATCCTTAAGTACCTCAAGTCTAAGGATATTTGTACCATTGCTATGATGAGACTATCATTGACATTTGAATAGATTATCCATATGATTGTCTCAAAGTTGGTCATCCAATGTACTTAGCTACACATAGTAAGCATCCACATGTTAACTCTAAATATCTCATGTTTATAGATTATGAGATCTACTACTCGATCCAATTAAGGAGTGTAACATGTGTTTGTCTGTTTGGATTAATAATGTCTCGTCTCATTAATCGTATGACTAGGGATAATTTTGGTACTAACATAATTACACATGATATGAATCTCAATATCATGATCTCATCATGATTTTCTTCATGTTATGTCATGTATCAAGGACTTCATTAATTGATTTAAGATCAATTATCAAATGAACATCAAATTAATAAAAAACCTTTTATTAATGAAATAAATTTGTACAATAAGTGCTAAAGGTGATTGCCTTTAGAGCACTCCTCTAACAGATATGCAGGTGGGGAAGGTCGAGGATGTTACATTGACATTTCATTCTTTACACATAATAATTCACAAATATTCTTTATCATAATATGTATAACATTTTATTTATATAATTATATATCTAAACATATATGTACATATGTGATTCTTGATACTAACTTTCTATTATTTATTCTTCCTTCAGCTCCCCAAATTTGGCTTGCTCATGCCTTTCACGCTACTATCTGCATGCAGTCAAATAACTCCGTGCTAAACATTAATATACTCAGTGGTGATTACTAATCTAAAAATTACCATTTACTATATTTTCATGTATACATATATGCAATAATATTTTTAATACACCATTCAAATTTTCTCTTTAATATATTATTCTTTTTATTAATATTTTATTTATTTATCTTTAATTCACTATTTAATATCTTAATTAATTTTAACAATTTTTCTCAATTAATTTTTTTCAGTTTACTCCTAAACTTTCAATTTCTTTCAATTTAGTCTGTTTTCACTTATTTCTTTAATTAATCATTTATTTCTTTTTTCTTTATTTTTTTAAATCCTTTATTTAATTAGCTACAAATTTTACTTTATTTTGAAAATTTTCATTTATTTACAATCTTGCTATTGTTTTACATTTCTTTACACTTTTGCCACTAACATTTTTATTTTTCATTTATTTTCTTTTTAACTACATAATTTAATATTTTTCTTCCACTTAAATATTGATTTTCAATTTTACTATTTTCGTCACATTTATCACTTTTGTCATTATTATTATTGTTATACCATTTTTATTATTTTATCACTTTTATCACTTATCTCATTTTTGTCACATTTTGCATATTTTTCATATTATTATATTTTTTATTTTTATCATTTTTTTTCACTTAAATCATTTTTTTCATATTATTCATTTTTACTATTTTTATTCACATTTGCTACTTTTATCATTTTATTCATATTTGTCACTTTTATCATTTCATTCACATTTGCTACTTTTATCATTCTATTCACATTTGTCATTTTGATCATTTTTATTTTTATTTTTATTTTTTTATCATTTAATTCACATTTGTCCCTAGTTTTCATGCGATAAAAAATATTCGAACAAGATACATGGAACGTGAACCCAAAGACCCACTACACTGAAGAGTAATCCTGAAGGATCACCCGAGCACTACTTTTTATACTATTCACTAAATCACTATCACTGTAATAGACCTTCATTATCCTATATATGCGAGTCACTATGACCGCACCACGGTAATGGTGTCCCTATGGCTAGCCAATTATATCTTAGACTAGATTTAACCATAAAAAAAATAACTAAGGGTATTTTTTTATTTCTTTAATCCAATTTCCACTAAATTCATAAGTTTCATTATTTTTACACTATTAATCACTTAACATTTTATTCATCCATACAATTTTATCTCTACCATAATCTTTTCACATTTTTCATTCTATTATATCAACATCTCATCATTAATAATCAATTAAGTCATTAAGCTCACTAAATACACTTTATTCCTTATTTTTCATTTCATCCATAATAAAATCAATAATTAGAAAAATATTAAATACTTCATTTAAAAATTCTAAATAAATTTATACACACAATTTCATGACTAAATTTTTATTTAATTAGCAAAAAAAATATTAATTTTTCCTTCTTCAATTTTTGGCCTATAATTAATTTTCATCATTAAAATTTTTCTTTCATCTTCTAAATATTCCTTTCACTAATTATACATTCCTTGTTTCATATATATCATAATATTACAATAAAATTTATTTATACCTTAATTTACATTTTTCACATAATAAGGTCATATATTCCAATTTCCACTAATTAATTTTTTTTATTGAAATTAACCATTCTAATTCACTTTTAATAATTCCTTAATAATGTTTTAAGCATTAATTAGCAATTACATGCAAAACACACAAAATTCTTAATTTTCCATAACCCTAAATCATGCTTAATAAATGGAAATAAATAGATATTGAAATCACTAACCTTAATTTCTTGTCTAAGCCTTCCTAATCTTCCTTTTCCTTATCCTTTCCTTTGGAAGTACCTTCACCTTCTCTTGAACCTACCATGAACAAAAATTACACTCCATTAATCAACCAATATTTGGCTTCCTTAACTGAAATATATTTCATATTTATCATCTACATACCCTAAACTACCTATTTGAACCATTAAACTTATTTAAAACTATAAATTTCACTTACCTCAAATTTGAATCCTAACTTTTCTCCTTTGATTTCCTTCCACTTTTTCCCTCCAAATGAATATTAAAAACTTGTATTAGCTACTAGAGAGATGAAATTATTTTTGGGTGGTTGATATTGGTGTAAAACGTGAAGAAAATTGAAGAAAATTGAAGAAAAAATGGGAGAAGGTAGGTTCGGCAATGAGGGAGGAGAGAAAGAAGATGATGGAGCAGATTTATCTCTATAAATTTTGATATTGAGCCTATTTATAGTGGTCTAATTTGGGTAGGCTTGGGTCAAACAAAGCCCAACCCACTTAGGCCTAATTATGCACTGTAAATTATTTTTCTCACTTCTCAAGCTCAATTTCACTCAAATTTGATTCCATAATTCTTATAATATTTTTACATGTCCACAAAAATTTTTTTAACTCAATCAAAGTCCATTTTCTATCTAGCTCCCTCAAACCAAACTGATAATTAAATTTTCGGTGTTACAGTAAAATTCTTTTTTCACTGTCAAAAAATCCTAAATATTATTTAAAGTCTATCCATGTCTTAAAATAAAATTTTGGATGTTTTTTGCTATCTTTCATAGCATGGTCAAAGTATGGTCAACAACTATTTAATTAAATTGGATCCCTTTTTTTCTTAGTTTTGACTTTTGAGGGCTTATTTGACCTCATTTTTACTTCAAATTTCACCTTCGGACTAGTCATAACCTATATTTTCCAATGATCAAATAAAATATTTTTCACCCACAGGTGTATTTTTGACCCCCAGGTATGCTGATCAATCTTAGAAACTATAGTTTACAACTAACCCAGTGTTTGGGCCATTACAATTCTCCCCTACTAATAAAAAATTTATCCTTGAAATTTTACCTGTATAGAACAGTTGTGGATACTGTTTCCTCATTCCAGCTTCTGGCTCCCACGTGGCTTCTTCCACATTGTGATTACTCCATAACACCTTCACTAGTGGGATTTTCTTGTTCCTGAGCTGTCAAACCTCATTGGCTAGGATCTTTAATGTTTTCTTTTCATAAGTCAGATCAGCCTGTATCCGAATTTCTTCTGGCTTGATCACGTGGCTAGGGTCCGACCTATACCTCCGTAGCATTGACATGTGGAACACATCATGAATCTTTTCCAACTCTTGAGGCAGCTTCAATCGATAGCTACGGGTCCCACTCATTGTATAATCTCATAAGGGCCTAAAAATCTTGGACATAGTTTGTCCTTCTTGCCAAATCTCATAACTTTTTCCAGGGTGATACTTTCAGAAACACTTGATCTCCGACCTGCAACTCTATATCTTTTATTCTTAAATCTGCATATGACTTCTGTTGGTATGGCCTCTTTCAATCTACCCTTGATCACCCATACCTTCTCTTCCATTTCTTGAACCAAGTCTGTTCCCATTAGCTTTTTCTCACTCAATTCTGTCCAACATAAAAGAGTTCTACACTTACTTACATAAAGTGCTTTATATGGTGCCATTTTAATACTGGAATAATAACTGTTGTTGTAAGCAAACTTGTCTAATGGCAAATACCTTTTCCAACTACTTTCAAACTCAAGGACACAACTTCACAACATATCCTCCAATATCTGAATCACATGCTCTGAATGTCCATCAGTTTAGCGATGAAAAGCTGTACTAAAATGAAGTTTTGTCCCCAATGCTTCTCACAACTTCTTCCAGAACTGGGAAGTAAATCTAGGATCCCTGTATGAAATAATGGAGGATGGTACTCTATGGAGTCTCACTATCTCATTAATGTAGATTTCTACCAACTTGATCAATGGATAGTCCCTCCGTACTGGTACGAAATGGGCTGATTTTGTGAGTCTATCAATGACTACCCAGATAGCATCATGCTTCTTTTTCGTCAGAGGCAATCCCGTCACAAAATCCATGGTCACTCAATCTCATTTCCACTTTGGTATCGCAATAGGCTGAAGTAAACCCGATGGAACTTGGTGTTCACCTTTCACCTATTAGCATATCAAATATTTACTCATGAATTCTGTCACATCACGTTTCATTCCTGGACATAAATAATGTACTTTCAAATCCTGATACATCTTGTTACCACCAGGATGCATCACATAGCTGCTATGATGAGCTTCTATGAGAATGTTCTTTCTCAATTCATCTTGATTTGGTACACATAACCTCCAGTTGAAATAAAGGTTGTCATCTTCACCTAGAGAATAATTACCTTCATTGCCCTCTTTTACTCTATTCACTATAGCAATCAAGCGATCATTTAGCTTTTGTATCGCTTTCATTTGATGAAAAAAGTCTGGTTTTACTTGTATTTCCACTATTATTGGTCCATCTTATGCCATATCCAATCTGACATTCATCACCCGAAGGGCTGCCATAAATTTTCTACTAAGTGCATCAGCTATTACATTCACCTTTCTTGGATGACAGCCGATTAAACAGTCATAGTCTTTTTTGCCTCAAATTAAGTTCCTTCTGTGTGAGCAAATATTTGAAACTTTTATGATATGTATAAATGTAACATTTCTCACCATAAGGATAATGTCTCCAAATCTTCAAGGGGAGTACAATTGTTGCAAGCTTAAGATTGTGAGTAGGATAGTTCTTTTCATGAGTCTTGAGTTGTCGGAAAGCATATGCAATCACTTTACCTTCCTGCATCAATACGCAGCCTAACCCATTCTTGGAAGCATCACTGTAAATCACAAAATCCTTACTAGATTCTGGTTGAGTTAACACTAGAGCTTTTATCAACATGTTCTTTAGCATCTTATCTATGTATGTAGATTGTGAAATACCAAGCAATCCTTTAGATCTATCTCTATATATCTTTATCCCAAAATATAGACTGCTTTTCTAAGGACTTTCATAAAAAAATTCTTGGATAACCAAAATTTGATTGATTGTAAGGCTGAGACATCATTTCCCATTAACAATATGTCATCTACATATAACACAAGAAATATGATTGTACTCCCACTAACCTTCTTTTAAACAAAAGGTTCATCCGGATTTTGTAAGAAACCAAACTATTTGATTGTCTCATCAAACCAAATATTCCAACTCCTGGATGCTTGCTTTAATTCATAAATGGATCTTTGAAGCTTACATACCTTTTTGCCATTTTTGGATATGAAGCCTTCTGGTTGTATTGTAGCACATCTTATACATTTGAGTTCAACCTATCCCTGTATCAAATAAACACACATAGCATACTGGAAAGCCAAAATACCCTGTTAACAATGGTAGTAAATTTTTTTTTTTCATATCTTGTAATATCATTCAATGACTTTGCAAGTCAACTTTGAGGCTTTCACCACAATATGATATATCACATATATTAAAACATAAACTTTGCACATAAGTATTTATGAGTTGCTTTCATTTTTACATTTTTTAAACCCATTCCAAAATGACTATACATATTCAGACACGTTGTTGCCCAGATATTGAACTAAGAAGGGGGGTTGAATTGGATATTAAAAATTTTAACTTTTAAGTATGAAAAAAAAGTTAAGTTGAGTAGGGATAGGAAGATATCACACATGAATTTTTACAAAGGTTCGAGTGTTAACAAACCCTACTCCTCTCCCCAATCTCAATTGGGAGTTTCACTAACACACTAAGTGTTACTATGGAGTTTTACAAGCTCACTCCCAACTATGGTGTTTCTAACAATGGATCACACCTAACCCAGAAATCCCTTGTATTTTAATGGCTCACACAATAAACCAATTCCTTGTGTTTTAAAGGCTCACACAAATAACCCTTACAAGTGTTTTACTCTTAACCTAAAATACCCAAACTCACTTGAGTAGTAGATTACAAAGAGAAACACTTACAAATCCGTAATGCTCAATGAATAATGAGCAAAAAGATTTTTACAGAGAATAATGTTTGTTTTGAAAGTATTAAATGCACAAATGGCTTACAACAAGATTTTGATTCGAAGTATTAGCTATTCTCTTGTTCTGAATTCATAAATGACTTGCATTTATACTTCTATGGCGAATTATAGCCATTTGGTTGCATTTAATGCAGAAATAGCCATTGCACCAACTCTTAACTTTATGTCTGACATGTTTCTCTTTCCTCTTTCATGGTCGTGAGTATGAGTGTCACGGTCATGACTGTTCTTCCAAGCCATGACTTGAGTGGTGACTTTGGCCGTGATGCATTCTGGAAGGAATGGAAGTGTTTGATCATGGGCGTGACATTATATATTCACGGGCGTGAACATCCTTCCTAGCCATGGTCCAAGTAGTGACTCTAGTCGTGAAGCTCTCTGGTGGAATTTGTCATGTCTTCTCATGGGCGTGACTTTCTTTCACGGTCCTGACTGATATGATCATTCAAGGTTGCTATCATTCTTCATGGCTGTGAACTTTAAATGTTGGATAGTAGGCGCTAAGCTTGATCACGGGCGTGACATATAAGGTCACGGGCGTGAACATGCTATTTCTTCATTTTTTTTCTTTTTAAGGTTAGTCTTCCATTCTCCATTCTTGCTATCATGTTCCATACCCTGTTCAATGAACTTAGAAAATAAGTATGTTAAATACATTATTGTTATTTTATTTGTTAGCATCAAAATAACGAAAATACCCTTCAAAGTTCAACAATATCCCCCTTTTTAATGGTGACAAATAATCTAGCAATATGTTCTTTTGAGAAGTCTCCCCCTCAAAAGATGCTTAAGATAAAAAAAAATATTGAAGTGCAAGAATTGTAAAGAATGATGAAGTGTAGCATCAAAATATTCTTCCTAGTTTTAGGTATATGCAAGTTATATGCAAGGTATATCCAATATATATCAAATTTTTACTTAAAACAAGTTAAGTATGTGCAAAGTATATTTAAGGTATATTCAAAGTATATCAAGTGCATATTCATTCATGTAACTTGCGTCATGGTATATGCAAAGTATATTTAAGGTATATTTAAGATATATTAGCTCATTTGCATACTAATGACTTGCATATTCATTTGATTCAATTTTGTATTTCAAATATATTGCATTTAACTTTAAATAAAATATATTGCTAGGTTCTCTCCCTTTTTTCATCAACAAATAGAATAAGAAAGAGGTAAAAAATAATGGAAAATAAAATCAATTATATTAATATAAAAAGAAGAGTACAAGGATTTGAAAAGAAATTGAAAGTCCTACATCAAACATGCTAGAAAATGACATAGCTAACATGTAGTCTAGCTAGATTTGGAGCCGGACATCCCATCTCTAAGGCAAGCTACTTCTGCCTCGAGGCTCTCCATGAGAGACTCTATGAAATCCTTGAGGTTCTCTAACCTCTCATCCATCGAAGACTGCAATTGCTCAAACCGTGGTGCCAAGAGATCAACCACTTGCTAAGGCAAGTTTGGTGTCGAGGCAGAGGATTGTCCAATTTCCTGCTCAACCTCTGGAGGTGCCATCTCAACTCGAACTCTCTTCCTCTACTGGATTCCTTGGAGGCCAGCTTTAAAGTCATCCGAATCATTTTCCTCCCAAATAATCTCACCAGCAATGTTGGTGAAGCAGTAGTAGATGTTGTTCTCATGAACTATACAAACAACCACTCCCATTTTGATAAAGGACTCGACGTCTAGTCAGTCTAGAGGATGTGCTGGTATAAGGTTGAAGTGGTGCTCCTCTAGCTTCAAATACCCCAGCTTGATAGTAAGGTGAATCACGTACCCACCAATCAGAATGTCTCCGGAGGCCTTGGTGGAAACTGACAGAAGATAGTTTGCAAACCATCGAGATAAGGCCATGTTAGGCCTCTTCGGGCCATCTCCAGGAGAAATAGCTTGAACTTCCGAATGGATCCATTGTTGTCTCCTCTAGAAAAAATGCTATAGGTTAGAAACCTATGCAAGTACATATGCACAGGGGATCGAAGGTGGGTGCTTTTCTTCTTCTTGATGTCCCAGCTGCAGTCAAGCCCAAAGTGAGTCCATGCCTAACTAGCATAGAACTCCACCTCACTCTCATTCAGGATACCATCAGAGGGAAGGTTGAACATGTCACCAAACTCTATGGAAGTGAGGGTGTTCGGATGCTTGCAAAGTTGGAATTTTATCGTGCTGGTAGGAGAGACTTGCAGGGTGCTCAAGAACTCTAGAGTTGGTTCCCTCAGCATCGGTTGATGGATATCAATGAAATATTTCATATGACAAGCCTGGAGTTGTTTTGTCATGCTTGTCTCAAGACCAAGTGTTCTAATAGTTTTCCACTCAAATGATCGAGAGGAAAGGAGTGGTCCTTGTTTGAGAACCGAGTATCTTGGATGACAGTGGTAGTCAGTTACCTTCTTGGAGCATGAGACTTCTTTTTGGTACCTTTGTAGGAGCCGGTTTCCATTTTTGGTTGAGAAATGTATTTTTGAAGAGTGAAAATCTAATGGAAATTTTGGAGTAGAACCTAAGGTGTTTTGATTTCTGATGATGGAGACAGTTTTTGAAGGTATTTATAGATGGAATGAGTTGCTAGGGGGCAGAATCTTTAAAATGGTATTCAATGGTGATAAATGAGAGAAGTTGGAGAGTTGGAAATGAGAGAAATAATGGCAGAAATGTTTTATAGCCGACATCTTCACGGGCGTGAAAGCTAAGTCATGGGCGTGAAATGTGGTGTTCACGTTTTGCTAAAGAGATGCTCTACCCGTGAAGAGGGATGTGAAACTATTCATGGTCGTGACAATTAAAGGTAACAGGCGTGAATGATGAAATATCACGGTGGTGAAAAACGAGGCACGAGCGTGAAGTACAATCTTCACTACTTGTGACTGTGAAACAGAGCATGACACAAAGCGTGAATGCTTCTGTAAGTTTTTGGTGGAAATGTTCACGGTCATGAATAAGTGTCACGGTAGTGAACAAAGGGTTTCACCGGGGTGATAGAAAAAAGTTATGGGTATGAAACATAGTCTTCTCTACCTTCAAGTGTGAATAATGTCGTGAAGCAAGGTGTGAAAGCTACTGGATCTTTTGGCGATTATGATCACGACCGTGAATATATTTCACGGGCGTGAATTGCCTAAAATCCTCATTAAATAAAATTAAGTCTAAAACAAGACTAAAGCATTTCTAAGGAGCTTCTATCCCCTATAACATATATTTCTATCAAGTTAGCTACTTCATACCAAAAAAAAAGGAGACAAAAAACACAAGATTATCAGTCAAGGTTCGACAATTTTAGCAATCAGAAAGTTAATCCATCAATCATACCAAGCTCTCTTCTTATGAAATTAAATCCTTCCTCATTTAAAGACTTAGTGAAGATATCTGCCAATTGATTGTCTGTGCTTATAAATTCCAATACAAGATCTCCATATTGAACATGATCTCTAATAAAATGATGTCTTATGTCAATATGCTTACTTCTAGAGTGTTGAATGGGATTCTTAGATAGATTTATAGCACTTGTATTGTCATATCTAATAGGTGTATGGTCCATATTGCGACCATAATCCTTAAGTTGTTGTTTCATCGAAAGGATTTGTGTACAAAAACATCCTGCTGCCACATACTCCACTTCAGCGGTAGAAACAGCAACTGAAACTTGTTTCTTGCTAAACCAAGAAACTAAGCAATCTCTAATAAAGTGACAAGTACCTGAAGTAATTTTTCTATCTAAAAGACTTCCAGCGTAATCAACATCTGAATATCCTATAATGTGAAAGGATGAATTTCTAGGATACCATAAACCTAGATGCAATGAGCCATGTAAATATTTTAAAATTCGTTTTACTGCATTTAAATGAGACTCTTTAGGACATGATTGAAAGTGAGTACATAAGCATACACTATACATTATGTCGGGTCTAGAGGCAGTAAGATATAAAAGTGATCCGATCATACCTATATAGAGCTTTTCATTAATGCTCTTACCCTTTTCATCCTTGTCCAATTTTGTTGATGTGCTCATTGGAGTCTTGGCATTTTTGCATCCTTCCATTCCAAATTTCTTAAGTAAGTCTTTGGCATATTTGGATTGGTTGATGAATATGCCCTCACTGCCTTATTTTATTCGTAGACTGAGGAAGAATTTTTAGCTCGCCCATCATGCTCATTTTGAATTCCCTAGTCATACACTTAGCAAATTCTTGGCAAAGCAAATCATTAGTAGATTCAAATATGATGTCATCAATATAAATTTGAACTATTAGAGTATCATGCTTATGCTTTTTAATGAATACTGTCATGTCAACATTCCCCTTTGTAAAGTTATTTTCTAAGAGAAAAAAACTTAGTCTTTCATACCAAGCTCTTGGGGCTTGTTTCAAACCATATAAATCTTTTGAAAGTTTAAATACATGGTTGGGCAAATCATAGCTTTCAAAACCTGGTGGTTGTTCTACATAAGCTTCTTCTTCTATAAAGCCATTTAAAAAGGAACTTTTTAAATCAATTTGAAAGAGTTTGAAATTCATATGGCATGCATATGATAAAAGTATTCTTATGGCTTCTAATCTAGCTACAGGAGCATAGATCTCATCATAATCTATTCCTTCTTCCTGATTATATCCCTTTGCAACCAATCTGGCCTTATTCCTAGTTATTGAACCTTGTTCATCTAGTTTATTTCTAAATACCCATTTGTTTCCAATGATTTGATGCTCTTTGGGTCTAGGAACTAAGGTCCATACATTACTTCTCTTAAATTGGTTGAGTTCCTCTTGCACAGCAATCACCCAACTTTCATCATTAAGAGCCTCATCAATATTTTTAGGCTTAATTTGAGAAACAAAAGAAAGGTCAGAAACTAAATGTTTGAGATGAGATCTAGTATTTACTCCCCTTGTCGGATCACCAATGATTTGCTCTTTGGGTTGATCTTTTGTCAATCTCCAATCCTCTAAGAGTTCTTGCCTGTTTTCCCCCTGAGCTGGAGGTAGAGAATCATCTTGATGTGAATCTTCTTGATCATTTTCTTCTCTTTCATTTTCAAGATCAAGTATTTCCATGGTACCTACAATATCATCAAGAACACTATCTTTCACAAGATCAAGCCTACTAGATTCACCAAAAACAACATGCATAGATTCTTCAACAGTTAATGACTTTTTATTAAATACTCTATATGCTTTGCTAGTTGTAGAGTATCCTAAAAAGATACCCTCATCAGATTTAGAGGCTAATTTTCTAAGGTTGTCCTTGGTATTCAATATGAAACACTTGCATCCAAATACTCTAAAGTATGATATCAAGGGCTTTCTTCCATTCCATAGCCCAAATGAAGTTTTGTTTAAAAGAGGTCTTTTGAAAATTGATTTGAAATATAACATGCAATATTTGTGGCTTCTGCCCAAAAGTAAGTTGGTAAACCATACTCATTGAGCATTTTTCGAGCCATTTCAATTAAAGTTTGATTTTTGCTTTCGACTACCCCATTTTGTTGAGGTGTCATAGGAGATGAAAAATTCTGCGAAATGCCATGTTGAAGTCAAAAAATTTTAAAGTTTTCATTTCCAAATTCTTTGCCATGGTCACTTCTTATTTTTGAAATACAATATCCTTTTTCATTTTGAACTCATTTAGCAAAATTTTTGAAAGTTTCAAAGGCATCGCTCTTTTGAGCTAAGAAAATTATCCAAGTAAATCTAGTGTAGTCATCGACGATGACAAAGGCATAGTGTTTACCTCCTAAGCTTGCAATTCTAGTCGGTCTAAATAGATATAGATGCAAGAGTTGTAGAGGTTTTGAGGTACTTACAATATTTTTGGATTTGAAGGATGAGTTGTGTTGTTTTCCTCTTTGGCAAGGTTCACATGTCTTGTCTTTTTCAAATTTGACTTTTGGCAGTCCTTTTACCAGCTCTCCTATGCTTAGGCTTTAAATTAAATTCATGCTTGCATGACCAAGCCTTCTATGCCACAACCAAGATTCATCACTAGTAGTCACAAGACACTTAGAGGAATGGTTAGATATTTTGTGTAAGTCTATTATGTAGGTATTGATATCTCTATTTCCTTTAAATATCTCTTGGCCATTAATAGAGGTTACAAGACATTCATTGGAAGTAAAGATTACTTTGTTTCCTTTATCACATAATTGACTTACACTTAACAGGTTATGTTTCAAGCCATCAACAAGCAAGACATCTTGAACAAAAGTAGTACCATTAATACCAATAGAGCCAATGCCAATCACTTTACCCTTAGTATTATTTCCAAAAGTAACTTTACCTCCATCAATACTTTTGATTTCATTGAAAAGTTCTTTATCTCCTGTTATATGCCTTGAGCATCCACTGTCTACTAGCCAAGCATTTTTGTTTATTGTGGACTTGAGGCATACCAATAGAATCACAATTTAAGTATGGGTTTTAGGTACCCAAATGAGCTTGGGTCCTTAGGGGTTAGCACATGAAGGTTCCTAATGAGCCTTCCTTATCCAGCAATGTTTATTTATGTGACCAAATTTTATACAATAATTACATTGTTTAGGTTTAAATATGCTTTTTGGTCTTACAATGCTTTTGGATGCCATATTTCTATTATATTGAGCTTGAGAGCAATGGAATGCACAATCATGATGAATTGGTGCTTATCTAGGTGCATGCTTCTTATACATAAAGGCATGATTAGCCTTTTGAGGTTTCTTTCTTAGGCTTACCAATCCTTGATCACCCCTCTTATGTATAGAAGATTTAGTGTATTTTGTGCACATAGCCCTTGGGGCTGTTACATCAAATATGGAGATGTGAGGTTCACTTGACTTAACAAAAGTAGCCTTGTGAGAAGATGATGATGTACCATTAAATCCTAGACCATGTCTAATTAAGGGTGGTCTTTGAGACACAATGAGAGTATCTAAACTCTCCTTTCCCTTGTGAAATTTTGAAATGGAGCTTCTCAGTTCCTCAACTTCATTTTTCAAAATATTGTTTTCTTTAAGCAAGGATTTAGTTTAGGGTCGTGAAGAGTATTAATCTAATGAATTTTAAAGAGATTCATTAGATGATTTAAGCTTAAAGTTCTCCTTTTCTAAAGCATCCATTTTGATTTTCAAGTTAGAAACATTATTCTTATAAGTATTGAATTTACTTCTATATTTCTCTAGTTCTAGATTCAATACTTCTATTAGGCTTTGCTCATCATCATTTTCACTATTACTATCATTGTCACTACTATCATTATTGAAAGAGTATGAGCGAATTGATCCTACCTTATCCGAGACATGATCCTCTATAGCCATAAAGCATAGGTTGACCTCTTCACTTTCATTGTCATCTTTTTTACTTGAAGAGCTTTCGTCATCCCATGTGGCTTTATGACCTTTTTCCCCATTGTCTCTTTGGTATTTGCTCTTGTGCTTCTTGAGCCTTGGACATTCTGGTTTAATATGCCCTTTCTTCCCACATTCATAGCACTTTACCTCCTATTTACTTCTTTGTGCATCATTAGAAGTTTGTTTGAGGTTTCTTTGCCTGAATTTTCTAGAGTTGCTCATTCTCTTCTCAATAATTCTTTTCAGCCTTCTTGAGAGCATAACAATGTCCTTATTTGCAACATCACTCTTTTCTTCATCATCTTCAACTTCCTCTTGAGATTTTGAAGTAGAGGCTTTTAGTGCTAGAGGCTTTTTTTTTTTTTTTTTTTTTTCTGGCTCTACATCAAGCTCTCTATCTCTTTTCACTGCCATTTCATGTGTAAGAAGTTTGCCAATAAGCACATTGGTATTCATGATGCTCATGTCTTCATTTGCCTTTTCTATACCGACAACTCTTGAACCATAATCTTTGAGAGGAAGACTTCTCAGGATTTTGTTATTAACATCTTCTAAGCTCAAGTGTTTCCCAAGCTTTCTCATGCCATTTATGATGGCTAGAAGACGGTTGGTCATGTCAGTAATTGACTCATTGGATTTCATCTTGAAAAGTTCATACTCTAAAGTAAGAAGTTGAATCTTCTTGGATTTAACTTGCTTTGTTCCTTCATGATAGTTTTCCAATGTTTTCCACATGCTGTAAGTTGTTGGGCAGTATTGTATTCTGCCACATTCTTCAATGGATAATGAGCTTGAGAGAATTGTCATTGCCATCTTGTTTTTAAAGTTTGCTATTCTTTGAGACACTGTCCAATCATCTCTTGACAAGATTTCTTCTTCACCATCAACTCCTCTTCTAGTTGGTGGTGTCCATTCTTTCCGAACACTATCACAGACTTCAATTCCTTCACAATCCAAATATGTCTCCATCCGAAACTTCCAATAAGCTTAATTTGCTCCATTAATGTAAGGACTGAGACTTTGGAATCCTTCATTGGACATATCTTGATCTTTGCTAGCGCTGTTTAGGCTTTGATGCTAGACAAAGCTCTGATACTAATTGTTGCCCAGATATTAAACCAAGAAGGGGGGTTGAATTGGATATTAAAAATTTTAACTTCTAAGTTCGGAAAGAAAAGTTTAGTTGAGTAGTGATAGGAAGATATCACACAAGAATTTTTATAGAGGTTTGGGTGTTAACAAACCCTACTCCTCTCCCCAATCTCAATTGGGAGTTTCACTAACACACTAAGTGTTACTATGGAGTTTTACAAGCTCGCTTTCAACTATGATGTTTCTAACAATGAATCACACCCAACCCAGAAATCCCTTGTGTTTTAATGGCTCACACAAGAAACCAATTCCTTGTGTTTTAAAGGCTCACACAAATAACTCTTACAAGTGTTCTACTCTTAACCCAAAATACCCAAACTCACTTGAGTAGTAGATTACAAAGAGAAACACTTACAAATCTATAATGCTCAGAGAATAATGAGCAAAAAGATTTTTACAAAGAATAAATGTTTGTTTTGAAAGTATTAAATGCACAAATGGCTTACAACAAGATTTTGATTCAAAGTATTTATACTTCTATGGTGAATTATAGCCATTTGGTTGCATTTAATACAGATATAGCCGTTGCACCAACTATTAACTTCGCACCTGACATGTTTCTCTTTCCTCTTTCACGGTCGTTAGTATGAGTGTCACGGTCGTGACTGTTCTTCCAAGCCGTGACATGAGTGGTGAATTTGGCCGTGAAACATTCTGAAAGGATTTGAATTTTTTGATCACGGGCGTGACATTATATATTCACGGGCGTGAACATCCTTCCTAGTTGTAGTCAAGTAGTGACTCTGGCCATGAAGCTCTCTGGAGGACTTTGTCATGTCTTCTCACAGGCATGCCTTTCTTTCACGGTCGTGACTGATATGATCATTCATGGTTGCTATCATTCTTCATGGCTGTGAACTTTTAATGTTGGATAGTTGGCGTTAAGCTTCATCACGGGCGTGAACATGTTATTTCTTCATTTTTTGTCATTTTAAGGTTAGTCTTCCATTCTTCATTCTTGCTATCTTGTTCCATACCCTATTCAATGAACTTAGATAACAAACATGTTAAATACATTATCGCTATTTTATTTGTTAGCATCAAAATTATAGAAATACCCCTCAAGGTTCAAGACACGTAAATACAAAATACAGATGACATATTTTCATGCTCGTGTGGAATGCAATTAGAGAGAGTGATGAGGCTCGGCCAGTGACCTGTGCTCCATGTCTTCTATATGCTACTCAAAATGAGCTATCACTTTTCTTTACTTGAAAAATGATGCGAATTGATGAGTTGCAGCTCAGTGAGAATAATCATCAAATGAGCTTTAAAATAACAAACAACTCATAGTAATAAATCACAAATCCAACACATACCATGTATTCCATTCCATTCATTAGTATCATATAAATATCAATAAAGTTGAAACATATAATCATTACTGTTGACGTATGCAAATGCTTTGCTTATTTCATTTTGTTGTGACCAAGTTAAACAGACATTGCCCCGGGTTTCCATATGAACATTTGCCATGTGAACATTTGCATTTGCTAGCTAGCTTGATCATGTGTTTCGTTTGCACATTTGTTGGGCCATAGGCCTCTTCTTTTGCTTTACAATATCGATTAACTAGTGCCTTTTAAGTCCACATGCATAATCATTTGTAACTAAGCATTCACCAACCATTGCATCTTTATCATATATACCATATATATATCGCATATGTACCTCAAAACATATGCCTCAAACATACTACAAGTATACAACTTATATATACCACAAACGTCACAAATTATCCATCATCATATTATCAATGACAAATCATAACAATCATATGGATCACATAACAAGCAACATTCATATGCACCAAAGAATTCAATTGATAATTAGACTCACCTTTCTCCTTTGATTCTGACCACTAACTTATTGTCTTTCCGCTCCTTACTGGTCTCCAATATGTTTTGAGCCTAATATGAAAATATAATTGATTAGCTCATGATTAGGGAGACTTAGTGTGGCTTAAACAAATTAATATGCATTGTTCATATCAATAGTTAAGATTTTTCCTATGAGGCAGTGTGACCTTATGGGACTGTTTAGCCTATAAATTTATCTATACTTGACCAATTAATATGATTCTTATTCCTAATTCAAATTAATATATAATTATGTAACATATTAAAATTTCAGACCAATTGGATCATTGTACCATTTTGGTGGAATTGCTAAATGTGTTCTGTTTTTTGCCCTGTTTTCTGCCCTTAGGCAGTTTTAGGGTACCAACTTTGGTTCATCATAACTTATAATATATAAGTCATATTTCAATGAACATTTACAGAACATTTTTCATGTTTACAACTTTTACCAATTATGTCTCTAAGGTCTTCAAATTATAAGAAACATTTCTCTGGTCTAGAGCTGAGTTGGCTTCCGGACAAGTATGATTTCCAAAGGCTATAATGTAGTCTATACATAACATATTAAGCTGAAATTAATACCCAAAGTTAGATAATACATATACCTATAACTTTCATGTTTTGATAATTTATAGAATAAATGTATAAGAAGCTCAAATTATCCAACCAAATTATCCAAGAAGAAGAAGAAGAAGATAAGGAAAGGAATGAAGATAATGACAACCTAATAAGTTAAAAGCCACTACCATTTTGTCTTCCCCTTTTTTTCCATCACTCTTTTTCTTTTTTTATTTATTTTCCTTTTTTTTTTTAATTTTTCTGACTTTTTTTTTTATAATTATTCTTATTATTATTACACATATCAACACAATATGCAATTTAATCTTAATCTAGTCATTTTGCTTACTTTAATTTAGTCACCTTATTCAATTTATTTATAATACTTTGTTATACTCATTTAGGTTATAAGTACACACGTGCGACTCGATACAATTGCCAAATACTGGGACACATAGCTAGTGCATGTCATAAACTTATTCCTACAAAAATACATATGAAATGAACGAGTTCAATTGAATTATATGCAAGATGCATATGTCAAAATAAAATGCATGTAATAATGCATATGTGGGATGTCGAGGATGTTACATTATCATGTAGACATCCTCAGTCAGATTTCCGTTAAGGAAAGGAAAACTGTCTTCACATCCATTTGCCATATCTCGTAATCATAATGAGTAGCAATGGCTAGGAGTATCCTTATGGATTTAAGCATAGCTACTGTGCTAAATGTTTCATCATAGTCAATTCCTTGTCTTTGACGATAACCTTTAGCAACAAGTCTAGCTTTATAGGTAATCACATTACCATCCATGTCAGTTTTCTTTTTGAAAACCTACTTGCACCCTATAGGCTTTATCCCTTTCGGATGGGTCAACGAAAGTCCATACTTTGTTTTCATACTTGGAATCCATTTCTAACTTCATGGCTTAAAGCCATTTGTCATATTCTAAACTATTCAGAACTTCTTCATAGGTTGTAGGCTCATCATTTTTCATGAGTAATACGTCGTTCTGTTCAGTAATGAGAAATCCATACTTCTCTAGAACAGTACGTATCTTACTTGACCTATGAAGCTCTTGTGCTTCAGAAGGTTGAGTTGTTATATCATCTGTATGAGTAACAAGCTCAAGTTCAAGCAGCTGATCAGCATCTGTTTGAGCATCTTAAACTTTGTCAATTTCAATTTTGCTCCCATATCTCCTTTTAGAAGGAATTCTCTCTCTAAAAAGATAGCATGTCTTGAAACAAAAACATTTTGTTCCAAGGGGTGGTAAAATTGAAATCCATATGATGCTTTTGGATATCCCACAAACAGACATTAGTCAGACTTAGCTTCTAGCTTATTTGACATTGTCTGCATCACATAAGTAGGACAACCCCAAATTCTCATGTAAGAAAATGGGCCTTTTGTTATACCATATCTCATATGGAGTAACATCAACTGACTTCGAAGGAACTCCATTTAATATATAAATGGTGGTCTTTAGTGCATAACTCCAAAAGGACATAGGCAATTCTGTAAAACTCATCATAGACCTTACCATGTCTAACAAGGTTCGGTTTCTTCTTTCAACCACACCATTGAGTTGTAACGTGTAAGGTGGAGTCCATTGAGATAAAATCCCATTTTCCCTAAAATAATCTAGTATTCACCTCCTCGATCTAATTGAACTATTTTAATACTTTTGCCAAGTTATTTCTCTCCTTTATTTCTGAATTCATTCAACTTTTCAAAAGCTTTAGATTTGTATCTCATAAGATGCACCTATCAATATTGTCAGTAGTCATTGATAAAAGTAATGAATTAGATGAAACCACCTCTAGTGTGTGTAAACATTGGATCATATACATCTGAATGTATTAGGTCTAAAAGTCTATTAGCATGTTTACCCTTTCCCTTAAAGGGTAATTTAGTCATCTTGCCTACTAAGCAAGGTTCACATATGTCATATGATTCATAATCGAATGACCCCAAACTACCACTCTTGTGTAGCTTAGCCATGCATTTCTCACTTATATGACCAAGGCGACAATGCCATAAGTAAGATGATTTCAATATATCTTATTTTTGCCTCATATTATCATTGATGTTTAAAATTGGATTTGACATATCTAACATGTATATTCCATTGCATAATATACCACTAGCATAAGGAATTCCATTCAACATAATAGGAGAACAATTGTTACTAAAAGCTAAATAGAAATTATCTTTATTTAGACTTGAAACAGAAATAATATTTTTAGTCAAAGCAGGTACATAATAGCAATTATCCAAATTTAACTTAAGCCCATTAGGGAGGGTCAATACATAAGTTTCTACAGCTAATGCAGCAACCCTTGCTCCATTTCCAATGTGTAGGTCTAACTCTCCCTTATTGAGCTGCCTACTGTTCCTTAGGCCCTGCAAATTAGTGCATATGTGTGGGCCACAACCGATATCTAATACCCATATGTTATTATCGGAAACAATATTAATTTCAATGAGAAAAATACATGAAGTAGATGGGGCATCAGATGCCTTCTTCTTCAAGGACTCTAAGTAAGCCATGTAGTTTCTCTTCCAATGGCCATCCTTTCTTTAGTGGAAGCATGTCCCCTTTGGAGCAATCTCCTTGGCCTTCTTCTTGGCCATACCAATTGTAATTAGCCTCATACTGCTTTTGCAACTCAGCTAACATAGTAGCAAACATAATGCAACATGCCATCTCACTATCATCGAGATACTTTTGATATGCCTTCTGAACATTTTCAGTAGCATTAATAGGAGGGGGATTAGGGAGTGCCTCATCTAGGACATAGCCAATCTCTTCAGATTTGAGAACTATTCTCAAATTCGTTAGCCAATCCAAAAAATTTGTCCCAGTCAATTTATTTGATTCCATTAGTGATTGCAAATTCACAATTGTCATGATGATGATTGTAGCAATCTAGATGTAAAATAGAACATATTAGAATGTACGTTAAATGCATAATAATTAGGTCTTTAATAAATCGCATTATGACTCCCACTACTTTATTGCAAATCCATAGCTCTCAGTATGAACCCGAGAGAACTTATATGGAAGTTCTCCTAGTGGGTTGATATCCAACTAGCTAAGAATAACCTTGAGACAACTCAACAAGCTATCCTTAGTTTGGTTGGTAGGTATCTAATCCATACCAATTGCAATATTCATCCAACTATCGAATCTTGTGCTATCAACTTATTGACTTGTGCACGTACATTGGGGTATCAACTCTTGATATGTGTACATCTCATGTATACAAACCCAACATCGCCTCCAATACACATTAACCTTGGCACAAATCCAACAAGTTAATAATAACGGTTAAGTCTAACGCATTAATCGTGAAATCTAATTTCAATGGATTGAACATATTCTTATAGAGTGAGCTTGAGGCAACTCAACAACCCTAACTTTAGAAGAACTCTGGTCTCCCCATATTAATGGAAGGCGTAAGATTTAATTGTTTATTTAGCGAGAGATTTCTTTGTTAAGTGTCATCAAGTTATTATTTCATGCATTTATATATCGTATATTCATCACATGGATATATAATACGATATATAAAGATAGTTATATTAACTATATGACATGATTATGGACATATTAAAGTCAATCTCTTGAGCCAAAGAGAAATTGACTAGGTCTTATCCAGGAATATGCATGAATTTACAACCCAAAATAGAAATCAAATTCCTATTTCTAAGTTTTCTTGTTTATGGTACCACAACCTTTGCTTCTTGCTCCTTTGTATCTTCAGTCAATCCTAATCCTATGTAATCTAATTACGTATTTGAAATTATGGAAAACCTCAATTTACATTTGAAGGGAGTAAGATGAGAAGAGAAATACATATGAAGGAAAGAGAGGTAGAGACATGCAAGCCCTATATACCATACAACAAAACAATTTCATGCATGCTCAATCACATTGGTCCTAAGTCCATAATCATCCATCATACCTTTTCATACACCCCTAACATGCATTCTCTAATGCATAAAATAAAATTGACAATTTTGGATTTCAATTTGTAAATCGTTTAAACCCTTGAACCGAAATTGTCTATGTATGTTCTTTTGGTTAATTTAATTTTGTATGTCCTTTTAAAGTGAAATTTAATATTTAATTGAATTAAATTAAATTTCATATTTCTAGAATTAATTCAAAATTAATTCTCCTTAAAATTAGAATATTATGATGTTAAAATTAAACAATTTAATTTTAATATACATACCAATTTCTAGTCATACTAGAATTACAATTGCACAACTTAAATTAATTCAAAATTAATTTCCAAAAATTATAAAAATTTCCAGAATTTCACAGCTCAAGTTCATCAAAATCTTTTTGGCACAAACATAAATTACTAAGACAAATGAACCAACATACTTAGACGCTCAAAAAGACTCATTTGACATCTAAACTTTTTTTAAAATTCTAAATGCGTGCAAAATAATCATATCAAAATATTTAAAGGTATTGGAAACAAAATAAACACATACAAAAAAATCAAACAAACTAGCCCCATGAGTATGCTAAAACAGTCATGTTTTTGTGTTTATTTGAAAAATTAATTAAAATAATTTTTAATTAATTATTGGACACTTTCAGATGTATAAACATACTCTCAATATGTCTAAATAATTTTTTCATAATCAAATTACAAGAAAAATATAATCAGCCCCATCAATTAAGCCAAACAACAACACATGTTCATAAATAAGTCAATTTTAGGCATTTTTGAAATAAATCCAAAATTAATTATTTGAATCATCTTCAAATCATTTTTCAATCAAAATAATCATCCTTAATCATTCTTGATCAAATTAGAGAAAGAAAAATGTGTAAAACATATTTTACAAATTAATTTCAATTTTTCAAAACCTATTGATCCAAAATCATCAAAACCATGCAATCCCATTGCACTTTCAATAAAATTAATTTTAATGGACAGAAGGAGGCTCTGATACCACTGTTGGGTTTTGAAGAATGAATCAAATTCATAAATGCAATGGAAAAATTAAATTTTTAAAACCCGAAATAATATCATACTTGTGCGGTTAAAACTAATTTATATAAACATAGAGGTTATACCTTGTAATTTCTTATTTATTATTGAAATCTTCCCTTTGTTGGGTGGTAGAAAACCACAACAATCCACATTAGGATGTCTCTAATAATAATCCATGCGAATAATGAAGAAGAAACTATGAAAAGAAATGGTTTAAATAAATTCAAAGTGCTAGCTTTGAAAGTGTTCTTGAGATAATTTTATTGTGTCTTAAAAATATATATTTTTCTTTACAAAAAAAATATTTCATGTCTATTTTCTATCATTTGATGTCTTTTTCTATTTGAATCAAATTCAAAGAAAAGATCAAAAGTCAAAAAATAGAGAAAAGGGAAATAAATGAATAGTAAATTGGCCATAATTGGCCTAATTAAGGCCAATTCATTCGTTACCCAACGAGAGGCGGCAACGCCTGCATTGGTGTAACACCACATCTTATGCATTTGAGTATAACCTATCACTGTATCAAGTAATCATACATAGCATACTGGAAAGGTAAAATACCCTGTTAACAATAGTAGTAAATTTTTTTTTCATATCCTGTAATATAATTCAATGACTTTGCAAGTCTCATATCCTATAATTTCATTCAATGACTATACATATTCAAGCATGTAAATACAAAACACATATGACATATTTTCATGCTCGTGTGGAATGCAAGGAGAGAGAGTGATGAGGCTCGGCCAGTGACCTGTGCTCCATGTCTTTTATACGCTACTCAAAATGAGCTATCACTTTTCTTTACCTGAAAAATGATGGAAATTGATGAGTTGCGGCTCAATGAGAATAATCATCCAATGAGCTCTAAAGTACCAAACAACTCATAGTAATAAATCACAAATCCAATAAATACCATATATTTCATTCCATTCATCAGTATCATACAATGCCTCATATGGTGCCATCTGGATACTGCTATGATACTGGTTGTTGTAAGAAAATTCAATTAATGCCATATATTCAACCCAAGCACCTCTGAATTCCATAGAACATGCTCTTAGCATTTCTTCTAATGTCTGTATAGTCCTCTCTGATTGTCCGTCAGTTTGTGGGTGGAATGCAGTGCTAAAGTTCAATTGTTTTCCTAATACATTCTGTAAACTCACCCAAAAATATGAAGTAAACCGTGGATCTCTATCAGACACAATGGACACTGGAATGCCATGCAATCTGACTATCTCATTCACATATAATTTGGCCAAACTCTCAAGTGTACAGCCCTATCTGATAGGTAGAAAATGTGCTGACTTGGTTAATCTGTCAATAATTACCCATAGTGCATCATTTTTCCGTGGAGTTCTTGGCAATCCATAGACAAAATCAATCATTATTCTTTCGCATTTCCATTCTGGCACTGGCAATGGATGTAACTTACCAATTGGTGCCTGATGTTCAATTTTAATCTGCTGACATGTCAAGTATTTGGAAACATATTCTGCTATGTCTTTCTTCATTCTTAGCCATTAGTAATGAGGCCTTAAACTGTGATACATCTTAGTCATCCCTAGGTGCATTGCATACGGTGAATTGTGTGCCTCTTCCATTATTTCCTGATGCAATTTCTCAGTGCTGGAACACATATGCGTGACTTTAACATCAGTGTATCATTCTGCAAATGAAACTCTGTATTATTTCCCTGCCTTACCGCATCAATTTTCTCACATAATTCAAGATATTTGCTTTGTGCTTCTTTAATTCTCTCCTTTAGCATAGGTCTGACTTGAAGAGTAGCAATCAGTGATCCTTCATCATGTATGTTTAATTCAACATTCATAGATCATAATTGAATCAAATATGGAAAAGATGACGCATGTAAGTGAGCTACGCTGCTACTGGACTTCCTACTCAACGCATCTGCTACCACATTGGCTTTCCCTGGATGGTATTCAATTGTACAGTCATAATCTTTCAATAGTTCTAACCATCATCTCTGCCTCATGTTTAACTCTTTTTGTGTCAGTAAATAACCCAAGCTTTTATGGTCTGTGAAGATCTGGAATGTCTCACCATATAGATAATGCCTCCAAATCTTCAATGTAAATACAACTGCAGCCAATTCTAAATCGTGCACTGGATAAGAGATCTCTTGTGGTCTTAGTTGCCTAGATGCATAAGCTATCACCTTACCGTGCTGCATTAATACACATCCCAAGCCTTGGTGAGAAGCATCACTATATACTGTAAACCCACCTATAGCTATAGGGATAGTTAACATTGGTGCTGAGGATAGTCTGTGTTTTAGTTCCTCAAAACTCCTTTGGCATTCTGGAGTCCACTTGAAAGGCACATTCTTTCTCAACAATTTAGTCAAAGGGCTAACAATTAATGAAAATCCATCAACAAATCTGCGATAGTATCTAGCTAAACCCAGAAAACTACGCATTTCTGAAATATTTTTAGGAGCTTCCCAATTTACCATGGCCTCAATTTTCTTTGGTTCAACCTCTATGCCCTTACATGACACCATATGTCCAAGAAATACCAAATGATCTAACCAGAATTCACATTTACTCAATTTGGCATATAATTGTTTCTCCCTCAAAGTTTGCAACACAACTTTTAAATGTTGTTCATGTTTTCCCCTATTCTTTGAGTACACCAATATGTCATCAATAAATACTATCACAAACCTATCCAGATATGGTTGAAACACCTTATTCATTAATGCCATAAATGCAGCTGGAGCATTAGTTAACCCAAATGACATGATTAGAAATTCGTAATGTCCATACCTGGTTCGAAAAGCAGTCTTTGGAACATCCGCTTCTGCTACCTTCAGCTGGTAATAGCCCGATTTCAAATCAATCTTGGAGAATATTTGGGCTCCTTGCAACTGGTCAAACAAATTATCTATTCTGGGCAACGGATATTTGTTCTTTACTGTCATTTTATTCAGTTGCCTATAATCGATGCACAATCTCATTGTTCCATCCTTCTTTTTAACAAATAATACTGGAGCTCCCCAAGGTGATACACTAGGTCTAGTATACCCTTTGTCAAGTAACTCCTGCAATTGGGCCTTTAGTTATTTCAACTCAACTAGGGCCATTTTGTAGGGTGACCTTGATATTGGTGCTATTTCTGGTACTAGTTCAATAGTGAATTCCATCTCTCTATCTGGTGGTAAACCAGGTAGATCATTTGGGAATACATCAACAAATTCCCTTATCACTGGTATATTTTCAAGCAAGCTATCAGTGGTTCTAGTATCAGTCACATATGCCAAATATGCTTCACATCCCCCTTTGATCATTCGAAATGCCTTTACAACTGAAACTAGACATGTAGGCACAAGTTTTCTTTCACCTAGAAATACTACCCTTGGCTGGTTGGGTGATTCTAGAGTTACTTCCTTAGTAAAGCAATTCACTATTGCATGATGTCTAGTTAACCAGTCCATTCCCAATATCACATCAAATTCATATATTGGCAATAAGATCAAATCAGCTATCAATTTAGCTTCATCAATTCATATCAAGCAATCACGACAGACATTATTCACAACTACTACTGTTCCCAATGGAGTACTCACATTTATCTCAATCCCCAAAGGCTCATGCTTTTGATGCAATTTGAATGCCATATGCAATGATATAAATGAATGAGTGGAGCCTGGGTCAATCAATGCATATGCTAACATATCATAAATGTAAATATTACCGGTAACTACTTCAGGAGCATCCACCGCCTCTTGTCTAGTCATAGCAAACACCCTGGCCTGAGTAGGGGGTCTAGAACTCTGATCTTCAGATGTAGTCACTCCTCTACCCATTGTACCAGTTCTGCCCCTGCCTCTTCCTCTGCCCTGTGTCCCACTAGTAGGGTAGACCCTCGGTGCCTCAACTGTAGTCTCAGATACTCCTCTACCTCTACTAGTATCTGCTAGTTTGGCTCTTTCAGGACAGTCTCTATACATGTGTTCCATTGACCCACAAAAATAACATGCTCCTGTGAGCCTTTTACATTCGCTCGTATGCTCTCTACCATAATGACTACATGTGGGCCTCTGTTCGATATACTGGCTCTGCCCTCTGCCTGGGTAAGAGAAAGTCATGCCTCGACCTCTAGAACTGGAGTACCCACTTCTGTTGCCAGATTGGGCAGGCACATATCTACCTCTTTTTCCCGACCTTTTGCTAGACTCACCAAAGAACTCACGTTCTGGCCTTTTTATTTGTTTTTCCCAAGCTTCTTTCATAAACCGTTTAGCTTTGATTGTGGCAGCTCTGAGTCTGGCACAACTATCAAGATCAGTAGTCGTGATTCTGTTTCTGATCTCATATTTGAGGCCTTCCTCAAACTTCCTGCATTTGTCTCTTTCCGTAGAGACCATGAAGGTGACATAATGGGAAAGTTTATTAAACTGTACTTCATACTCTGCAACAGATATATTCCCCTATTTCAGATTCAGGAATTCCTTCCTCTTCTCATCTTTATATGCTTCGGGCATGTAATTATTCTGAAATTCCAGGAGGAAATCATTCCATGTCAACACCGGTGGTTGTGCATCACTGTCGGGGACTGTCTCCCACCATTCATAAGCATTCCCTTGCAGCAAGGATACTGCAGAATCGAATTTCTCATCCGGGGTACATCTCATCATATTCAGTACCCTCTGTGTCCTTTTCAGCCATGTCTCAGCTTCTGCGGGGTCTATTGTGCCATTGAAATCAGTTGCACCATGTTTCCTCAGCTTGTCATAACGTATTTCCTTGTACATTTCAGGACCATGCACTTCTTGATCTGGGTGTTCATAGGGTGCTTCTACATGAGATGACTGCGATGCATGTGCTGGAGCTCTAGCTCCTAACGCTGGTTGATCTCTATGTGAATGAGGTGATGCCTCATCAGAATGCATTTCGGCCGGCCTCTCCCTCCTTGGTGAATTATGTCTTATGATGTCCCTAAAATAAATGAAATTATGTCACTACATAATGTTCAACACATAGGATGCATAGGTTATCATGCTCTTATGCATATGCATGTTCCCATGGAACCTATCCCTGCTCTGATACCAAAAATGTAACACCACATCTTATGCATTTGAGTATAACCTATCCCTGTATCAAGTAATCATACATAGCATACTGGAAAGGTAAAATACCTTGCTAACAATAGTAGTAAATTTTTTTTTCATATCCTGTAATATAATTCAATGACTTTGCAAGTCTCTGTTGCCCAGATATCAAGCCAAGAAGGGGGGTTGAATTGGAGTTTTAAAAATTAAACTTTAAGGTGCGGAAATAAACAATTAATTTGAGGAAGGATAGAGAAAATTTGACACACAGATTTATAGAGGTTCGGGTGTTAACAAACCCTACTCCTCTCCCCAATCGCAATTGGGAGTTTCACTAACACACTAAGTGTTATAATGGAGTTTTACAAGCTCACTCCCAACTATGGTGTTTCTCACAATGGCTCACACCTAACCCAGAAATCCCTTGTGTTTTAATGGCTCACACAATAACCAATTCCTTGTGTTTTACAGGCTGACACAAACAACCTATTCTTTGTGTTTTACAGGCTCACACAAACAACCTTTTAATTTGTGTTTTGGAGGTTCACACAACTAACCCTTACAAGTGTTCTACTCTTAACCCAGAATTACCCAAAGCTCACTTGAGTAAAGATTACAGAGAGAACCACTTATAAATCTTTATTGCTCAAATATGAGGAGCAAAAAGATTTTTACAGGGAATAGATTTGTTCTCAAAGTATCAAAGTACAAATAGCTTGTAACAAGAATTAAATTCGAATTATATGCTATTCTTTTGTTTTTCTTATCATTCTCTTGTTCTTAATGCATAAATGACTTTCATTTATACTCCCATGGCTGAATATAGCCGTTGGGGTGCATTAAATAAGAAACTAGTCGTTGTACCAACCAAAAATCGCGCCTGACATTTTTCTCTTTCATTGTTCATGGGCGTGACTATGCCTGTCACGGGGGTGACAGTTTTTCCCAAGCCATGACTGAAGTGGTGACCTTGGTCGTGAAGCTCTCTGGACTGTTTTGACATATTGAGTCTGGTCGTGAAGCTCTCTGGATGAAATTGCATGAATCTTCACAGGGGTGACTGAAATGCTTACTTCACGGTTTGTGTTTCCTTCATGGCCTTGAACTTCAAATGTTGGTTTTGGTAATGGTTAGCTTCCTTCAAGGGAGTGACTCCTAGAGTCACGACAGTGAACATGCTACTACTTGAATTTTGTTTCTCAAGGATTATTCTTCCAATTCTCCATTCTAGCTATTTTAATTCATGTCCTGTATAATAAACTTACAAAAACAAGTATGTTAAATACAATATTGCTATATTATTTGTTATCATCAAAATGACGGAAATGCCCCTCAAGGTTAACAATCTCCCCCTTTTTGATGGTGACTAATAATCTAGCAATATGTAATTTTGAGAAGTCTCCCCCTCAAAATATACTTAGGATAAAGATTGTAATATGCAAGAATAGTAAATAATGATGTAGCATTAAACTAGATTTTAAGTATATGCAAGTTATATAAGAAGTATATCCAATACATACCATAATTCCTTTTTAAGACATTAAGTATATGTAAGGTATATTTAAGGTATATCATGGCATATTTTTATTTGTAACTTGCTTTAAGGAATATGCAAGGTATACTTAAGTTGTATCTAAGGTATATAAAGCTCAATTTATATACTTTGCATATTAATTAACTTTTTGATGTCAATTCTTATATTACTAGTTTGATATCATTCTCTCTTATCATATATTGCTAGTTTTCTCCCCCTTTTGTCATCAATCAAAAAGGATATGAAGATTGAAGTGAACAAAGGCAAATATATATATCATAAAGGAAAGGATACAAACTAAGAAAGGAAAATTAAAATTTCATACACAACCAAACATAAAAATGATAAACAAGCTAAAAATGATCAATTTTAGGCTACACTCTAGCCTATCTCCTAGCCAGCCATCATATCACGAAGCCTAGCTACTTCAGCCTCAAGGCTGTCCATCCGAGACTTCATGAAGTCTTTGAGGTTCTCCAACCTCTCATCCATGGAAGTCTGGAGCTGCTCAAAACGTGATGCCAATAGGTCAACCACCTGCTGCGATAAGGATGGTGTGGAAGCTGAGGACTGTCCAATGTCCTGCTCAACTGCTGGAGGTGCTTCCTCAACCCGAGCTCTCTTTTTTTGCTCGACTCCCTAGAGGCCTGCTTTAAAATCCTCCGTGTCATTATCTTCCTAGATAATCTCTCCAGCAGTGTCAGTGAAGCGGTAGAAGATATCGTTCTGAAAAACAATTCTGACAGCCGCTCCCATCTTGATGAATGACTCGACATCCAGCCTATCTCGAGGATGTGCAGGAATGATGTTGAAGTGATGGTCATCCAACTTCAAATAATTGAGCTTCACTGCAATATGGGTGACATATGCCCCAATCAAAATATCTCCTATGGGCTTGGTGGCAATGGAGAGAAGATGGTTTGCAAACCATCTGGAAAGTGCCACTGTGACTCCCCTGTGAGCCATCTCAAAGAGGAATAGAAAATTCATCAACTACCTCTTTGGGCCTCTTAAGTCACGGGCGTGACTTCCCTAGAATTTTCATCAATTTAAGTTCTACAACAAGACTGAATCATTTCAACAAAAATTCTACTTCTTAAAACATGAATTCTCATCAAAATTTCTATCTTATAACTTGTGATATGATTTAAGATCAACAATTAAAATTTCATATTCTTGCAATCACAAGGTTAATCCATCAATCATACCTAGTTCTCTTCTAATGAAATTAAATCTTTCCTCATTTAGAGACTTAGTAAAAATATCTGCTAATTGATTTTCTGTGCTTATAAATTCTAATGCAACATCTCCATATTGAACATGATCTCTAATAAAGTGGTGTATAATGTCAATATGTTTGCTTCTAGAGTGTTGAATAGGATTCTTTGAAAGATTTATAGAACTATTGTTGTCACATTTTATAGGTATATGGTTCATATCATGACCATAGTCCTTAAGTTGTTGTTTCATCCAAAGAATTTGTGTACAACAGCATCCAACTGCTACATATTCAGCTTCAGCAGTTGAGAGAGCAATATTCAGCTTCAGTAGTTGAGAGAGCAACTGAAACTTGTTTCTTGCTAAACCAAGAAACCAAACATTCTCCAATGAAATGACAAGTACCTGAAGTACTTTTCCTATCCAAAAGACTACAAGCGTAATCTGCATCTGAATATCCTATAATATAAAAAGATGAATTCCTAGGATACGATAAACCTAGATGCAATGAGATTCTTTTTACAGCATTTAAATGAGATTCTTTAGGACACGATTGAAATCGTGCACATAAGCAAACACTATAGATAATATCGGGTCTAGAAGCAGTGAGATATAAAAGTGATTCGATCATACCTCTATAAAGCTTTTCATTAATGCTCTTACCCTTTTCATCTTTAACCAATTTCGTTGATATGCTCATAGGAGTCTTGGCATTTTTGCATCCTTCCATACCAAATTTCTTGATTAAATCTTTTGCATATTTGGATTGGTTGATGAATATGCCCTCATTGCTTTGCTTTATTTGTAGACCAAGGAAATACTTAAGTTCTCCCATCATGCTCATTTCAAATTCCCAAGTCATGCACTTAGCAAATTCTTGACAAAACAACTCATTAGTAGAGCCAAATATTATATCATCAACATAAATTTGAACAATTAGTATATCATGGTTATGCTTTTTGATGAATAGTGTAGTGTCAACATTTCCCTTTGTGAAGTTATTTTCTAATAAAAAAGAACTTAGTCTCTCATACCAAGCTCTTGGAGCCTGTTTTAAACCATACAAAGCTTTTGAAAGTTTAAAAACAGGATTTGGCAAATCATAACTTTCAAAACCTGGTGGTTGTTCTACATACACTTCTTCATCTATATAACCATTTAGAAATGCACTTTTCACATCCATTTGAAAAAGTTTGAAATTCATGTGACATGCATATGCTAAGAGTATTCTTATAGCTTCTAATCTAGCTACAGGTTCATATGTTTCATCATAATCTATACCTTATTCCTTATTATATCCTTTTGCAACTAGTCTTGCTTTATTCTTGGTTATTAACCCTTGTTCATCTAATTTATTTCTAAATACCCATTTGCTACCTATGATTTGATGATCCTTGGGTTTAGGTACTAGGTTCCATACCTTATTTCTCTCAAATTGGTTGAGTTCCTCTTGCATGGCAATTACCCAACTTTCATCATTAAGGGCCTCATCAATATTTTTAGGCTCAAATTGTGAAATAAAAGCAATGTCAGTGACTAAATGCTTGAAATGAGATCTAGTACTTACTCCCCTTGATAGATCACCAATTATTTGCTCTTTTGGATGATCTTTCGTCATTCTCCATTCTTTTGGAAGTTCTTGTTCCATTTGTTATTGATTTTGAGGAAGTGAATTTTCTTGATCATTTTCTTCTTTTCCATTTTCAATATCAAGTTTTTCCATATTACCTACAACATCAGCAAGAGCACTACCTTTCACAAGATCAAGTTTACTAGATTCATTAAAAACAACATGCATGGATTCTTCAACCATTAATGATCTTTTATTAAATACTCTATATGCTTTGCTAGTTTTAGAGTATCCTAAAATTATACCTTCATCAGACTTAGAGGCAAATTTTCCAAGATTGTCCTTGGTGTTCAATATAAAACACTTGCATCTAAATACTCTAAAGTATGATATCAAGGGCTTTCTTCCATTCCATAGCTCAAATGAGGTTTTGTTTAAAAGAGGTCTTTTGAAAACTCGATTTGAAATATAACATGCAGTGTTTGTGGCTTCTGCCCAAAAATAAGTTGGTAATTCATATTCATTAAGCATTGTTCTAGCCATTTCAATTAATGTTTGATTTTTCCTTTCAACTACCCCATTTTGTTGAGGTGTCCTAGGAGATGAGAAATTATGTGAAATGCCATGTTTAAGAAAAAAGCTTTCAAAGTTTTCATTTTCAAATTCTTTCCCATGATCACTTCTTATTTTTGAAATGCAGTACCCTTTTTTATTTTGAACTCTTTTAGCAAAGTTTTTGAAAATTTCAAAAGCATCACTCTTTTGAGCTAAGAAAATTACCCAAGTAAATCTAGAGTAATCATCTACAATGACAAATGCATAATGTTTTCCTCATAAGCTAGCAATTCTAGTAGGTCCAAACATGTCTAAATGCAGGAGTTGAAGAGGTTTTGAAGTACTTACTATGTTTTTGGCTTTGAAAGATGACTTGTGTTGCTTTCCTCTTTGACAGGGATCACATGTCTTGTCTTTTTCATATTTAACTTTTGGTAATCCTTTTACTAGTTCTCCTGTGCTGAGACTTTGTATTAAGTCCATGTTAGCATGACCAAGTCTTCTATGCCACAGCCAAGATTCATCAGTAGTAGTCACAAGACACTTAGAGGAATGGTTAGATAGTTCATGTAAGTTTATTATGTACGTATTGATATCTCTATTTCCTTTAAATATTTCTTGACCATCGATAGAGATTACAAGACATTAATTTGAAGTAAAGATTACTTTGTTTCCTTTATCACATAATTGACTTACACTTAACAAGTTATGTTTCAAGCCATCAACAAGTAAGACATCCTTAATAAAAGTAGTACCATTAACACCAATTACCTTACCCTTTGCATTGTTTCCAAAGGTAACTTTACCTCTATCAATACTTTTGATTTTATTGAAAAGTTCTTTGTCTCCTGTCATATGCCTTGAGCATCCACTGTCTACTAGCCACGCATTTTTGTTTATTGTGGACTTGAGGCATACCTATAGAATCACAAATCAAGTATGATTTTTAGGTACCCAAATGAGTTTGGATCCTTGGGGGTTAGCACATGAAGGTTCCCAATGATCCTTCCTTATCTAGCAATGTTTATTTATGTGACCCATTTTCATACAATAATTACATTGTTTAGGTCTAAACTTGCTTTTTGGTCTTACACTGTGTTTAAATGCCATAATTTTATTAGACTAATTTTGAGAACAATGACATGCACATTCATGATTAATTTGCATTTTTCTAGATGCATGCTTCCTATACATAAAGACATGATTATTCTTTTTTATGTATAGAAGGTTTAACATTCTTATTTCTTGATGCAGTTCTAACAGGTGTGGAGATGTGAGATTCTTTAGATTTAACAAATATAGTTTTGTGAGAAGATGATGATGTGTCCTTAAATCCTAGACCATGTCTAATTAAGGGTGGTCTTTGAGACACAGTGAGAGTATCTAAGCTTTCTTTACCTTTGTGAAATTTAGAAATGAAATTATTAAGTTCCTCAACTTCATTTTTCAAAGTATTATTTTCTTTTAACAATGATGCTATTGAGGGTCTTGATGAGTATTCATCTAATGACTTTTGAAGAGATTCATTAGATGATTTAAGCTTTTTGTTCTCTTTTTCTAAACCATCTATCTTATTTTTCAAATAAGAGATATTATTTCTATAGGTACTAAATTTAGTTCTATATTTCTCTAATTCTATATTTAATTCTTCTATTAGGCTTTGCTCATCATCATCATCGACACTATCACTATTACTATCATTATCACTACTATCATTATTGAAAGAATATGAGTGTAGTGATCTTACTTTGTCCGAGATGTGATCCTCAATAGCCATGAAGCATACGTTCACCTCTTCACTTTCATTATCATCTTTTTCACTTGAAGAGCTTTCGTCATCCCATGTGGCTTTATGACCTTTCTCCCCATTATCTCTTTGATATTTGCTCTTATGCTTCTTGAGCCTTGGACATTCTGGTTTGATATGTCCTTTCTTTCCACATTCATAGCATTTTACCTCTTCCTTACTTCTATGTGTGTCATTAGAAGTTTGTTTGAGGTTTCTTTGCCTGAATTTTCTGGAATTGCTCATTTTCTTTTCAATGATTCTTTTTAATCTCCTTGAAAGCATAGCGATGTCCTCATTTTCATCATCACTTATCTCTTCATCATCTTCACTTTCTTCTTGAGATTTTGAAGTAGAGGCTTTGAGTGCTAAGGGTTTTCTTTTCTCTGGCTCTACTTCAAGCTCTCTATCTCTCTTCACTGCCATCTCATGTGTGAGAAGCTTGCCAATCAGCACATCAGTATTCATGATGCTCATATCTTCATTTGCTTCTTCTATGCCAACAACTCTTGAACCATAGTCTTTAAGAGGAAGACTTCTCAGGATTTTATTGTTTACATCTTCCAAACTCAGATGCTTCCCAAGTTTCCTCATTCCATTTATAATGGATAGAAGTCGGTTGGTCATGTCAGTGATTGACTCATTTGATTTCATCTTGAAGAGCTCATATTCTGAGGTTAGAAGTTGAATCTTCTTAGATTTGAATTGCTTAGTTCCCTCATGATAGTTCTCCAATGTCTTCCACATGCTATATGCTATTGAGCAGTGTTGTATTCTCCCACATTCTTCAATAGATAATGAGCTTGATAGGATTGTCATTGCTTTCTTGTTTTTGAAATTTGCTCTTCTTTGAGGCTTTGTCCAATCATCTCTTGATAGGATTTGTTCTTCACCATCAGCTCCTCTTCTGGTTGGTGGTGTCCTTTCTTTTCGTACACTATCCCAGACTTCAATTCCTTCACTATCCAAGTATGTCTCCATCTTAAACTTCCAATGGACATAATTTGCTCCATCAAAGTAAGGTTTGAGACTCTGGAATCCTTCACTAGCCATATCTTACACTTTACTAGCGCTTTTTAGGCTTCGATGCTAGATAAGGCTCTGATACCAATTGTTGCCCAGATATCAAGCCAAGAAGGGGGGTTGAATTGGAGTTTTAAAAATAAAACTTTATGGTGCGGAAATAAACAATTAATTTGAGGAAGGATAGAGAAAATTTGACACACAGATTTATAGAGGTTCGGGTGTTAACAAACCCTACTCCTCTCCCCAATCGCAATTGGGAGTTTCACTAACACACTAAGTGTTACAATGGAGTTTTACAAGCTCACTATGGTGTTTCTCACAATGGCTCACACCTAACCAAGAAATCCCTTGTGTTTTAATGGCTCACACAATAACCAATTTCTTATGTTTTACAGGCTCACACAAACAACCTACTCTTTGTGTTTTACAGGCTGACACAAACAACCTACTCTTTGTGTTTTACAGGCTCACACAAACAACCTTTTAATTTTTGTTTTGGAGGTTCACACAACTAACCCTTACAAGTGTTCTACTCTTAACCCAGAATTACCCAAAGCTCACTTGAGTAAAGATTACAGAGAGAACCACTTATAAATCTTTATTGCTCAAATATGAGGAGAAAAAAGATTTTTACAGAGAATAGATTTGTTCTCAAAGTATCAAAGTACAAATTGCTTGTAATAAGAATTAAATTCGAAGTATATGCTATTCTTTTGTTTTTCTTATCATTCTCTTGTTCTTAATGCATAAATGACTTCCATTTATACTCTCATGGCTAAAAATAGATGTTGGGTTGCATTAAATAAGAAACTAGCCGTTGTACCAACCAAAAATCGCGCCTGACATTTTTCTCTTTCATTGTTCATGGGCGTGACTATGCCTGTCACGGGGGTGACAGTTCTTCCCAAGCCGTGACTGTAGTGGTGACCTTGGTCGTGAAGCTCTTTGGAATGTTTTGACATATTGAGTCACGGGCGTGACATACTCATTCACGGGTGTGACATACTCATTCACGGGCGTGACAATCTTCCCAGCCATGATCCAAGTGGTGACTCTGGTTTTGAAGCGCTCTGGATGAAATTGCATGAATCTTCACGGGGATGACACCTTTATTCACGGGGGTGACTGAAATGCTTACTTCACGGTTTGTGTTTCCTTCATAGCCGTGAACTTCAAATGTTGGTTTTGGTAACGGTTAGCTTCCTTCACGGGAGTGACTCCTAGAGTGACGACAGTGAACATGCTACTACTTGAATTTTGTTTCTCAAGGATTATTCTTCCAATTTGACATTCTTGCTATTTTAATTCATGTCCTATATAATATACTTACAAAAACAAGTATGTTAAATACAATACTGCTATATTATTTGTTATCATCAAAATGATGGAAATACCCCTCAAGGTTAACAGTCTCATATCCTATAATTTCATTCAATGACTATACATATTCAAGCACGTAAATACAAAATACATATGACATATTTTCATGCTCGTGTGGAATGCAAGGAGAGAGAGTGATGAGGCTCGGCCAGTGACCTGTGCTCCATGTCTTTTATACGCTACTCAAAATGTGCTATCACTTTTCTTTACCTGAAAAATGATGCAAATTGATGAGTTGCGGCTCAGTGAGAATAATCATCCAATGAGCTCTAAAGTACCAAACAACTCATAGTAATAAATCACAAATCCAATATATACCATATATTTCATTCCATTTATCAATATCATACATGTATCAATAAAGTTGAAACATATAATCATTACTCTTTATGTATGCAAATGCTTTGCTTATTTCATTATGTTGTGACCAAGTTAACCAGACATTGCCCCGGATTTCCATGTGAACATTTTCCATGTGAACATTTGCATTTGCATTTGCTAGCTAGCTTGATCATTTGTTTCATCTGCACATTTGTTGGGCCATATGCCTCTTCTTTTGCTTTACAATATCGATTAACTAGTCACAATGCCTTTTTAGTCCACATGCATATGCACTTGTATTTAAGCATTCATCAACCATTGCATCTTGATCATATACCATATACATATATTCCATATATGCCTCATATTCCACACATATACCTTGCATATACTATACATATATCATGTATATATATTTCATATGTCAAACATATACCTCAAGTATACCATAAGTATACCATTTATATGTACCACATTGTCACGAATTATCCATCATTACATTATCGAGGACCAATCATGACAATCATATGAATCACATAGCAAGCAACATTCATTTGCACTAAAGAATTCAATTGATAATTAGACTCACCGTTCTCCTTTGATTCCGACCCCTAACTTATTGTCTATCCACTCCTCGTGGGTCTCCAATATGTTGCGAGCCTAATATGAAAACATAATCGATTAACTCATGAATAGGGAGACTCAATGTGGCTTAAACAAATTAATATGCATTGTTCATGTCAATAATTAAGATTTTTCCTATGAGGCAGTATGACCTTATGGGACTGTTTAGCCTATAACTTTTTCTATACTTGACCAATTAATCTGATTCTCTTTCCTAAGTAACAATAACATATAATTATAGAACATATTAAAATTTCATACCAAGTGGATCATTGTACAATATTTTGTGGAATTTCTAAGTGTGTTCTGTGTTCTGCCTTGTTTTCTGCCTTTAGGCAATTTCAGGGTACTGATTTTGTTTCATCATAACTTATAATATATAAGTCCTATTTTAATGAAAATTTACAGACATGTATCTGGGTTCATATATAACATTTTTCATGTTTACAACTTTTATCAATTATTTCTCTAAAGTCTTCAAATTATAACAACCATTTTACTGGTCCAGAATAGAATTGGCTTCCGGACTAGTATGACTTCCAAATGCCATAACTTACTCTATAGATAACCAATTAAGCTGAAATTAGTACCAAACGTTAGATACGAATATAAATATAACTTTGAAGTTTTTATCATTTATAGAATTGAGCTCTAACAAGCTCAAATTATCCAAATAATGTACTGGATCTGCCCAGGGCACTCAGTTGGCAGTTCAAACCATGGAACAGTCATGGTTCCATTCATCATAACTCATCATTTATAAGACCTATGAACCTGAACTTTTGTGTACAGATACCAAACACATATATATACAACTTTTATATTTTGAGATAGTTCAAATAATGTCTGTAACATATTCGAAATCAAAGCACACATTAGCTAACTTGGTTAGGGTTCACACCCTGACCAGTTTCAGTACAAAGAGGATATCTTATTCTATACACAAAATCATGCAAAAATATTTACATATCCATAAATTTATGACATAAAGGAACAAAGTTTGTGGTTTACACTTTTCCAGAATTAATTTCTATTAATATCCAAATCTGGGTGCAATTCAGTGCCTAATATTGAACCTAAGCAACTAAAATCAACCCTATAGCAATAAGAATTGATTACTTACCAAGAAAAACCTTGCAAGGGATCAATATGATTCAAAAACTAAGTGAAACAAGGATGAATTTAAGTCTGAAATGGAGGAAATTGAAGAAGAAGTCGGGCTGGAGAAGAAGGCAGAAATGGGGAGATAAGGCTAACTTTTTGTTTTTGTCTTTTTATCTTTTTCTCATCTCTTTTCTCCTTTCTCTTCTCCTCTCTTTTATTTCTCTTTTGTATTTTATTTTTTCTATATTATTATTATTATTTACATATATTTATAATTCCACTAATTCACACAATGATACAGCTTAATCATTTGATCCGATTTAACTAAATTAGCAATGTAAATGTTTACTAATCTTAATCTAATCATTTTTCTTACTTTAATTTAGTCACCTTATTCAATTCATTTCTAATATTTTGTTATCCTTATTTAGGTTATAAGGATACACGTGTGACTCGATATAATTGCCAAATACTAGGACACGTAGCTAGTGCGTGCCATGAACTTGTTTCTAAGAAAATATGTGTGAAATGCATGTGTTCAATTGAATTGTATGCAAGATACTTATGTTCAATGAAATGCATGTGGGGAAGGTCAAGGATGTTATAGTTGGGCCTGCCGCAGGCTGTTGCTGGGTAGCCCAGGTAGGCCACTCGATAGGCCAGTAGCCCAATTACTCTATTAGATATGTCATTGAAGACTATATTTATGACATTGCCACTCCGGCCAGAGATTCTCGAGCAACAACCACTACAAGAGGCCATAGGTATACACTTCTTCTATCAGGAGTGGTGAATCCTTTGTTGGCTACCCAATTACCTTCGAATACCTCAAGCTCTATCCAATCACCACCCTATGAGCCACCTCCTTGAGGCAATGACGAATAGTATCAAAATACAGAATTAGTATATAAGATATCCTTGTGTATCTCAAGTCTAAGACTACTTGCACCATTGATATGATGAGACTATCATTGACATTTGAATTGATTATCCATATGATTGTCTCATAGCTGGTCATCCAATGTACTTAGCTACACTTAGCAAGCATCCACATGTTAACTCTAAACATCTCATGTTTATAAATTATGAGATATACAACTTGATCCAATCAAGAAGTGTAACATGTGCTAGTCTGTCTGGATTAATAATGTCCTATTTCATTAATCCTATAACTAGGGATAATTTTGATGCTAACATAATTACACATGATAAGAATCTCAATATCATGATCTCATCATGATTTCCTTCATGCTATGTTATATATCGAGGAATTCACTAATTGATTTAAGATCACTATCAATTCACATATGAAATGAACATCAAATTAATAAAAAAGCCTTTTATTAATGAAATACATTTGTACAATAAGTGCTAATGGTGTTTGCCTTTAGAGCACTCCTCTAACAAGTGGGTTGATTTGGACTATAGAAAATTCTAAATGTTAAGTGATAAGGAAGAAAGAGAGATAATTAAGAGAATGAAGACAAACTTAATTAATTATCGGACACCTAAGCCTATGTTATTTTAATGTCTAATTAATGGATTCATGCATGTTAATTGCCCACTTAATGCATGCCACTTGGTGTGGCCAGCCCACACCATGTTTTTAATGTCCCCATCATGTATTTAATTAATGGTTATCCCAATTAATCCTCCAATTTCAGTACATTGGAAAATGACCCTTAAATTTTTAAAATTTTGCAATTTAGTCCTTTATCATAATTTAACATCTTTAAATACTTTATTAAATATTTTCCATAATTATTTTCTATTATTTTAATTAATTTTCAGTCAAAATCCAAATTTAGACTCCGGTCGAATCGTCGAGTCGATTTAATGACTCGCACAACTAAGGGCCTAAATTACCCCCTTAAAATGAATTTTGTCCTTGAAATTTTACCTGTTCATTCTTTGAAAAACAGGGGATATTGCCTCTTCATGAATTCTTCACTCTCCCATGTTACTTCTTCTCTAGAATGATTCTGCCATAACACTTTAACTAAAGGAATTCTTTTATTTTGAATAATTTTCTTTTCACGTACTAATATCACCAATGGTTCCTTTTCGTAGGTCATATTTGTCTGCACTTCTATCCCTTCACTTGGTATGATATGAGTCGGATCAGACCTATATCTCTTTATCATAGATACATGGAAGATATTATGAATTCGGTCTAACTCCGGTGGCAAGGCTAAACAGTATGCCACGGGTCTGATTTTTTCTAGAATCGCATAAGGACCAATGAATCTTGGACTCAACTTTCCTTTTCTACCGAACCTCAATACCTTTTTCCAAGGAAAAACTTTAAAAAACACTTTGTCACCCACCTCATACTTAATATCTCACATCTTTTAATCAGCATATGATTTCTGTCGATCTTCTGCTTCCTTTGGCCTTTCCTTGATCACTTTAACTTTCTCCTCGATCTATTGAACTATCTCAAGCCTAATCAACTTTTCTCATTCAGTTCGGTCCAACAAACTGGTGTCCTACATTTTCTTCCATACAATGCCTCATATGGAGCCATGCCCTATACTCATTTGATGACTATTGCTATAGGAAAACTCCATAAGAGGTAGATTCCTTCAAACTTAAGCACACAACTTCTCATCATGTCTTCTAACAACTGGATAATTTGTGCTGATTGTCCATCTATTTGTGGATGGAAAGCCATGCTGAAATTGAGTCAAGTTCCCAAAACTTGTTGTAAGCTCTTCCAAAATTGAGAGGTATAGAGAGGATCTCTGTTGGAGATAATGGACATTGGTACTCTATGAAGTCTCACTATCTCAGTTACACAAATTTTGGCTAGCTTGTTCAATGAGTAATCTGTTATGATTGGTAAGAAATGTGCTGACTTTGACAATTGATCCACTATCACGCATACTGCATCATGCTTTCTCTAAGTCACCAGTAAGCCAGACACAAAATCCATCGCAATTCTCTCCCACTTCTAGTCTGGGATCGGTATTGGTTGAAACAATCCCATGGGTAATTGGTGTTCTGCTTTCATTAGTTGACAAGTTAAACACTTAGAAACGTACTCAATGATATCTTTCTTCATCCCTAGCCACCAATATTGAGTTTTCAAGTCTTGATACATCTTATTTCCTCCTACATGCATTGTATACACTGTTTCATGTGCTTCTTTTAAAATATCAGACATTAGCTCTTTTATACTGGGCACACAAATCTTATTCTCAAAGTACACTGTGCCATCTTCTATTAATGAAAAATCAGGCTTTTCTCCCTTTTTCATTGCCTCAACTATCTTTACTAACTTCTCATCTTGCTTTTGAGCATCTTTAATTTTTTGCATCAATGTGGACTCCACTCGCATCTCAGCTAAAATTTTCATGCTTAGTGCATTTGCAACCACATTAGCTTTGCCTGACTAGTAGTTGATCACACAGTCATAATCTTTAATCAACTCCAACCATTTTCATTGTCTCAGATTCAACTCTTTCTGTGAGGGAAGGTACTTAAGACTTTTATGATCTGTATACATATAACATCTTTCCCCATATAGATAATGTCTCTAGATTTTCAAAGAAAAAACAATAGCAGCTAACTCCATATCGCGTGTCAGGTAATTAAGCTTGTGAGGCTTAAGTTGTCTTGAGGCGTAAGCAATCACCTTTCCTTCTTGCATAATAGCATAACCTAAACCATTATCACTAACATCACTGTACACAATAAAGTCTTTTCCTCGAGTAGGCTGAGTGAAAACTGGTGCTTCAATTAACATTGCCTATAGTTAATCAAAGCTTGCTTGACACCTCTCTGTCCATTCAAAACATACCTCTTTTCATAGTAGTCATGTCAAAGGAGTCGTT
Source organism: Triadica sebifera (assembly GCA_023653625.1). NCBI lineage: Eukaryota > Viridiplantae > Streptophyta > Magnoliopsida > Malpighiales > Euphorbiaceae > Triadica > Triadica sebifera. The sequence continues at coordinate 36,290,401 of CM042894.1, read as the reverse complement.
AAGGATGAAAATCCCTTCACAAACCTCCTATAGGATCCAGCTAATCCGAGGAAACTCCTCACTTCTGTCACATTTCATGGTGGTTTCCAATTAAGAATAGCCTCAATTTTACTAGGGTCAATTGGAATACTTTTTGCTGAAAGTACATGACCTAGAAAACTGACTGCTTCAAGCCAGAACTCACACTTTGATAACTTTGCATACAACTGCTTCTCCCTCAGTCTTTGCAGCACTATTCTGAGATGTTGATCATGTTCTACTCAGTCTATAGAGTAGACAAGAATGTCATCAATAAACACCACTATAAATTGATCAAGATATGGCCTGAACACTGGGTTCATCAGTTCCATAAAAGTTGTCGGTGCATTCATCAATCCAGAGGGCATAACCAGGAACTCATAATGACCATAACAATTCCTGAATGTCGTCTTAGGTACATTTGACTCTTTGATCTTCAGTTGATGATACCTCGATCGAAGATCTGTCTTTGAAAATATGGTTGCACCCTTCAACTGATAAAATAAATCATCAATCCTAGGTAGTGGTTATTTATTCTTAATAGTAACCCTATTAAGTTGCCTATAGTCGATGCAAAAATGAAGGGTGCTATCTTTCTTCTTCACAAATAACACTGGAGCACCCCATGGTGATACACTGGGTCATATAAATCCCTTATCTAACAAATTTTGCAACTGTATCTTCAACTCTTTCAACTCCACCTGTGCCATCCTATATGGTGTAATGGAAACAAGAGTAGTATTGGGTACCAAATCAATAGCAAACTCAATTTCTCTATCTGACGGTAACCCTGACAACTCTTTTGGAAACACATCTGGAAACTCACTAATAGTAGGAATATCCACCAACTTCAAACTTGCCTTTTCTATATCCACCACATACGCTAAGTATGCTTTGTACCCCTTACTGACGAGTTTTTGAGCTATCAACACTGATATCACGTTATCTGCATATCTTTTATTCTCACCCATCACCACTATCTCATCTTGTTCTGGAATTCGGATGATCATTTGTCTCCTCCCACAATCAACTACCACTCCATAACAAGCCAACCAATCCATTCCCAATATCACATTGAACTCATGAAATGGTAACTCTATCAAGTCGATTGGGAATTGCCTACCTTGAATGTCAACTGGGCAACCCCTAAACACTTTGCTAACCCTCACACTGTGCCCCAATGGATTAGTCACTAGAATCTCAAAATCTAGAGCCTGTGGTTCTAAGACCTCTCGATCCGGTGGAGGTGTGCATATGTATGAATGTGTTGACCTCAAATCTATTAATGCATGTATATCAAAGCCAAAGAGAAGGAATTTACCAATTAAGACATCAGGCGCATCCTGCTCCTCTCGGCCTCGCATGGCATATGCTCTAGCTTGGGTATCTCTACTACCTTCTAACCTCTCAACTGTCTCTGATCTAAACTGACTGGGCCCTGATCGGCCTCCTCTGACTTGCCCTCATCTTCGACATTTGCCTTCCCAGATGCCTGCATCTGTATCTGCTCAGTGCTCCCTAAACCTCTACCATCTGTAATAGAGGACAATCCCTTCTCATATGATCTTTAGAGCCACATCTCAAGCTTGCTCCTATCATCCACCAACATTCTTCTGGATGAGAGTGACCACAATTCAGATATTCAAGTAGAGGTAGAGATCCATATGGTGTTTGTGTCGGTGCACTAGCTGCTGAGGAGACATATCGAGTGGGATGTCCCCATCTATAAGAAGGAGGTCTGTTGGAACCTCTAGCTTGAAATTGGCCACTGAAGATCTGACAATCTTGCCACTTGATGGTCCCCTACTTGGCTGTGATATGGGCATTTTGAACCATCTATCTTGTGTTGGATGTTGTGTTGCTAGAACTCTCTCAACTATTCTAGCAGATGCTAGCAAACTAGGAAAACTCATCAGGCGTAGGCCTAAAACCTGTAGCTTGATTGGGTCTCTCAATCCACCTTCAAATCGTCAGCATTTATTAGCCTCTGTAGACACAATGCCACTAGCATACTTGCAGAGATGTGTGAATTCTCTTTCATATTCTGTTACCAACATGCTCCCTTATTTTAATGTCAAAAACTCTTTTTTCTTGTTGTTTGTGCAGATAGGAAGAATATATTTTTCATTGAATTTCTCTAAAAAGAATTCCAAGTCGTGGGATTAGGTGCCTCTATGCTCTATGACTCAGATCACCACAAGTCATATGTATGATCCTGTAGCAAAGATACTGTATATTCATATTTATGCTCATGTGTGCAATGCAGTTGATCAAAGACTCTTTCCTTCTGTTCTAACCAAAACTCTAGCATGAAGGGTTCATATTCCCATTTACCATAGTAATCGGAGGCCCTTAACTTCCTCAATTTCTCAAATTGTAACCCAGATGAGGCTAGTTGTGGTGCTCTTTATAACAAATCTATCACGTTCCTCATAAGCTTTGTTTGTCCTATGCCAGCATCAAATCTAGATGTAGTAGCTTGGTGACTATTGGGTTGCAATGAAGCCTCTATTTTGGTAGGTTCGTTACTTTCGCCTCTTTCGGCCACAATATGTCCTGAACTTGAACCTGTTCTCTACCTATATCATAAAGTAATTGCCCCAATCAGTAAGCAGCAACTTTAATACTTAATTGTGGGTACACACATGTCATAGTTATTTTTGAAAACCATTTTAAAATCTCAAAACTACCTAAACCAGGCTCTGATACCAAAAACTATAACACCTCCTCATCCCAGCAACTAATGCCCGAGTAAGGGAGTGTTATACTGACTTCATTGGTTGAAATATCATTTTTAAATTATGTATAAATGAAAATCACTTGTATATATATATATATATATTTATTTGCTATGCAGTGTAAAAGAAATCATAATAAAGAAACACAATACATTTTTTATAATAAAGTATTATTTACAAAACATTCACTTACTTTACAAGTACTATAAATAAAACTCAAACCATAAATACAACAGTTGTATGACCCACATTATTTGATACAGGTTGCTCTACTAGATCAGGCCACTGCTACCTTTATCTACTATCGTCTACTTATTCTTCACTAAATCTGCACGAGAGAAACTCCCACGCTAAGTTCTAAGCTTAGTGGTGCATATAAATAAGGCAATAAACTATTTTATGCAACATGCATTGCCATATATCAATTTATGCTCAAATCGTCTTTCCATGCAAATATACATCTCATAGTATTCTAGCATACATAAATAACAAATTATAATATTATATCTTATTTGTATTTTACTTTATCAAATCATAATTATTATCAATATCATAATTCATGATTCTATTTTTATTTTCAGTTACTTCTTTATAGCCCACAACACCTATGAACCCCTGACTAGAATAATGGAGTTGCGATCTAGGCACTTAGGAGTGCCAATCATATGCGCATATATAAGAGTCACCGGCTTTAATAATAGTGCCATCACTAGCTTTGATAATAGTTTCATCACCGGCTTCATTAATTGTAGCATTAATGGAATTAATCATGCTCCCCCCTGCTTGGCATGCCAAACTATCTTGAGTCTAGTTTAAAGTTAGGTGTTATAGGGCTTAATTAATGTCATTAAAATTCATACTTATTAAATTCAAACTTTTCATGCATATAAAAGTTCAATTAATTACACAATTACTCAATAAAAAATTATTTTCAATATAACAAGGCTCACATCATTTTACTCATTACATTCCTGAACTCATAGGCTGCCCTCTCATAGGTAGAATCTGTGCTCTATTTTGGTCCTTAATTTTGGTCCTGTTAACATTTGAATAAAATTACAAGGTCTTCTTAACAAGTTTATTTCTGAATCTTAGCTTTAATATCCAACTTGAATCACTTAATTTGTAGTTCTTTGTCAAAAGATATGGTTAAATTAACACTGACTGGTCACTAACAATTTTGCCCAGAATTTTCTGGACAAATTCTAGGTTCGAAATTTATGTTTTTTTTGGAAAAATATAGATATATCTGGATCTTATGGTTTGCATAAAAGTTCAAGTCCTATGTCGTATCTTTCAAACCCAAAAAATAACATACAAATCCGAATTCCATAACTTAAGTTATAACAGTTTATGTACTTACTGCTCATCAATTCCAGCAAAGAATACACATATTTACCATTTTCAATTTTTACCAAAATTAATCCTAATTCTAGCTAACATGCATTCCCAATATCTTTATCACAAAATACTATTAATTCAGAATTTCTAACATGTCAAAGCTCAAATCATGCAATTAAAAAAAAATAAGACACAGGCTATTGCCTTATATTATGCACAAACCTCTTTTTTCTCTTACTTTCTTTCCCTTTACGTCTCTTTCTCTTTTCCTTTACTCCTTTGATCTAGATCCTTGTCAATTTGAGTTCCTAAAATACATAAAAGATCTCATTAAAACTTCCTCTCATCAAATCTCTCTTTTTCCATAATATGTTTTAATCTCTACCTTTCTTTACTTTCTCTATCTTCCTTTAGATCAACAATGCATGAAATCTACTCTTCCATGCCTTTCTCCCTCTTTTTTGCACCTTTTCTTTCTATAATCAAGCTTTGGACTTAGGGGAAATGGTGGGGATCATGGGCTAGTTTGGAGAATAGAAAATTCTAGGTGTTAAGTGATAAGGAAGAAAGAGAGATAATTAAGAAAATGAAGACAAACTTAATTAATTATGGGACACCTAAGACTATGTGTTTTTAATGTCTAATGAATGGATTCATGCATGTTAATTGCCCACTTAATGCATGCCACTTGGTGTGGCCGGCCCACTCCATATGTGTAATATCCCAATCATGCATTTAATTGATGGTTATCTCAATTAATCCTCCAATTTTTGGTAAATAGCAAATTGACCACTAAACTTTTCAAATTTTGTAATATAGTCCCTTATCGTAATTTAACATCTTTAAATACTTTATTAAATATTTTCCATAATTATTTTTAATTATTTTTCAATCAAATCCAAATTTAGACTCAGGCAACTAAGGGCCTAAATTAGCGGATATGACATAGCATGCATAACCTCATGCTGATTTTACAACTTAGCTGACAGAGTAGCAAGCATAATGCAGCTTACCATTTCACTATCATTAAGATGCGTTTGACATTCCTTCGAAACATCTTCAGAAGCATTAGCAACAGGGGATTAGGGAGTGCCTCATCTAGGACATAGCCAATCTTTTCGGATCTGAGAACTATTCTCAAATTCCTTAGGCAATCCAAAAAATTAGGCCCAGTCAACTTGTTTGATACCATTAGTGATCACAAATTCACACTTGTCATTATGATGATTCTAGCAACCTAGATGTAAAATAGAACATGTTAGAATGTAAATAAAATGCATGTTTATTAGGTCTTTATACATCGCATTATGACTCCCACTATTTTATTGCGAATCCATAGCACTCACTATGAACTTGAGAGATTTTATATCGAAGTTCTCCTAGTGGGTCGATATCTAACTAGCTAAGAATAACCTTGAGGCAACTCAACAAGCTATCCTTATTTTGGTTGGTAGGTATCTAATCAATACCAATTGCATTATTCATGCAACTATCGAATCTTGTGCTATCAACTTATTGATGTGTGCACATACATTGGGCTATGAAGTCTTGATATGTGTACATCTCATGTATCAAACCCAACTTTGCCTCCAATACACATTAACCTTGGCGTAAATCCAACAAGTTAATAATATCGATTAAGTTAAACCCATTAATCATGAAATCTAATTTTAATGGTTTGAAAATATTTTTCTAGACTGAGCTTGAGGCAACTCAACAATCGTAACTCTAGAAGAACTCGAGTTCTCCCCATATTAATGGAAGGTGTAATATTTAATTGTTTATTTAGCAAGAGATTTCTTTGTTAAGTCTCATCAAGTTATTATTTCATACTTTTATATATCATACATTCATCACATGGATATAAAAAGATAGTTATATTAACTATATGACATGATTATAGACATATTAAAGTCAATCTCTTGAGCCAAAGTGAAATTGACTAAGTCTTACTTAGCTATATGCATGAATTTACAATCCAAAATAGAAATCAAATTCTTATTTCTACGTCTTCTTGTTTATGATACCACCTCATTTGCTTCTTGCTTCTTGCTTCTTTGTATCTTCTTTCTATCCTTATCCTATGCAATCTAATTACATATTTCAAAGAATAGAAAACCTCAATTTACATTTGAGGGGAGTAAGATGAGAAGAGAAATACATAAGAAAGAAAAAGAGGTAGGGACACACAAACTTTATTTACTATAAAACAAAACAATTCCATGCATGCTTAATTACATTGGGCCAAAGTCCATAATCATCCATCATGCTTTTTCATACACCCCTAACATTCATTCTCTAATGCATAAAATAAAAATGACAATTTTTGATTTCAATTTGTAAGTCAATTCAATGGTTGAATTGAATTTGCTTACTTCTATTCTTTCGGTTAATTTAATTTTATATGTCATTTTAAAGTAAAATTTAATATTTAATCAAATTAAATTAAAATCCTTATTTCAAAAATTAATTCAAAATTAATTCTCCTTAAAATCATAATATTATGATGTTAAAATTAAACAATTTAATTTTAATATACATACCAATTTCTAGTCATACTAGAATTACAATTCCTCAACTTAAATTAATTCAAAATTAGTTTCCCAAAAATTATAAAACATTCCAGAACTTCAAATCCTCATTCTAATCATCTTTATATCAGCTCAAGTTCATCAAAATATTTTTGGCACAAACCAAAATTACTAAGATAAACGAACCTACACACTTATACGCTCAAAAGGATTCATTCGACATCTACAATTTTTTTAAAATTTCAAATGTATGAAAAATAATTTTAGCATGCATCTCTCATTAAAAAGACATATTTTTGATCACATAAAAAATATTTCAAGGTGCTGAAAATAAAATAAACACATACAAAAAAATTAAACAAAACAGCCCCACCGGGTATGTTAAACCTATTCCGTTTTTGTTTTTGTTTGAAAAATTAATTAAAATAAATTTTAATTAATTATTGGAAACTTTCAGAGGCATAAAAACATTCTCAATATGACTAAATAATTTTTTCAAAATCAAATTATAACAAAAATATAACTAGACCCATCAATTATGCCAAATAACAACACATGTTCATAAACAATGCAATTTTAGGCATTTTGAAATAAATTCGAAATTAATAATTTGAATCACATTCAAGTCATTTTTCAATCAAAATAATCATACTTAATCATCCCATAATCATATTAGAGAAATACAAATGTGTAAAACGCATTTTACAAATTAATTTCAATGTTTTTAAACCAATTGATCCAAAATAATCAAAACCATGCAATCCAATTACAGTTTCAATTAAAATTAATTTTAATGGACACAAAGGGGCTCTGATAGTACTATTGGGTTGTGATGAATGAATCACATTCATAAAAGAAATGAAAAAATAAAAGTTTCAAAACTCGAAACAAAAGATCATACTTGTGCCATTAAAACTAATTTATATAAACATAAAGGTTAGAAATTATACCTTGTAATTTCGTATTTGTTATTCAAATCTTCACCTTGTTGGGTTGTAGCAAACCACAACAATCCACACTAGGATGTCTCTAATGATAATCCACATGAAGAATGAAGAAGAAACTATCAAAAGAAATGGTTTGAACAAATTCAATGTCCTAGATTTGAAAGTGTTATTGAGAGAATTTTATTGTGTCTTAAAAATATTTTTTTCACAAAAAAATATTTTCATGTCTATTTTCTACCATTTTATGTCTTTTCTATTTGAATCAAATTCAAACAAAAGATCAAAAGTCAAAAAATGGAGAAAAAAAAAACTTGAATGAATACTAACTATGCTTAATGGTCATAATTGGCCTAATTATGGCCACATTTACCAGTTGGACAACGGAAGGCAGTAATACGCTCACTGGGCTTGCTAGGGGCTACCACTGGGCAACCCAACTGCCTACTAGGCAGGCTAGTAGCCTGCCTATCATGCGTGGGCCCGTGACCCTCTCGAACAAGTTTTTCTCTGTGATCTCATTATGATCCATCCTGAAAATAATTCTCTCATATTTTGGATCTCGTCCAAGACCATTTTACTTATTCTCCATATCTTCAATGTGTGTGATCCATTAGGTTCCCAGTTATGTTGGCCACTTAAATTAAAAATTAATTTAAGCAAGTCATGAGCAGTATCTAGCAACATATCATGACCCCCAATTGACCGAAAAGTCAGTGGTTTGACTACGAACCTTTCTATAGAAACTTTTCTTGCAATTATTCCTTTCACCATTTTATGCCCAACTTTGTTTAGAGTATGGACATGTGTCAACTCCCATTAGACTGATTAAATCACATTTAGTCCAAGTAATGTTAGTTCTTGTCCCTGAGGCTCATTACTCTATTAGATATGTCATTGAAGACTATCTTTATGACATTTCCACTCTGGCTAGAGATTCCCGAGTAATGACCACGATAAGAGGCCATGGGTATACACTCTTTCTATCAGGTGTGGTGAATCCTTTATTGGTTACCTACTTAATTTTGAATACCTCAAGTTGTACCCAATCACCACCCTATGAGCAACCTCCCTGAGGCAACAAGGAATAGTGTCAAGATACAAAATTAGTATCCAAGATATCCTTGAGTACCTCAAGTCTAAGGATACTTGCACCATTGCTATGATGAGACTATCATTGATATTTGAATAGATTATCCATATGATTGTCTCATAGCTGGTCATCCAATGTATTTAGCTACAGTTGGCAAGCATCCATATTTTAACTCTAAACATCTCATATTTACAGATTATGAGATCTACTACTTAATCCAATCAAAAATTGTAACATGTGCTAGTCTCTCCGGATAAATAATGTCCTGTCTCATTAATCCTATGACTAGGGATAATTTTGATACTAACATAATTACACATGATAAGAATCTCAATATCATGATCTCATAATGATTTTCTTCATGCTATGTTATGTATCAAGGACTTCATTAATTGATTTAAGATCACTATCAATTCATATATCAAATGAACATCAAATTAATGAAAAAGCCTTTTATTAATCAAATAAATTTGTACAATAAGTGCTAAAGGTGATTGCCTTTAGAGCACTCCTTTAATAAAGCCCAATGTGATTGAGTATGCATGGGTTTGTTTTGTTTTATGGTAAATAGGGCCTGCGTGTCCCTACCTTTCTTTATTTCTTATGTATTTCTCTTCTCATCTTACTCCCCTCAAATGTAAATTGAAGTTCTCTATATTTTGAAATATGGAATTAGATTGCATAGGATTAGGATAGATTGAAGATACAAAGAAGAAAGAAGCAAATGAGGTGGTTCCATCAACAAGTAGACTTACAAATAGGAATTTGATTTTTTATTTTGGGTTGTAAACTCATGCATATACCTAGGTAAGACCTAGTCAATTTCTCTTTGGCTTAAGAGAATAGCTTTAATATTTCCATAATCATGCCATATAGTTAATGTAACTATCTTTATATTTTCATGTAATGAATCTATGATATATAAAAAGCATGCAATAATGACATTATGAGACTTAACAAAGAAATCCCTTGCTTAATAAACAATTAAGTCTTACATTTTCCATTAATATAAGGATAACTAGAGTTCTTCTAGAGTTAGGGTTGTTGAGTTGCCTTAAGCTCACTCTATAAGAATATGTTCAAACCATTGAAATTAAATTTCTCAATTAATAGGTTGGATTTAACAGATATCATTAGCTTGTTGGATTTATGCCAAGGTTAATGTGTATTAGAGGAGAAGTTGGGTTAATGTACATGAGATGTACACATATCAATAGTTGATAGCCCAATGTATGTGCATAAATCAATTAGTTAATAGCACAAGATTCGATAGTTACAAGAATAATGCAATTGGTATGGATTAGATACCTACCAACCAAACTAAAGATGGGTTGTTGAGTTACCTCAAGGTTATTCTTAGAGAGCTGGATGTTGATGCACTAGGAGAACTTCCATATATGTTCTCTTGGGTTCATAGTGAGGGCTATGGATTTACAATAAAATAGTCGGAGTCATAATACGAGTTATTAAAGACCTAATAAACATGCATTCTCATATACATTCTAACATGCTCAATTTTACATCTAGGTTGCTAGAATCATCGTCATGACAAGTGTGAATTTGTGAATATTAATGGAGTCAAATAAGTTGACCGGGCCTAATTTGTTGGATTGACTAAGGAATTTAAGAATAGTTCTCAAATCTGAAAAGATTGACTATGTCCTAGAAAAGACACTCCCTAATCCCCCTACTACGAATACTTCTGAAGATGTTCAGAAGGCATATCAAAAGCATCTCAATGATAGTGAGATGGAAAGTTGTATTATGCTTGCTCCTATGTCAGTTGAGTTGGAAAAGCAGCATGAGGTTGTGGATGCTAATTCCATAGTCTACCTTATAAGCGAGCTTTTTCATGAGCAAGAGACTTGTGATGAATCATGAATTAAGTACTGACTTAATTCTAACTAGTTTGTCTGGAAGTTTTCCACATTTTGTGCTTTACTATAGGATGAAAAAACTCTCCACCACTATTCCTGAGCTGATCAATATGCTCAAGACAGCTGAGCCATCTATCAAGAAGGACAGTAGGGCTATGATGTTGGTGGACTCTTCTGGTTCAAAGTAGAAGAACCTTAAGAAGAAGAAGAAGTCTAAGAAGACTAAGGGAGATGTGACAAAGAAGAAGGCCAAGGAGACTACTCAAAAGGGGACATGCTTCCATTATGGCAAGGATGGACATTGGAAGCGAAACTGCAAGGCTTACTTAGAGTCTTTGAAGAAAAAGACATCTGATGCAACATCTACTTCAGGTATTTTTGGCATTGAAATTAATACTATTTCTAATAATGATATATGGGTATTAGATATCGGTTGTGGCTCACACATATGCACTGATATATAGGGCCTAAGGAACAGTAGACAACTTAATAAGGGAGAGTCAAACCTATGCATTGGAAATGGACTAAGGGTTGCTCCATTAGCTATAGGAACTTATGTTTTAAGCCTTCCTAGTTGGGTTATGTTAAATTTGAATAATTGCTATTATGTACCTAGGTTAACTAAAAACATTATTTTTGTTTCAAGTTTAAATAAATATGGTTTTAATTTAGCTTTTAGTAACAATTGTTGTTCTATTACATTGAATGACATTTCTTTATGCTAGCGGTACATTATGTAATAGGATAAACATATTAGATATGTCAAATCCAATTTTTAACATCAATGATAATAAAGGGCAAAAACAAGATACGTTGAAATCATCTTACTTATGGCATTGTCGTCTTGGTCATATAAGTGTGAAATGCATGGCTAAGCTATACAAGAGTGGTAGTTTAAGGTCATTTCATTATGAATCATATGATACATGTGAATCTTGCTTATTAGTCAAGATGACTAAATTAACATTTAAGGGAAAGGTTGAGCATGTTAATGGGCTTTTAGACTTAATACATTCAGATGTATGTGGTCCAATGTCCACACACGCTAGAGGTGGTTTCATTTACTTCATTTCTTTTATCGATGACTACTCACGATATGGGTATGTGTATCTTATGAGATACAAATCTAAAGCTTTTGAAAAGTTCAAAGTGTTCAAAAATGAAGTAGAGAAACAAATTGGTAAAAGTATTAAAACACTTCGATCAGATCGAGGAAGAGAATGCTTGAGCCAAGAGTTTCTAGATTATCTTAGGGATAATGGGATATTATCTCAATGAACTCCACCTTACACACTACAATACAATGGTGTGGGTGAAACAAGAAACTGAACCAAGTTAGACATGGTAAGGTCTATGATGATCTTTAGAGAACTCCCTATATCCTTTTAGGGTTATGCACTATAGATTGTCATTTATATATTAAATGGAGTACCTTCGAAGTCAGTTGATGTTACTCCATATGATATATGGTATATTAAGAAGACCACATATTCTTACATGAGAATTTAGGGCTGTCCTGCTTATGTGAAGTGGATAATGTCAGATAGGTAGGAAGCTAAGTCTGGCTGATGTTTGTTTGTGGGATATCCAAAAGCATCATATGGATATCAATTTGACTACCCATTGGAATAAAAGGTGTTTTGTTTCAAGACATGTTATCTTTTTAGAAAACAATTATTCTAAAAGGAGATAGTGGGGCCAAAATTGAACATGAGAAAGTTCAAAATGCTCAAGTAGATGCTGATCAACTACCTAAACCCAAGCCTCTTCTTCATACAGATGATTAGCAGCTCAACCTTCTAAAACACAAGAGCTTCATTGGTTAGTATGACATGTACTGTTCTAGAGAGGTATAGATTTCTTATTAGTGAAGAAAACGATGAGCTTCTAACCTATGAAGAAGTTTTGAATAGTTCAAAATATGACAAATGGCTTTGAACTATGAAGTCCGAAATGGATTCCATGTATGAAAACCAAGTATGGACTTTGGTTGACCCATCTGAAGGGATAAAGCCTATAGGGTGAAAATGGGTTTTCAAAAAGAAAACTAACATGGATGGTAATGTGGTTACCGATGAAGCTAGACTTGTAGCTAAAGATTATCATCAAAGAAAAGGAATTGACTATGACAAAACTATTAGCCCACTAGCTATGCTCAAATCCATAAGGATACTCCTAGCAATTGATGCTCATTATGATGATGAGATATGGAAAATGGATGTGAAGAAAACTTTCCTTAATGGAAATCTAATCACGGATGTGTACATGACACAACTTGAAGGCTTCATATCCAAAGTTGGAAAAAAGGTATGCAAGCTTCAATGATCCATTTATGGATTAAAGCATACTTCCAGGAGTTGGAATATTCAGTTTGATGAGACAATCAAACCGTTTTGTTTCTTACAAAATTCGGATGAACCTTGTGTATATAGGAAGGTTAGTGGGAGTGCAATCATATTCCTTATGTTGTATGTAGTTGACATATTACTAATAGGAAATGTAATGCCCATTAATTAGGATTTAATTAGAATAAGTATGTGGTATAAATAGGAAAAATATGATAGATAATAGAGATTAAAATAGATGAAATAAATAATTAAATTAGAAATTAAAATAAATTAAATTGATAGCCATGATAAATTTCAATAAATTTGACCAAATAATTAAATTGTATTTTTGGTTAAAAAATTTAAAATGACTAGATAAGTAAATATATGAAGATAATAATAATAATAATAATAATAATAATAATAATAATAATAATAATAATAATGATAATAATAATAATAATAATAATAATAATAATAATAATAATAATAATAATAATAATAATAATAATAATAACAAAAATAATAATAATAAAAACAGAAGAGTGAACAGTAGACATAGCAGAAAAAGAAAAGAAAAAAAAAAGGCAAAATCGTGAAAGTGGGGCTGAAGTCAAGTATGACTTCTTTTGGCCCTTTTGCTTCCAACTCCAACCCTCTCCTTCTTCTTATTCTTCATCCCTTTTCCTTCCACCATATCACAGCCCAAAATCTTCTTCATCTTCTTCATAATTTGCAATAAAATTCGTTCCAAATAAATCTGATCTTGGTAAGTAATATCTTTCCCATGATTATTGTGTTATTACAATGTTTTAGGTTTTATTTTTATAGGATATTCCACTCTCTTTTTGATTATCTTGTGAATCAAATTTGGGGAAGTGTTAAACATAAAAGTTGTTCATCTATGTCTTGTGTATCTTTATGTAAAATTTTATTGAATTATGTTGATTATATGAAGATAAATGGTCATTTGAGTGAAACTGGTTTAGGGAGACATGTCAACTGAATGACCTACGGGTTTTCTAAAACTTGATCATCTTAGTGGCTTCATCTGAGGTTTTGTAAAACATGAGAGTTGTAGGTATATCTGTTATTTAGGTCTCTGAAATATTTTGTATTAATATCTCTTATGTAGGTTGAGTTATAGTGAAATGAATTATAGTTGTTCCTTGATTGAGTAGTGTTCTGGTACCTGTGCAGCTCCAGTAACTTCGTCCTTATATTTGACCTATTTTTAGATTGAATTGCCAAATTTCAAAACACAAAAGTTTTATCTAAATTCTTGTAAAAGTCCCACCTTAAAATGTCATGTATTTTTTGAGTTATGAGCTGAACAATTGAATTGGTTGGGTTGATACTCTATGTTGAACCAGTTATAGATCCTCCAATGTTTAAACCTTAGAGACCGAATCTAGAAATGAGTTAAACATGAAAAATGTTCCAAATTAACTTATATAATTGTATAAAACTTGTCAGAATAATTGAAGCTGTACATTGAAAGATATGAATTTTTAAATAGAGTACCCCGAAACTGCCTAAGGGCAGAAAATAGGGCAATATTTAAAATTATACCAAATATTGTGTAATTGTTCAAAAATTCTGAAATTTTATTATATTTTATTTTTATATATTAAATTTAATTAGGAGCAAGAATCATATAAATTAGATAAGTTTAGAAAAAGTTATTGATCCAACAGTCCTTAGAGGTCTTGTTCTAGCTTAAAAGAAATTGTAGTTATTTATTTAAATTATATTAAGAATAAATATTTATCATGGTATTAATTAATTATAATTTTAAATTAGGATATCAACAACAAGAAGAACAACAGAAGTGAACAAGCTCTGAGTGTATATTTTGGAAAAGAAAAACACTAGCGAGGTTTGTACATATAATTATTCGAGTTTGCCCCTTATGCATGATTGTATGTGCATGACATGAATTATTTGTCACCATAATGAAATAATAGATTATGGCATGTTTTAACATTATAGAAATTTTTTTAACTATGAACTTAACATTATGCTAATATTTGATAAAATATCATGCTATTATATGGGTTTGAAATAAATTGTGCTTATATTATTATGTTAATATGAAATGAGTATTGGTTATAGAAACAAGTAATTAGTGGTGTTAATTGCCCATTTCTCTACTTGAGGACTGACATAGGATAGATGGTGCACCATTAGGGGGAAGTTCGGTATCAATATTAATATGATTTAAGAACAGGGTGGCTATAGCTCCGAGAGCGCTCCTATGCCCTTGAGTTGAAATTATAGTGAGTAGTGTGGCTTAAGCTCCGTGAGCGCCCCTATTTCAAACCCTATATCCGAACAGCTCGAGAATGAGATTTTGGGCTAATAATTCATAGAATAAAATATGAAATTTAATTAATTGATGTAAGTAACAAAATGTAAAATGCTTACATGAGGTGGTGCAAATTTAATTATTGAATAATGTTATTTTGTTTATTTTTTTATGTTATGTATTTATTTATTTTATATGACAAATATGCAATAAAATTTGATATGCCATGATTTTGTTTGAGACATGCATTTGTGTGCTACTTGGAAAAAACTTTAATACTTATATGTACCACTAAGCTAGACATAGCTTAGCGTGAGTTCTTCTCACGCAGGAATTGAAATTGTAGATTGTAGATAGTGGAGTTGATCAGGAAGAAGTCCAAGCCCATATCAACACAGACACAAGAGACGTAGTTAGCAGGTTGGTTATCTATTATATATTTTAGTTTGACTATGTATATAGTTTGTAGTAGACATGTCTCATATGTTAATATTGTATATGTAAATAATTATGTAACATAATTGGGTGCTATATGTGTACACACTATAACAATTTTTTATATTGTAAATTGAAGAATTGCCTAAACTAATATAAATAAATAGATTAAGTTATTTAAAATGGAAAAGAAATTTTAATTTGAATAGATTTATCAAGTTAAGTTTGTGGCATCCTTCTTATATATGTGGGATTATCCCTAATATATAAGTGGGGCGTCATAGGAAATGATGTCTAAGTCTTATAATTAGTAAAAATTTGGTTTTCCAAGTCTATCTCGATGAAAGACCTTATAAAAGCAGTACATATTTTGGGGATAAAGATCTATAGAGATGTATTTAAGAGATTGCTTGGTCATCCAAAGTCTACATACATAGACAAGATGCTAAAGAGGTTTAGCATGGAGCAGTCCAAAAGGGGATATATTCCCATGACTTATGGGATTACTCTTTCAAAGTCTGTATGCAAAAACACAAAATGAGAGGACACGCATGAGTTTGATTCCATATGCTTCAGCTATAGGATCAATCATGAACGATATGATATGTACAAGAGCCGATGTATCATATGCTTTGAATGTCATGAGCAGATACCAATCGGACCCTAGTGAGAGTCATTAGGTGGTTGACAAGAATATTCTTAAGTACTTGAAAAGGACTAAAGATGTATTCTTAGTATATGGAGATGGAGATCTTGTTATGAGTGGGTATACCGATGCCAGCTTCCAATCTAACAAGGATGACTCAAAATATCAATTAGGTTATATATTTATACTAAATGGTGGAGCAGTCAGTTGGAAGAGTTCCAAATAGGAAACGACTACTCATTCTACAATCGAAGCATATTACATTGCAGCTTTTGTACCAGTAAAAGAAGTAGTTTCGATAAAGAAATTCATCATGAAACTTGGAGTGGTTCCTAGCATTGTTGATCCAGTACAATTGTATTGTGATAATAATAGAGCCATTGCATAAGCAAAGAAGCCACAATCTCATTAGGGATCCAAACATGTACTCAAAAGATACCATTTGATTAGAGAAATCATTGGTAGGAATGATGTAAAGATAGAAAGAGTGACAACTGATCAAAATATTGATGATCCTTTAGCTAAGCCACTTCCCCATAAGAACTATGATTCTCATGTACTTGCACATGGAATTAAATACAAAGGTGATTGGCTTTAGTGCAAGTGGGAGCTTGTTAGAGAAGTGCTCTAAAGGGAATCACCTTTACCACTTATTATACAAATTTATTTGATTAATAAATGGTATTTTAATTAATTTGATGTATGAATTAATATTGATCTTAAATCAATTAATTAAGTCCTTGATGCATAACATAGCATGAAGGAAACCATGATGAGATCATGACATTGAGATTCTTATCATGTGTAATTATGTTTGTATTGAAATTATACCTAGTTACATGATTAATGAGATGGGACATTGTTAATCCGGATAGACTAGCGTATGTTATACTACTTGAATGGATCAAGCAGTAGATCTCATAATTTGTAAACATAAGATGTTTAGAGTTAACATGTGGATGCTTGCTAAGTGTAACTAAGTACATTGGATGACCTGCTATGAGACTATCTTGAGAGTCTTCAATGACATGTCTAATAGAATAATGAGCCTCAGGCACAAGAACTAACTTTACTTGGACTAAACGTGATGTAGTCAGTCAAGTGGGAGTTGACATGTCCATAGTCTAAACCAAGTGGGGTATAGAATGGTGAAAGGAATAATTGCACGTAAATTGTCTATGGAAAGGTTCATAGTCAAACCACTGACTTTCCGATCAATTAAGGGTCAAGATGTATTATTAGATACCGCTTATGACTTGCATAAATTAATTATTAATTTAAGTGGCCAACATAACAGTAAACCTAATGGGTCACACAAATTGGAGATGTGAAGAATGAATAAAATGGTCTTGGATGGGATCCAAAAATATGAGAGAATTATTTTGGTATGGTTCACGGTGAGATTAGATGAAAAAAATCATTTTTGGAGGTCATAGGGTCGCACGGGCTTGTGCGGGCTATTAGCCTGCCCAGCATGCTGCTAACTAGCAGCTGGCCTTAATTGGCCAATTAAGGCTAATTAAGGCAAGAAGCCCAAAATCCCTCCCCTTGTCTTGTGCACTTTGTACCTAGACTATTTTTGTGGTGAAAATATTTTTGAAATGTTTAAAAGTCTGAAAAATGTTTTTGGAAATTGTGAAAAATTCAAAAAGAAAATAATAGTTATTTTTCATATTCTCTCAAATTGAGCATACACCGTTGCTAACACTTTGAGATGTGTTCAACGATTTCTTTTGTAGTTTCTTCTCATATTTTCATGTGGATTAACATTAGAGACATCCTAAAGTAGATTGTTGTAGTTTGCAACAATCCAATAAGATGAAAATTTAAAGAATAAATCAACAAATTACAAGGTATAATTTCTGACCTCTATGTTTTGATAAATTTGTTTTAATGGCATAAGAAAGACTCTTGTAACGAGTTCTGAAATTTTTATTTTTTCTGTTGCGTTTTATGAATGAGATTCATCATCAAAACCCAACACTTCTTTCTCTTAAATTCAATTGTTTATGAGTAGGAAAATATTTCAAACTCTTGTGATTGGTGTAGATGAACACTTTTCACTATATAGATAACGACACCAAATCTTTAATGCAAAAACTATTGTTGCAAACTCTATATCATGGGTCAAATAATTCTTTTCATGATGTTTCAATTACCTGGAAGCATAGGAAACAACCTTGCCTTCTTGCAGCAAAATAAATCCCAATCTACTGTGAGAAGCATCGCTATAAATGACATACTCCTTGTCCGGAA
The DNA here is from genome assembly GCA_023653625.1 of Triadica sebifera. Classification (NCBI taxonomy): domain Eukaryota; kingdom Viridiplantae; phylum Streptophyta; class Magnoliopsida; order Malpighiales; family Euphorbiaceae; genus Triadica; species Triadica sebifera. The sequence continues at coordinate 36,271,887 of CM042894.1, read as the reverse complement.
CTAGCTGTGTTAGAACTAGACTTATGTTAACAAACCCTTATGCTAATCAAAACTATACTTACACTTGTCCAACCATTCAAACTTCATGTCCTTCCTCAACAGTATGGTCAATGGGGAAGCTATTAATGAGAACACTTTAACGAATCTCCTATAGTAACCTGCTAAACAAAGAAAACTCATAATCTTTATCACATTCTTTGGAGGCTTCCTCTCCAATAATGCCTCAAACTTGTTGAGATCTACTTTAACTCCATCCACTGATACTACATGTCTAAGGAATGCTACCTCATCTTGCCAAAACTCACATTTAGGCATACAACTTCCAATCCTTGAGGATCTGCAAAACTATCCTTAAGTGTTGATCATCTCCTTCTCTATCCTTAGAATAAACCAAGATGTTATTGATGAAAAGCACAACAAACAATCTAAATATGGCCTGAAGATCTAATTCATAATATCTATAAAGGTTGTTGGAGCATTGGTCAACCCAAACAGTGTAACCAAAAACTCATAGTGGCTATATCTAGTCCTGGAAGCTATCTTTGGAACATCATCTGCCTTAACTAAGGTGATACACTTGGCGGGATAGGCCTGCTGCGGGCTGCTACTGGGCATTTTGAGAATAGTACGACTTTCACAGGCCTGAATAACCATTCATGAGCATGGAAACTTTCCTTTTAACAAACATAAACTTAACTTTAACACACCTTAACTGTAACACCACATCTTATGCAATTAAGTATAACCTATCCCTGTATCAAATAATTACACATAGCATGCTGGAAAGGCAAAATATCCTATTAACATTGATAGTAAACTTTTTTTATCCTGTAATATCATTCAATGACACTGCATGTCTCATATACTATAATATCATTCAATGACTTTGCAAGTCTCATACCCCGTCATATCATTCAATGACTTTGCAAGTCAACACTGAGGCTTTTGCCACAATACGATATATCACATATATTAAAACATAAACTTTGTACATAAGTATTTATGAGTTGCTTTCGTTTATAAATTTTTAAACTCAATCCAAAATTACTATACATATTCAAGCATGTAAATACAAAACACAGATGACATATTTTCATGCTTGTGTGGAATGCAAGGAGAGAGAGTGATGAGGCTCGTCTAGTGACCTGTGCTTCATGTCTTCTATACGCTACTCAAAATGAGCTATCACTTTTCTTTACCTGAAAAATGATGCAAATTGATGAGTTGCGACTTAGTGAGAATAATAATCCAATGAGCTCTAAAGTACCAAACAACTCATAGTAATAAATCACAATTCCAATATATACCATATATTCCATTCCATTCATCAGTATCATATAAGTTTCAATAAAGTTGAAACATATAATCATTACTCTTTATGTATGCAAATGTTTTGCTTATTTCATTTTGTTGTGACTAAGTTAAACAGACATTGCCCTGGGTTTCCATGTGAACAATTGTCATGTGAACATTTGCATTTGCTAGCTAGCTTAATCATTTGTTTCATTTGCACATTTGTTGGGCCATAGGCCTCTTCTTTTTCTTTACAATATCGATTAACTAGTCATAACGCCTTTTAAGTCCATATGCATATGCACTTGTACTTAAGCATTCATCAACCATTGCATCTTATCACATACCGCATATAAGCCTCATATGCCATGCATATACCTCACATATACTATACATATACCCTGTATATATATCACATATGTCAAACATATACCTCAAATATGCACATTCATATGAATCACATAACAAGCAACATTCATATGCACTAAAGAATTCAATCGATAATTAAACTCACCTTTCTCTTTTGATTTCGACCCCTAACTTATTGTCTATCCGCTCCTTTTGGATCTCCAATATGTTGCAAGCCTAATATGAAAATATAATCAATTAACTTATGATTAGAAGGACTTAATGTGACTTAAACAAATTAATATGCATTGTTCATATCAATAGTTAAGATTTTTCATATGAGGCAGTGTGACTTTATAGGACTGTTTAGCCTAAACTTTTTTTATACTTGAAAAATTAATCTGATTCTTATTCCTAATTAAAACTAACATATAATTATATAACATATTAATATTTCAGACCAATTTGATCATTGTGCAATATTTGGTGGAATTTCTAAGTGTGCTCTGTTTTCTACCTTATTTTCTGCCTTTAGGCAGTTTCAGGGTACCCATTTTGGTTCATCATAACTTGTAATATATAAGTCCTATTTTAATGAAACTTGAAAGAAACTTATATGGATTAAAATTGAACATTTTTCATGTTTACAACTTTTATCAATTATGTCTCTAAGGTCTTCCAATTATAACAAACATTTCACTGGTCCAGAATAGAATTGGCTTCCAGACCAGTATGACTTCAAAAGGCCATAAATTAGTGTATACATAACATATGAATCTGAAATTTATTCTAAAGATACATAATACATATATCGACAACTTTTATGTTTTGAGATACTTCGAATAATGGCTTTAACATATTAAAAACCAAAGGACATTGTAGCTATCTTGGCTAGAATTCACACCCTAACCAGTTTTAGTAGAGAGAGGATATCTCTTCCTATACAGAAAATCTTGCAAAACAGTTTACATATCCATAAATATAAGACATAAAGGAAAACCTTTTGTGTTTTAATCTTTTCCAGAATCAATTTCTATTGATATCAAAATTGGGGTGTAATTCACTGCCAATAATGAACCTTAGCAACTCAGATCAACCTTATAGCAATAAGAATTGATTACTTACCAAGAACGAACTTGCAAGGGATCAATTTGCCTCAAACACCAAGTGAAACAAGGAAGAATTGATTTCTAGAATGGAGGAAGATGAAGAAGAAAATAGGGCTAAAGTGAAGAGACAGAAATGGGGGAGGAAGATAAAGCTAACTTTTTGTTTTTGTCTTTTTATCTTTTTATGTTCATCTCTTCTCTTTTCTCTTCTCTTTTCTCTTTTCTTTTATCTTCTCTTTTCTCTTCTCCTTTCTTTTATTTTCCTTTTGTTTCATTTTCATTTTATTTTTTTCTATATTATTATTATTATTTACATATATTTATAATTGCACTAATTCACACAATAATACAACTTAATCATTTGGCCCGATTTAACTAAATTAACAATGTAAATGTTTACTAATCTTAATCTAATCATTTTTCTTACTTTAATTTAGTCACCTTATTCAATTTATTTCTAATGCTTTGTTATCTTCATTTAGGTTATAAGTACACACGTATGACTCGATACAATTGCCAAATACTAGGATACATAGTTAGTGTGTGCCATGAACTTGTTTCTTAGAAAATATGTATGAAATGCACGTGCTCAATTGGATTATATGGGAGATGCATATGTTCAAATAAAATGCATGTGGATATGCATGTGGGGAAGGTCAAGGATGTTACAATTCTCCCCTCCTTTTAAAAATTTCGTCCTCGAAATTTAATACCAGGAAATAGGTGTGGATATTGCCTTTTCATACTTTCTTCTGTTTCCCATGTTGCCTCTTCTAGTAAATGGTTATGCCATAATACCTTAACTAAAGGTATTTCTCAGTTTCTTAGATGTTTAGTCTTGTATCCAATGATTTCTATTGGTTCCTCAACATAACTCATGTCCTCCGCAATCTCAATGGCTTGATTTTTAAGTACATGTGTAGGATATGACCTGTATCGTCTAAGCATGCTCACATGAAACACATTATGAATCTGAGCCATCTTTGGTGGTAACGCCAATCTGTATGCCAGTGGACCAACCTTCTTAAGAATTTCAAAAGTTCCTATGTATCTTGGGCTCAATTTACCTTTCTTGCCAAATCAAATTACCTATTTCCATGGAGATACTCGTAAAATACCTTTTCACCCAACTCGTATTCCATTTCCCTTTTATACTGATCAGCATAACTTTTTTGTCTGTCTTGTGCTGCATTTAGCTTATTCTTGACAATTTTGATTTTATCCACTGTATCTTGTAATATCTCTGGCCCTTCTAATGCACGTGCACCTTCTTCATCCCATATGATAAGGCTTCGGCACTTTCTGCCATACAATGCTTCATATGGTGCCATCTGGATAATGCTATGATACTGGTTGTTGTAAGCAAATTCAATCAATGCTATATATTCATCCCAAGCACCCCTGAATTCCATAGAACATGCCCTAAGCATTTCTTCCAATGTTTGTATAGTCCTTTCATATTGTCCATCAGTCTATGGGTGGAATGCAATACTGAAGTTCAATTTTGTTCCCAATGCATCTTGTAAACTCACCCAAAAATGTAAAGTAAACCGTGGATCTGTATCAAACACAATGGACACTGGAATTCCATGCAATCTAACTATCTCATTCACATATAATTTGGCAAAACTCTTAAGTGTACACCCCCATTTGATAGGTAGAAAATGTGCTGACTTGCTTAATCTGTTAATAATTACCCATACTGCATCATTTTTCCATGGGATTCTTGGCAATCCATAGAGAAAATCCATCGTTATTCTTTCTCATTTCCATTCTGGTATTAGCAATGGATGATGTTTTCCAATTGGTGCCTGATGTTCAATTTTAATCTGCTGACATGTCAGACATTTGGGAACATATTTTTTTATGTCTTTCTTCATTCTTGGCCACTAGTAATGAGGCCTTAAACTATGATACATCTTTGTCATTCCTGGGTGCATTGCATAAGGTGCATTGTGTGCCTCTTCCATTATTTCCTAGCGCAAGTTCTCAGTGTCTGGAACACATATGCGTTACTTTAACATCAGTGTATCATTCTGCAAATGAAACTCTATACTATTTCCCTGCCTTATCATATCAACTTTCTCACATAATTAAGGATCTTTGTTTTGTGCTTCTTTGATCCTCTCCTTTAGTATAGGTCTGACTTGTAGAATAACAATCAGTGATCCTCCATCATGTATATTTAATTCAACATTCATAGATCGTAATTGAATCAAATATCGAAAAGAGGATACTTGCAAGTGAGTTACACTGCTACTAGCCTTCCTACTCAATGCATCTGCTACCACATTGGCTTTCTCTGGATGGTATTCAATTGCACAGTCATAATCTTTCAATATCTCTAACCATCGTCTTTTCCTCATGTTTAACTTTTTTTGTGTTAGCAAATAACCCAAACTTTTATAGTCTGTGAAGATTTGGAATGTCGCACCATACAGATAATGCCTCCAAATCTTCAATGCAAATACAACTGCAGACAATTCTAAATCATGCACTGGATAAGAGATCTCATGTGGTATCATTTGCCTAGATGCATAAGCTATCACCTTACCATGTTGCATTAATACACATCTTAAGCCCTAATGAGAAGCATCACTATATACTATAAATCCATTTGTACCCGTAGGAATAGTTAGCACTGGTGCTGAGGTTAGCCTGTGTTTTAGTTCATCGAAACTCCTCTGACATTCTGGATTCCCCTAGAAAGGCACATTCTTTCTCAATAATTTAGTCAAAGGGCTAGCAATTAAGGAGAATCCATCAACAAATATGTGATAGTATCCGGCTAAACCCAGAAAACTACGCACTTCTGAAATATTTTTAGGAGCTTCCCAATTTACCATAGCCTCTATTTTCTTTGGGTCAACCTCTATGCCCTTACACGACACCACATGTCCAAGAAATACCAAATGATCTAACTAGAATTCGCATTTACTCAATTTGGCATATAATTGTTTCTCCCTCAAAGTTTGCAACACAATTTTTAAATGTTGTTCATGTTCTCCCTTATTATTTGAGTATACCAATATGTCATCAATAAATACTATCACAAATCTTTCCAAATATGGTTGAAACACCTTATTCATTAAAGCCATAAATGTAACTGGAGCATTAGTCAATCCAAATGGCATTACTAAAAATTCATAATGTCCATACTTGGTTTGAAAGGCCGTATTTGGAACGTCCGCTTCTGTTACCTTCAGCTGGTAATAGCCTGATTTCAAATCAATCTTGGAGAATATTTGGGCTCCTTGCAACTGGTCAAACAAATCATCTATTCTAGGCAATGGATATTTGTTCTTCACCATCATTTTGTTCCGTTGTCTATAATCGATGCACAATCTCATTGTTCCATCTTTCTTTTTAACAAATAATACTAGAGCTCCCCAAGGTGATACACTAGGTCTAATATACCCTTTGTCAAGTAACTCCTGCAATTGGGCCTTCAGTTCTTTCAACTCAATTGGGGCCATTCTGTAGGGTGACTTTGATATTGGTGTTGTTCCTGGTACTAGTTCAATAGTGAATTCTATCTCTCTATTTGGTGTTAAACCAGGTAGATCATCTGGGAATACATAAGCAAATTCCCTTACTAGTGTTATATTTTCAAACAAGCTATCAGTGGTTCTAGTATCAGTCACATATGCCAAATATGTTTTACATCCCTTTTTGATCATTCGAAATGCCTTTACAGTTGAGACTAGACTTGTAGGCACAAGTTTCCTTTCACCTTGAAATACTACCTTTGGCTGGTTTGGTGATTCCAAAATTACTTCCTTAGTAAAGAAATTCACTATTGCATGATGTCTAGTTAACCAGTCCATTCCCAGTATCACATCAAATTCATATATTGACAATAAAATCAGATCAGCTATTAACTCAGCTCTATCAATGCATATCAAGCAATCATGACATACATTATTCACAACTACTACTGTTTCCAATGGAGTACTCACATTTATGTCAATCCCTAAAGGCTCATGCGTTTGATGCAGTTTAGATGCCATATGCAATGATATAAATGAATGAGTGGAGCCTGGGTCACTCAATGCATTTGCTAACATATCATAAATGTAAATATTACCGGTAACTACTTCGGGAGCATCCACTTCCTCCTGTCTAGTCATAGCAAACACCCTGGCCTGAGTAGGGGTCTAGAACTCTAACCTTCAGATCTAGTCACTCCTCTGGCCATTGTACCAGTCCTGCCCCTGCCTCTCCCTCTGCCCTGTGTCCCACTAGTAGGATAGACCCTCAGTGCCTCAACAGTAGTCTCAGATACTCCTCTGCCTCTACTGGTCTATGCTAGTTAGGTTCTATTTGAACAGTCTCTATACATGTGCTCCATCAATCCACAGAAATAACATGCTCCTTTGAGCCTTCTACATTCGCCCGTATGTTGTCTGCCACAATAAGTACATGTGGGCCTCTATTCAACATATTGGCTTTGCCCTCTAACTGGGTAAAAAGAAGTTATAGCATGACCTCTAGAGCTCGGGTATCCACCTCTATTACCAGATTGTGCATGCATATATCTGCCTCTTTTTTCTGACCTTCTGCTAGACTCACCAAAGAACTCATGTGTTGCCCTTTTAATTTGTTGTTCCCCAGCTTCTTTCATTAACTCTTCAACTCTGGTTGCAGCAGCTCTGAGTCTGGCATAACTATCAAGATCAGTAGTTATGATTCTATTTCTGATCTCATATTTGAGGCCCTCCTCAAACTTCCTGCATTTGTCTCTTTCAGTAGAGACCATGAAGGTGGCATAGTGGGAAAGTTTGTTGAATTGTACTTCATACTCCACAACAGACATGTTCCCCTATTTCAAATTCAGGAATTCCATCCTCTTCTCATCTTTATATGCTTCAGGCATATAATTTTTCTGAAATTCCAGGAGGAAATCAATCCATGTTAGAACCGGTGGTTGTGCATCACTGTCGGGGACTGTTTCCCACCATTCATATGCAGTGCCTTGAAGCAAGAATACTACATAATCAAATTTCTCATATGGGGTACATCTCATCATATTCAGTACCCTCTGTGTCCTTTTCAGCCATGTCTCAGCTTCTGCTGGGTCTGTTGTGCCATTGAAATCAGTTGCACCATATTTCCTCAGCTTGTCATAACGTATTTCCTTGTACATTTCGGGACCATGCACTTCCTGACTATGATGCATGTGCTGGAGCTCTAGCTCCTAACACTGGTTGATGTCTATGTGAATGAGGTGATACCTCATAAGAATGCATTTCAGCTGGCCTCTCCCTCCTTAGTGAATCATGTCTTATGATTTCCCTAAAATAAATGAAATTAGGTCACTACATAATGTTCAACACATAGGATGAATATGTCAATATGCTCTTATGCATATGCATGTTCCCATGGAACCTATTCCTGCTCTGATACCAAAAATGTAACACCACATCTTATGCAATAAAGTATAACCTATCCCTGTATCAAATAATTACACATAGCATGCTGGAAAGGCAAAATATCCTATTAACATTGATAGTAAATTTTTTTTATCCTGTAATATCATTCAATGACACTGTAAGTCTCATATACTGTAATATCATTCAATGACTTTGCAAGTCTCATACCCCGTAATATCATTCAATGACTTTGCAAGTCAACACTGAGGCTTTCGCCACAATACGATATATCACATATATTCAAACATAAACTTTCCACATAAGCATTTACGAGTTGCTTTCATTTATACCTTTTTAAACTCATTCCACAATGACTATACATATTCAAGCACGTAAATACAAAACACAGATGACATATTTTCATGCTTGTGTGGAATGCAAGGAGAGAGAGTAATGAGGCTCGGCCAGTGACCTGTACTTCATGTCTTCTATACGCTACTCAAAATGAGCTATCACTTTTCTTTACCTGACAAATGATGCAAATTGACGAGTTGCGACTTAGTGAGAATAATAATCCAAGGAGCTCTAAAGTACCAAACAACTCATAGTAACAAATCACAAATCCAATACATACCATATATTCCATTCCATTCATCAGTATCACATAAGTATCAATAAAGTTGAAACATATAATCATTACTCTTTATGTATGCAAATGTTTTGCTTATTTCATTTTTTTGTGACTAAGTTAAACAGACATTGCCCCGGGTTTCCATGTGAACATTTGTCATGTGAACATTTGCATTTGCTAGCTAGCTTGATCATTTGTTTCATTTGCATATTTTTTGGGCCATAGGCCTCTTCTTTTGTTTTACAATATTGATTAACTAGTCACAATGCCTTTTAATTCCATATGCATATGCACTTGTACTTAAGCATTCATCAACCATTGCATCTTATCACATATAACATACATATACCGCATATATGCCTCATATGCCATGCATATACCTCACATATACTATACATATACCCTGTATATATATCACATATGTCAAACATATACCTCAAATATGCACATTCAGATGAATCACATAACAAGCAACATTCATATGCACTAAAGAATTCAATCGATAATTAGACTCACCTTTCTCTTTTGATTTCGACCCCTAACTTATTGTATATCCGCTTCTTGTGGATCTCCAATATGTTGCGTGCCTAATATGAAAATATAATCAATTAACTTATGATTAGGGAGACTTAATGTGGCTTAAACAAATTAATATGCATTGTTCATATCAATAGTTAAGATTTTTCATATGAGGCAGTGTGACTTTATAGGACTGTTTAGTCTATAACTTTTTTTATACCTAACCAATTAATCTGATTCTTGTTCCTAATTAAAAATAACATATAATTATATAACATATTAATATTTCAGACCAATTTTATCATTGTACAATATTTGGTGGAATTTCTAAGTGTGTTCTATTTTCTAACTTGTTTTCTGCCTTTAGGCAGTTTCAGGGTACCCGCTTTGGTTCATCACAACTTATAATCTATAAGTCCTATTTTAATGAAACTTTAAATACACTTACCTGGATTAAAATGGAACATTTTTAATTTTTACAAATTTTATCAATTATGTCTCTATGGTCTTTCAATTATAACAAACATTACACTGGTCCAGAATAGAATTGGCTTCCAGACTAGTATGCCTTCAGAAGACCATAAATTAGTCTATACATAACATATGAATCTGAAATTTGTTAAAAAGATACATAATACATATATCTACAACTTTTAATGTTGTGATACTTCGAATAATGGCTTTAACATATTAAAAACTAAAGGACATAGTAGCTATCTTGGCTAGGATTCACACCCTGACCAGTTTTAGTAGAGAGAAGATATCTCTTCCTATAAACAAATTCTTCCCAAAAGGTTTACATATCCATAACTCTAAAACATAAAGGAAAAACTTTTGTGTATTAATATTTTCCAGAATAAATTTCTATTGATATCAAAATTGGGGTGCAATTCAGTGCCTATTAATGAACCTTAGCAACTCAAATCAACCTTATAACAATAAGAATTGATTCCTTTCCAAGAATGAACTTGCAAGGGATCAATTTGCCTCAAACACCAAGTGAAACAAGGAAGAATTGATTTCTGGAATGGAGGAAGATGAAGAAGAAAATGGGGCTAAAGTGAAGAGGCAGAAATGGGGGAGGAAGATAAAGCTAACTTTTTATTTTTGTCTTTTTATCTTTTTCTCTTCATCTCTTCTCTTTTCTCTTCTCTTTTCCCTTTTCTTTTCTCTTCTCTTTTCTCTTCTCCTTTCTTTTATTTTCCTTTTTTTTCATTTTCATTTTATTTTTTTCTATATTATTATTATTATTTACATATATTTATAATTCCACTAATTCACACAATAATACAACTTAATCATTTGGCCCGATTTAACTAAATTAATAATGTAAATGTTTACTAATCTTAATCTAATCATTTTTTTTAATTTAATTTAGTCACCTTATTCAATTTATTTTTAATGCTTTATTATTCTCATTTGGGTTATAAGTACACACGTGTGACTCGATACAATTGCCAAATACTAGGATACATAGTTAGTGTGTCCCATGAACATGTTTCTAAGTAAATATGTATGAAATGCACATGCTCAATTGGATTATATGGGAGATGCATATGTTAAAATGATATACATGTGGATATGCATGTGGGGAAGGTCAAGGATGTTACATTAACTCCATCATTTCCCTTTCTAAACATATAACTCATTGGCCCTACTTTACGATCATTACAACATTTGATATTAACATGACCATTTTGGTATCAATGTTAGGCTAGATTTTCCTTGCGTGTTTAGTAAACTAAGCCAATTTGGAAGAACTCCCATATATTATCAATAAAGTATGATTAATTTTCCAATTTCAGTTGTGCTTATTCAGTTTCAGATCGAATGATTGACTGACTACCTTTTTTTTAATTTGAAATGAACATGTTAGGAAATGTCAATGATAATCTCATCATAGCAATGGTGCAAGTATCCTTAGATTTTAGGTACTCAAGGATATCATGGATACTGATTTTGTATTTTAAACTATTCTTTGTTGCCTCAGAGAGGTTGCTCATAGGGTGGTGATTTTGCATACAGCTTGAGGAATTTGAAGGTAATTGGGTAACCAACAAAGGATTCAGCACTCTTGATAGAAGGAGTGTATACCCATGGCCTCTTGTCGTGGTCATTACTCGGGAATCTCTGGCCGAAGTGGAAATGTAACACCACATTTTATGCATTTAAGTATAACCTATCTCTATATCAAATAATCACACATAGCATGCTGGAAAAACAAAATATCCTGTTAATAGTGATACTAAATTTTTTTTTATATCCTGTAATATTATTCAATGACTTTGCAAGTCTCATATCCTATAATTTCATTCAATGACTTGCAAGTCTCATATCCTGTAATATTATTTCACGACTTTGCTAAGTTAACACTGAAGTTTTCACCACAACATAATATATATCACATATATCAAAACAAACACTTTACACATAAGTATTTTCGAGTTGCTTTTATTATAGATTTTTAAACTCATTCCAAAATGACTATACATATTCAAGCACATAAATACAAAACAAAGATGACATATTTTCATGCTTGTGTGGAATGCAAGGAGAGAGTGATGAGGCTCGGCCAGTGACCTATGCTCCATGTCTTTTATACGCTACTCAAAATGAGCTATCACTTTTCTTTACCTGAAAAATGATGCAAATTGATGAGTTGCGGCTCAGTGAGAATAACCATCAAATGAGCTCTGAAGTACCAAACAACTCATTATAATAAATCACAAATCCAATACATACCATGTATTCCATTCCATTCATCAGTATCACATAAATATCAATAAAGTTGAAACATATAATCATTACTCCTTACGTATAAAAATTCTTTTCTTATTTCATTTTGCTGTGACTAAGTTAAATAGACATTACCATGGGTTTCCATGTGAACATTTGCATTTTCTAGCTAGCTTGATCATTTGTTTCATTTGCACATTTGTTGGGCCATAGGCCTTTTCTTTTGCTTTACAATATCGATTAACGAGTCACAACACCTTTTAAGTCCATATGCATATGCACTTGTACTTAAGCATTTATCAACCATTGTATTTTATCACATATAACATACACATACTGCATATATGCCTCATATTCCATGGATATACCTTATATTTACTATACATATACCATGTATATATATCACATATGTCAAACATATACGTCAAATATACCACAAGTATACCACTTATGTGCACCACAATGTCACAAATTATGCATCATCATATTATCAGGGGCAAATCATGATAATCATATAAATCACATAGGAAACAACATTCATATGTACTAAAGAATTCAATTGATAATTAAACTCACCTTTCTCCTTTGATTCCGACCCCTAACTTATTGTCTATCCACTACTTATGGGTCTCCAATATGTTTCAAGCCTAATATGAAAATATAATCAGTTAACTTATGATTAGGGAGACTTAATGTGGCTTAAACAAATTAATATACATTGTTCATGTCAATAGTTAAGAGTTTTCCTATGAGGCAGTGTGACCTTATGGGACTCTTTAGCCTATAAATTTTTATATACTTGACCAATTAATCTGATTCTTATTCATAAATAAACAAATATATAATTATATAAAATATTAAAATTTTTGACCAATTGGATAATTGTACAATACTAGGTGGAATTTCTAAGTGTGTTCTGTTTTCTGCCTTTAGGCAGTTTCAGGGTACTCACTTTGGTTTATCATAACTTATAATATATACGTCCTATTTTAATGAAACTTTACATATACCTATATGGGTTCCTATGGAACATGTTTTATGTTTACCACTTGTATCAATTATGTCTCTAAGAGCTTCAAATTATAACAAATATTTCACTGGTCCAGAATAGAATTAGGTTCTAGATCAGTATGACTTTCAAAGGCCATAACTTATTCTATACAAAACATATCAAGCTGAAATTAGTACCAACATTTAGCTACGACATATACCTATAATTCTTATGTTTTGATAATTTACATAATCTAGCTCTAACAAGCTCAAATTAGCCAAACAATGTTCTGGAGCTGCCCAGGGCACTCAGTAGGTAGTTCAAATCATGGAACAGTCATGGTCCCATTCACCATAACTCCAAATTTACAAGACCTATGAACTTGAAACTTGGTTAACGATACATAACATATATATCTACAACTTTTATGTTTTGAGGTACTTCAAATATTGGCATTATCATATTCAAAACTATCAAACACAGTAGCTAACGTACTTTGTGTTCACATTTGGACCAGTTTCAGTGAAAAGAGGATATCTCATTCTATACACCACATCTTGCAAATATATTTACATATCCATAAATCTAAGACATAAAGGAAAAAATTTTGAGTTTTAAGATGTTCAGATTCGATCTCTAAGATCATCAAAACCATGTTACAAAATAATGCCTATTAATAAACCCTAAACACCATAATCAAGCTTAATACAAAAATAAATATTTACTCACCTATAATCACTCTTGACTAATCTTGTTGCTGCAATCTTTAAAGTGAAAGAGGGAAGAAAAATATGGCTGGAACTTGAGAGAAAATAGGTTGAAGAAAAGAAGCAAAGAAGAAGAAGAAGGTGAGAAAGGAAATGAATATGGTGGCTGCCTAATAAGTTAAAAGGCACCACCATTTCATTTGTTTCACCCGTCCACTTCCTTTTTTTTTCTTTTTTCTTTTTCTGACTTTTTATTTTATTTTATTTTATTTTTTTCTAATTATTCTTATTATTATTACACAATTCAACACAATATCTAATTTAATCTTAATATAGTCATTTTGTATACTTTAATTTGGTCACCTTATTTCATTTATTTTTAATACTTTTTATCCTCATTTAGATTATAAATACACATGTATGACTCGATACAATTGCGATGTACTAGGACACGTAGCTAGTGCATGTCATGGACTTGTTCCTACGAAAATACGTATGAAATGCATGTGTTCAATTTATTTATATGCAAGATGCGTATGTTCAATGAAATGCATGTGGAGAAGGTTGAGGATGTTACAATTCTCCCCTCCTTTTAAAAATTTCATCCTCAAAATTTAATACCTGGAAACAGGTGTGGATATTGCTTTTTCATATTTTCTTTTATTTCCCATGTTGCCTCTTCTAGTAAATGGTTACGCCATAATACCTTAACTAAAGGTATTTCTCGATTTCTTAGCTGTTTAGTCTTGTATCCAATGATTTACACTGGTTCCTCAACATAACTCATGTCCTCTGCAATCTCAATGGCTTGATCTTTAAGTACATGTGTAGGATCTGACCTGTATCTTCTAAGCATGCTCACATGAAACACATTATGAATCTGAGCCATCTCTAGTGGTAATGCCAATCTATATGCTAGTGGACCAACCTTCTCAAGAATTTCATAAGGCCCTATATACCTTGGGCTCAATTTACCCTTCTTGCCAAATTTAATTATCCCTTTCCATGGAGACACATGAAGAAATACCTTTTCACCCAACTCGTATTCCATTTCACTTCTATGATGATCAGCATAAATTTTCTGTCTATCCTGTGTTGCCTTTAACTTGTTCTTGATAGCTTTTATTTTATCCACAGTATCTTGTACTATCTCTGGCCCTTCTAATATACGTGCACCTTTTTCATCCCATATGATAGGCCTTCGGCACTTTCTTCCATACAATGCTTCATATGGTGCCATCTGGATACTGCTATGATACTGGTTGTTGTAAGCAAATTCAATCAATGTTATATATTCATCCCAAGCACCTCTAAATTCCATAGAACAAGCCCTAAGCATTTCTTCCAATGTCTGTATAGTCCTTTTTGATTGTTCATCAGTCTATGGGTGGAATGCAGTGCTGAAATTCAATTTTATTCCCAATGCATCTTGTAAACTCACCCAAAAGCGTGAAGTAAACCGTGGATCTCTATCAGACACAATGTATACTGGAATGCCATGCAATCTGACTATCTCATTCACATATAATTTGGAAAAACTCTCAAGTGTACACCCCCATCTGATAGGTAGAAAATATGCTGACTTGGTTAATCTGTCAGTAATTACCCATATTGTATTATTTTTCCGTGGATTTCTTGGCAATCCATAAACAAAATCCGTCATTATTTTCTCCCATTTCCATTCTGGCACTGGCAATGCATGTAACTTACCAATTGGTCCTTGGTGTTCAATCTTAATTTGCTGACATGTCAACCATTTGGAAATATATTCTTCTATGTCTTTCTTCATTCTTGCCCACCAATAATGAGGTCTTAAACTGTGATACATCTTTGTCATCCCTAGGTTCATTGCATAAGGTGCATTATGTGCCTCTTCCATTATTTCCTGGCACAAGTTTTCATTGTTTGGAACACATATGCATGACTTTAACATCAGTGTATCATTCTGCAAATGAAACTCTGTATTATTTCCCTGCCTTACCATATCAATTTTCTTACATAATTGAGGATCTTTGCTTTGTGCTTCTTTAATTCTCCCATTTAGTATAGGTCTGACTTGAAGGGTAGCAATCAGTGATCCTCTATCATGCATATTTAATTCAACATTCATGGATTGTAATTGAATCAAATATGGAAAAGAGGATACTTGCAAATGAGCTACACTGCTACAAGCCTTCCTACTCAATGCATCTACTACCACATTGGCTTTCCCTGGATGGTACTCAATTGTACAGTCATAATCTTTCAATAGCTATAACCATCATCTTTGCCTTATGTTTAACTCTTTCTGTGTCAGCAAATAACCCAAACTTTTATGGTCTGTGAAGATATGGAATGTCTCACCATACAGATAATGCCTTCAAATCTTCAATGCAAATACAACTGTAGCCAATTCTAGATCATGCACTGGATATGAGATCTCATGTGGTCTCAACTGTCTTGAAGCATAAGCTATCACCGTACCATGTTACATCAATACGCATCCCAAGCCTTGGTGAGAAGCATCATTATATACTGTAAACCAACCTATACCCGTAGGGATAGTTAACATTAGTGCTGAGGTTAGCCTATGTTTTAGTTCATCGAAACTCCTTTGACATTCTGGAGTCCATTTGAAAGGCACATTCTTTCTAAGTAATTTAGTCAAATGGCTAGCAATTAATGAAAATTCATCAATAAATCTGTTATAGTATCCAGCTAAACCCAAAAAGCTACGCATTTCAGAAATATTTTTAGGAGCTTCCCAATTTACCATTGCCTCAATTTTTCTTTGGGTTAACCTCTATGCCCTTACACAACACCACATGTCCAAGAAATATCAAATGATTTAACCAGAATTCGTATTTACTCAATTTGGCATATAATTATTTCTCCCTCAAAGTTTACAACACAATTTTTAAATGTTGTTCATGTTCTCCCCTATTCTTTGAGTATACCAATATGTCATCAATAAATACTATCACAAACCTATCCAGATATGGTTGAAACACCTTATTCATTAATGCCATAAATGCAGCTGGAGCATTAGTCAACCCAAATGGCATTACTAAAAATTCATAATGTCCATACCTCGTTCGAAAGGCAGTTTTTGGAACATCCGCTTCTGCTACCTTCAGCTGGTAATAGCCTAATTTCAAATCAATCTGGGAGAATATTTGGGCTCCATGCAACTGGTCAAACAAATCATCTATTCTGGGCAACAAATATTTATTCTTCACTGTCATTTTATTCAGTTGCCTGTAATCGATGCACAATCTCATTCTTCCATCTTTCTTTTTAACAAATAATATTGGAGCTCCCCAATTGAGCCTTCAGTTTTTTCAACTCAACTGGGGCCATTCTGTAGGGTGACCTTGATATGGGTGTTGTTCCTAGTACTAGTTCAATAGTGAATTCTATCTCTCTATCTGGTGGTAAACCAGGTAGATCATCTGGCATTTTGGAAGTAGAGCATGCAAAATCGAGCAATGGATCTTAGAAGAATTCAACTTTGAATGACAATTAAGAATATCTAAAGGAAAAGATTTTATTTTGACAGAGAGAACATACAAGAGATAGAAACCACCCCGTGCCTCGCTTCTGGTTGGGATACGAGTATGAAAAATTATCGGTTCTACTATTCTATCTGGTAGAGTCAACAGAATGGAATGCACCAACTCACACTATTCATGCCGTCTTCATTGGGTTGACAAGAAAAGTCAGCTTCTGCAAGGCTTGGTGAGCTTCTTCATGTGACAGACATCCCCATTCTCCCCCACCCACTGGCATTTTCAATGAAGGGAAGCTCTTCGAGCTTTCTCCGCGTTGGCTAGACCATTCCATCAAATCTTTGAGAAGGGGCCCAAAATACATCAGCAAATTCCGTTACCACTGGTATATTTTCAAGCAAGCTATCAGTGGTTCTAGTATCAGTCACAGATGCCAAATATGCTTCACATCCCCCTTTGATCATTCGAAATGCCTTTACAGCTGAAACTAGACATGTAGGCACAAGTTTTATTTCACCTAGAAATACTACTCTTGGCTGGTTTGGTGATTCCAAAATTACTTCCTTAGTAAAGCAATTCATTATTGCATGATGTCTAGTTAAGCAGTCCATTCCCAATATGACATCAAATTCATATATTGGAAATAAAATCATATCAGCTATTAACTCAGCTCTATCAATGCATATCAGGCAATCACGACAGACATTATTCACAACTACTACTGTTCCCAATGGAGTACTCACATTTATGTCAATCCCCAAAGGCTCATGCATTTGATGCAGTTTAGATGCCATATGCAATGATATAAATGAATGAGTGGAGTCTGGGTCAATTAATGCATATGCTAACATATCATAAATGTAAATATTACCGGTAACTACTTCGGGAGCATCCACCGCCTCTTGTCTAGTCATAGCAAACACCCTAGCCTGAGTAGGGGGTCTAGAACTCTGACCTTCAGATCTGGTTACTCCTCTGCCTATTTTACCAGTCCTTCCCTTGCCTCGTCCTTTGCCTTGTGTCCCACTAGTAGGATAGACCCTCGGTGCCTCAACTGTAGTCTCAGATACTCCTCTACCTCTGATGGTCTCTACTAGTTTGGCTCTATTTGGATAGTCTCTACACATGTGCTCCATCGATCCATAGAAATAACATGCTCCTGTGAGCCTTCTACATTCATCGCATGTTGTCTACCACAATGACTACATGTGGTCCTCTGTTCAATATATTGGCTCTGCCCTCTGCCTGGGTAAGAGAAAGTCATGCCTCAACCTCTAGAACTGGAGTACCCACTTCTGTTACTAGACTGTGCAGGCATATATCTACCTCTTTTTCCCCACCTTCTCCTAGACTCACCAAAGAACTCACATGCTGCTCTTTTAATTTATTGCTCCCTAGCTTTTTTCATTAACCGTTCAACTCTGATTGCACCAGCTCTGAGTCTGGCATAATTATCAAGATTAGTAGTTATAATTATGTTTCTAATCTCATATTTGAGGCCCTCCTTAAACTTTCTGCATTTGTCTCTTTTAGTAGAGACCATGAAGGTGGCATAGTGGGAAAGTCTGTTTAACTGCACCTTATACTCAGCAACAGTTATGTTCCCCAATTTTAGATTTAGGAATTCCTTCCTCTTCTCATATTTATATGCTTCAGGCATGTAATTGTTCTAGAATTCTCGAAGGAAATCATTCCATGTCAGAACCGGTGGTTATGCATCACTATCGGGGACTATCTCCACCATTCATAAGCATTGCGTTGATGCAAAGATACTTCATAATCGAATTTCTCATCTGGGGTACATCTCATCATATTCAGTACCCTCTGTGTCCTTTCCAGCTATGTCTCAGCTTCTGTTGGGTTTGTTGTGCCGTTGAAATTAGTTGCACCATTTTTCCTCAGCTTGTCATAACGTCTTTCCTTGTACATTTCAGGACCATATACTTCCTGTCCTAGGTTTTCATGGGGTACTTCTACATGAGATGCCTGTGATGCATGTACTGGAGCTCTAGCTCCTAGTGTTGGTTGATCTCTATGTAAATGAGGTGATGCCTCATGAGAATGCATTTCGGTCGGCCTCTCACTCCTGAGTGAATCATGTCTTATGATGTCCCTAAAATAAATGAAATTATGTCATTACATAATGTTCAACATATAGGATGCATATGTTATCATGCTCTTATGCATATGCATGTTCCCATGGAACCTATCCCTTCTCTAATACCAAAAATATAACACCACATCTTATGCATTAAAGTATAACATATCTCTGTATCAAATAATCACACATAGCATGCTGGAAAAACAAAATATCCAGTTAATAGTGATAGTAAATTTATTTTTTATATCCTATAATATTATTCAATGACTTTGCAAGTCTCATATCCTGTAATTTCATTCAATGATTTGCAAGTCTCATATCCTGTAATATTATTCAACGACTTTGCTAAGTTAACACTAGGGTTTTCACCACAACATAATATATATCACATATATCAAAACATACACTTTACACATAAGTATTTTTGAGTTGCTTTGATTTATACATTTTTAAACTCATTCCAAAATAACTATACATATTCAAGCACGTAAATACAAAACATAGATGACATATTTTGATGCTTGTGTGGAATGCAAGGAGAGAGTGATGAGGCTCGGCCGGTGACCTGTGCTCCATGTCTTTTATACGCTACTCAAAATGAGCTATCATTTTTCTTTACCTGAAAAATGATGCAAATTGATGAGTTGCAACTTAGTGAGAATAACCATTGTATTTTATCACATATAACATACACTTACTGCATATATGCCACATATTCCACGGATATACCTTGTATATACTATATATATACCATGAATATATGTCAGATATGTCAAACATATACCTCAAATATACCAAAAATATACTACTTATGTGTACCTCAATGTCACAAATTATGCATCATCATATTATCAGGGGCAAATCATGACAATCATATAAATCACATAGCAAGCAACATTCATATGTACTAAATAATTCAATTGATAATTAGACTCACCTTTCTCCTTTGATTCCGACCCCTAACTTATTATTTATCCGCTCCTTATGGATCTCCAACATGTTATGAGCCTAAATATGAAAATATAATCAATTAACTTATGATTAGGGAGACTTAATGTGGCTTAAACAGATTAATATACATTGATCATGTCAATACTCAAGATTTTTCCTATGAGGCAGTGTGACCTTATGGGGCTGTTTAGCCTATAACTTTTTCTGTACTTGACTAATTAATCTGGCTCTTGTTCCTAATTACAAATAACATATAATTATATAATATATTAAAATTTCAAACCAATTGATCCATTGTACAATATTGGTGGAATTTCTAAATGTGTTATGTTTTCTGCCTTATTTTTGGCCTTTAGGCAGTTTCAGGGTACTCACTTTGGTTCATCATAACTTATAATATATAAGTCCTCTTTAAATGAAACTTTACAAATACTTATATGGGTTCATACGGAACATGTTTCATGTTTACAAATTTTATCAATTATGTCTCTAAGGTCTTCAAATTATAATAAATATTTCACTGGTCCAGAATAGAATTGGCTTCCGGACCAGTATGACTTCCAAAGGTCTTTACTTAGTCTATACATAACATATCAAGCTGAAATTAGTACTAAAATTTACCTAAGACATATACCTATAATATTCCTATTTTAAGCATTTATAGAATCTAGCTCTAACGAGCTCAAATTAGCAAAATAATTTGCTGGATTTGCCTAGGGCACTCAGTAGGCAGTTCCATTCACCATAACTCCAAATTTACAAGACCTATGAACCTGATATTTGGCAAAAAGATACGTAACATATATATCTACAACTTTTATTTTTTTTATGTACTTCAAATATTGGCTTTATCATATTCAAAACTAGCAAATACAGTAGCTAACTTACTTAGGGTTCACATCCAGACCAGTTTAAGTGTAAAGAGGATATCTCCTTCTATACACCACATCTTGCAAAAATATTTGCATATCCACAGCTTTTTCATATTTGATCTCTAAGATGATCAAAACCATAACACAAAATACTGCCTATTTATGAACCCTAAACACCATAATCAAGCTTAACACAAAAATAAATGTTTACTCACCTATAATCAATCTTGGATAATCTTGTTGCTGCAATATTTGGAGTGAAAGAGGAAGAAATGGTGGTTGGAACTTGAAAGAAAATAGATTGAAGAAATGAAACAAAGAAGAAGAAGAAGGTGTGTAAGGAAATGAATATGGTGGCTAACTAATAAGTTAAAAGGCACCACTATTTCATTTGTTTCACCCGTCCACTTCCCTTTTTTTTCTTTTTTCTTTTTGACTTTTTATTTTTATTTATTTTATTTTATATTTTCTAATTATTCTTATTATTATTACACAATTCAACACAATATCCAATTTAATCTTAATCTAGTAATTTTGTATACTTTAATTTGGTCACCTTATTTCATTTATTTTTAGTACTTTTTATCCTCATTTAGATTATAAATACACATGTATGACTCGATACAATTACAATGTACTAGAACACGTAGCTAATGCGTGTCATGGACTTGTTCCTATGAAAATACGTATGAAATGCATGTGTTCAATTTAATTATATGCATAATGCATATGTTCAAATGAAATGCATGTGGGGAAGGTTGAGAATGTTATAGGAAATGTCATAAAGATAGTCTTCAATGACATATCTAATAGAGTAATGAGCCTCAAGGACAAGAACTAACATTACTTGGACTAGATGTGACGTAGTTAGTCCAATGGGAGTTGACACATGTCCATACTCTGAACAAAGTGGGGTATAGAATGGTGAAAGGAGTAATTGTACATTAAATTAACCAAAATAACACATATAGGCAATTTTCATTCAAGTGTTGAATCGATTTACAAATTGAAATCCAAAATTGTCATTTTTAGTTTTTGTGCATTAGAGAATGCATGTTATGGGTGTATGAAAAGGCATGATGGATGATTATGGACTTAGGTCCAATGTGATTGAGCATGAATGAAATTATTTTGTTTTATGGTAAATAGGGCTTGCGTGTCCCTACATCTTTTTCTTTCTTATGTATTTCTCTTCTCATCTTACTCCCCTCAAATGTAAATTGAGGTTTTCTATAATTTGAAATATGTAATTAGATTACATAGGATTAGGATAGAATGAAGATACACAGGAGCAAGAACCAAAGGAGATGGTACCATAAACTATAAGACTTAGAAATAGGAATTTGATTTCTATTTTGGGTTGTAAATTCATGCATATACCTAGGTAAGACCTAGTCAATTTCTCTTTGGCTCAAGAGATTGACTTTAGTATGTCCATAATCATGCCATATAGCTAATGTAACTATCTTTATATATCAATGTTATGAATATATGGTATATAAAAGCATGAAATAATAACTTGATGAGACTTAACAAAGAAATCCCTCACTAAATAAACAATTAAGTCTTATGACTTCCATTAATATGGGGAGAACCAGAGTTCTTCTAGAGTTAGGGTTGTTGAGTTGCCTCAAGCTCACTCTATAAGAATATGTTCAATCCATTGAAATTAGATTTCACGATTAATGGGTTAGACTTAATCGATATTATTAACTTGTTGGATTTGCGCCAAGGTCAATGTGTATTGGAGGTGAAGTTGGGTTTGTATACATGAGATGTACACATATCAAGAGTCGATAGCCCAATGCATGTGCACATATCAATAAGTTGATAGCACAAGATTCAATAGTAGCATGAATAATGCAATTGGTATGGATTAGATACCTACCAACCAAACTAAGGATAGCTTGTTGAGTTGGCTCAAGGTTATTCTTAGCTAGGTGGATATCGACCCACTATGAGAACTTCCATATAAGTTCTCTCGGGTTCATAGTGAGGCCTATGGATTCGCAATGAAATAGTGGGAGCCATAATGCAATTTATTAAAGACCTAATAAACATGCATTTTATGTGCATTCTAACATGTTCTATTTTACATCTAGGTTGCTAGAATCATCATCAGGACAAGTGTGAATTTGCGATCGCTAATGGAATCAAATAAGTTGACTGGGCCCAATTTTTTGGATTGGCTAAAGAATCTGAGAATAGTTCTCAAATCCGAAAAGATTGTCTATGTCCTAGATGAGGCACTCCCTAATACCCCTGCTGCTAATGCTTCTAAAGATGTTCAGAAGGCATATCAAAAGCATCTCGATGATAGTGAGATGGCAAGGTGCATTATGCTTGCTACTATGTTAGCGGAGTAGCAAAAGTAGCATGAGGCTATGGATGCTAATTCCATAGTATAGCATCTAAGAGAGCTTTTTGATGAGCAAGCACGTTCCGAAAGGTTCAAAACTTCAAGGTTGCACTTGCGCACTAAGATGGTTTAGGGGACATCTCCAGTGCAATATGCATTGAAGATGAATGGCTATATTGACAGGTTAGCCATCTTGAGATTTGTGATGGACCATGAATTAAGTATTGGCTTATTTGTAACCAGTTTGTTTGATAGTTATTCACATTTTGTGCTTAACTATAAGATGAAGCAAATCTCTACCACTATTCTTGAGCTGATTAAGTTGCTTAAAATAGCTGAGCCATCTGTCAAGAAGGACAGTGAGGTTGTGATGCTGGTGGACTCTTCAAGTTCTAAAAGGAAGAACCTTAAGAAGAAGAAGAAGTCTATGAAGCCTAAGGGAGGCATGGCGAAGAAGAAGGCTAAGGAGATTGCTCCAAAAGGGACATGCTTCCATTGTGGCAAGGATGGCCATTGGAAGAGAAACTGCAAGGCTTACTTGGAGTCCTTTAAGAAAAAGGCATCTGATGCCCCATATACTTCAGGCATTTTTGTCATTGAAATTAATACTGTTTCCAATAATAATATATGGGGATTAGATACCGGTTGTGGCTCACACATATGCACTGATATGTAGGGCCTAGGGAACAATAGACAACTCAATAAGGGAGAGTCAGACCTACGTGTTGGAAATGGAGCAAGGGTTGTTGCATTAGCTATAGGAACCTATGTATTGACCCTCCCTAGTGGGCTTATATTAAATTTGGATAATTGCTATTATGTACCTGCTTTGACTAAAAACATTATTTCTATTTCAAGTCTAAATAAAGATGGTTTCCTTTTAACTTTTAGTAACAATTGTTGTTCTATTATGTTGAATGGAATTCATTATGCTAATGGTACATTATGCAATGGAATATACATATGAGATATGTCAAATCCAATTTTAAACATCAATGATAAGAAAAGGCAAAAACAAGATATGTTGAAATCATCTTATTTATGGCATTGTCGTCTTGGTCATATAAGTGAGAAACGCATGGCTAAGCTACACAAAAGTGGTAGTTTGGGGTCATTTGATTATGATTCATATGACACATGTGAATCTTGTTTACTAGGAAAGATGACTAAATTACATATTAAGGGAAAGGGTGAATGTGCTAATGGAATTTTAGACTTAATACATTCAGATGTATGTGGTCCAATATCTACACACGCTAGAGGTGGTTTCATCTACTTCATTACTTTTATCGATGACTACTCATGATATGGATATGTGTATCTTATGAGATACAAATCTAAAGCTTTTGAAAATTTCAAAGAATTCAGAAATGAAGTAGAGAAACAACTTGGCAAAAGTATTAAAACACTTCAACTAGTACAAAAATATCTTTAAACGAAGATTATATGTGTCTGTTGTAAAAATACCAGACACATAAAAGAAAGGCGGTGGAATTTTTGTAAATATATGATAAAATTACAAAGCATATGCGTCTGTTAATATAAACGACAGACATATAAAATTCAACTTGTATTTTAGGTGTCTGTCTTAATAAACAATAGACACATATGATATACTTTTAGTGTTTGTCTTAACAAACAACAAACACCTATTTTTTATTAATAAACAATAATTTTTTTGAATTAATTATTGAAAAATATTTTTATTGGTATATACGTCTGTTAATATAAATGACAGACATGTAAAATTTAACTTGTACTTTAAGTGTCTGTCTTAATAAAAAACAGACACATATACCTTTTACTTTAGGTGTCTGTCGTTAAAAAGGACAGAAGCATAATATCTCTGCACTCATATGTGTCTGGCATTAATAAAAGCAGACACATATACCTTTTACTTTAGGTGTGTGTCGTTAAAAAGAACAGAAGGATAATATCTCTGCACTCATATGCGTCTGGCATTAATAAAAGCAGACACATATTAGTATACAATAGGTGTTTGTTGTTTGTTAAGACTGACACCTATAGTTCATTTTTTGAAATAAAAAAACACGGTTTCTCTCTGTGCTCCTTTATTTGACACCTAACTATATATATTTATTTCTTTTACTTTAGAGCTTGAAACCTAGTCGTATGCGTCGACCATCTCCTTATTCAGCTCTCAACATAAAGTTGGCTTGTAATACCTTCATCACATTTTTGACCTGTCTTAGTGGCGACGATAATGACAAGAGCTATGTTGTTCGTTGGTGGCCATAGATACGCATGGAAAAGGTATTTTTTTTTCTCTTTAGCTTTTTTTCTACATTTTTTAGCTACTATGTTCAAATTTGAGCCTCTATGTTGTAGCCACGATGATGAGAAAAAAAATATTTTTTTATTGATTTATAAAATGAAAGTGGGTTTCATGCATTGAGAGGTTCTCTAAGGCATTTGGTAAGGAGAAAACAAGTTGGTTCTGTGTTAAAACTAATTTTTACCAATAATTAGCCAAGGAGTTGTATGTTCTCCACCTTATTACTATTGGTATTTGATTTTCAACTTTTTTTATGCAAAAAAGTTTATTTATCTTTTTTATTTTTTGTGTATTTTATTTTTGTTAATTTTATGTTGTAGTTTTTTCACTTAGTAGTTGTTTTTTTGTTATACAATTAGTTTTTTTATGAGTTTAAGTAATTTTTACGATTTGTTATATATTTATCAATTTATAATATTTTTTAAAAAATTAACTATAAGTGTGTTATTTTGTAATAACAGACACCTATAGTGAATTTTTTTTTAAAAAAATGACTATAGGTGTCTGTTGTTATAAAACAACAGACACCTATAATAAATTTTGTTTTTCAAAAAAATTGACTTTAGGTGTCTGTTGTTTTATAACAACAGACACCTATAATGAATTTTTTTTCAAAAAAATTGACTTTAGGTGTCTGTTGTTTTGTAACAACAGACGCATATAGTCATTTTTTTAAAATATAATTTATGCGTCTGTCATTATATTTTAACAGACACATAAAATAATTATATGCGTCTGTTATTTTGACAGACGCCTAAAATCCAACTCATATACGTCTGCTTCATAAGCGTCTGTCATTTAACAGACGCATAAAGTTCAAAATAACAGATGCGTATAAGTCATTTTTGTACTAGTGTTTGATCAGATCGAGGAGGTGAATACTTGAGCCAAGATTTTCTAGATTATATTAGGGATAATGAGATTTTATCTCAATAGAATCCACCTTACATGCCACAACACAATGGTGTGGTTGAAAGAAGAAACAAAACCTTGTTAGACATGGTAAGATCTATGATGGATTTTGCAGAATTGCCTAAATCCTTTTGGGGTTATGCTTAAATAGAACCGGATATTAAATGGAGTTCCTTCAAAGTCAGTTGATGTTACTCCATATGAGATATGGTATAACAAGAGGCCCACATTTTTTTACATGAGAATTTGGGGTTGTCCTGCTTATGTGAAGCGGACAATGTCACATAAGCTAGAGGCTAAGTCTGATAGATGTCTGTTTGTGTGATATCTAAAAGCATCATATGGATATAAATTTTACCACCCCTTGGAACAAAGGTTGTTGTTTCAAAACATGCTATCTTTTTAGAGAGAGAATTCCTTCTAAAGGAGATAGTGGGAGCAAAATTGAACTTGAGGAAGTTCAAGATGCTCAAACAGATGTTGATCAACTGCCTGAACCTGAGCTTGTTACTCATACAAATGATATAATAGCTCAACCTTCTGAAGCACAAGAGCTTCGTAGGTCAAGTAAGATACGTACTGTTTCAGAGAGATATCGATTTCTTATTATTGAACAGAACGACGTATTGCTCATAGAAAATGATGAGCCTACAACCTATGAAAAAGTTATAAATAGTTCAAAATCTGACAAATGGCTTCAAGCCATGAAGTCAGAAATGGATTCCATGTATGAAAACCAAGTATGGACTTTGGTTGACCCATCCGAAGGAATAAAGCCTATAGGGTGCAAGTGGGTTTTCAAAAAGAAAACTGACATGGAAGGTAATGTAATTACCTATAAAGCTAGACTTGTTGCTAAAGGTTATCATCAAAGACAAGGAATTGACTACGATGAAACTTTTAGCCCAGTAGCTATGCTTAAATCCATAAGGATACTGCTAGCTATCGCTACTCATTATGACTATGAGATATGGAAAATGGATGTGAAAACAACTTTCCTTAATGGAAATCTGACTGAGGATATGTACATGACACAACCAGAAGGTTTCATATCCAAAGATGGAAAAAACGTATGTAAACTTCAAATATCCATTTGGTGCCAAGATATTAAGCCAAGAAGGGGTGTTGAATTGGAGTTTTAAAAATTTAACTTTAAAGTGCGAAAATAAAAAGTTAAGTTTAGGAGAGATAGAGAAATTTGACACAAGGATTTTTATCGAGGTTCGGGTGTTAACAAACCCTACTCCTCTCCCCAATCGCAATTGGGAGTTTCACTAACACACTAAGTGTTACAATGGAGTTTTACAAGCTCACTCCCAACTAAGGTGTTTTTCACAATGGCTCACACCTAACCCAGAAATCCCTTATGTTTTAATGGCTCACACAATAACCAATTCTTTTTGTTTTACAGGCTCACACATATAACATTTACCTTGTGTTTTATAGGCTCACACAAACAACCTTTACCTTGTGTTTTACAGGCTCACACAAACAACCTTTCTTTGTGTTTTAAAGGCTCACACAAGTAACCCTTACAAGTGGATGCTCAAGGCATATGACAGGAGACAATGAACTTTTCAATAAAATCAAAAGTATTGATAGAGGTAAAGTTACCTTTGGAAACAATGCAAAGGGTAAGGTAATTGGCATTGGTTCTATTGGTATTAGTTGTACAACTTTTATTAGAGATGTCTTACTTGTTGATGGCTTGAAACATAGCTTGTTAAGTGTAAGTCAATTATGTGATAAAGGAAACAAAGTAATTTTTACTTCAAATGAATGTCTTGTGATCTCTATCGATGGTCAAGAGATATTTAAAGGAAACAGAGATATCAATACATACATAATAAACTTACATGAACTATCTAACCATTCCTCTAAGTGTCTTGTGACTACTAGTGATGAATCTTGGTTGTGGCATAGAAGACTTGGTCATGCTAACATGGACTTAATACAAAGTCTTAGCATTGGAGAACTAGTAAAAGGACTGCCAAGAGTTAAATATGAAAAAGGAAAGACATGTGATCCTTGTCAAAGAGGAAAGCAACACAAGTCATCCTTCAAAGCGAAAAACATAGTGAGTACTTCAAAACCTCTTCAACTCCTGCATTTAGACTTGTTTGGACCTACTAAAATTGCTAGCTTAGGAGGAAAACATTATGCATTTGTCATCGTAGAGGATTACTCTGGCTTTACTTGGGTAATTTTCTTAGCTCAAAAGAGTGATACTTTTGAAAACTTCAAAACCTTTGCGAAAAGAGTTCAAAATGAAAAAGGGTACTGTATTTCAAAAATAAGAAGTGATCATGGGAAAGAATTTGAAAAGGAAAACTTTGAAAATTTTTGTCTTGAACATGACATTTCACATAATTTCTCATCTCCTAGGACACCTCAACAAAATGGGGTAGTTGAAAGGAAAAATCGAACTTTAGTTGAAATGGCTAGAACAATACTCAATGAATATGAATTACCAACTTATTTTTGGGCAGAAGCCACAAATACTGCTTGTTATATTTCAAATCGAGTTTTCAAAAGACCTCTTTTAAACAAAACCTCATTTGAGCTATGGAATGGAAGAAAGCCCTTGATATCATACTTTAGAGTATTTGGATGCAAGTGTTTTATGTTGAACACCAAGGACAATCTTGGAAAATTTGCCTCTAAATCCGATGAAGGTATCTTTTGAGGATACTCTACAACCAGCAAAGCATATAGAGTATTTAATAAAAGATCACTAACAGTTGATCCTGTGAAAGGTAGTGTTCTTGATGATGTTGTAGGTAATATGGAAAGACTTGATATTGGAAATGGGAAAGAAGAAAATGGTCAAGAAGATTTACATCAAAATAATTCTCTACCTCAAAATCAAGAAGAAAATGAACAAGAACTTCCAAAAGAATGGAGAATGACGAAAGATCATCCAAAAGAGCAAATCATTGGTGATCTCTCAAGGGGAGTAAGTACTAGATCTCATTTCAAACATCTAGTCACTGACATTACTTTTATTTCTAAAATTAAGCCTAAAAATATTGATGAGGCTCTTAATGATGAAAGTTGGGTAATTGCCATGCAAGAGGAATTCAACCAATTTGAGAGAAATAAGGTATGGACCCTAGTACCTAGACCCAAGGATTATCAAATTATAGGTAGCAAATGGGTATTTAGAAACAAATTAGATGAACAAGGGTTAATAACCAGGAATAAGGCTAGACTAGTTGCAAAAGGATATAATCAGGAAGAACGTATAGATTATGATGAAACATATGCACCTGTAGCTAGATTAGAAGCCATAAGAATACTTTTAGCATATGCATGTCACATGAATTTCAAACTTTTTCAAATGGATGTGAAAAGTGCATTTCTAAATGGGTATATAGATGAAGAAGTGTATGTAGAACAACCACCAGGTTTTGAAAGCTATGATTTGCCAAATCATGTTTTTAAACTTTCAAAAGCTTTATATGGTTTAAAACAAGCTCCAAAAGCCTAGTATGAGAGACTAAGTTCTTTTTTATTAGAAAATAGCTTTACAAAGGGAAAAGTTGACACTACACTATTCATCAAAAAGCATAAGCATGATATTCTAATTGTTCAAATTTATGTTGATGATATAATATTTGGTTCTACTAATGAGTTACTTTGTCAAGAATTTGCTAAGTGTATGACTTAGGAATTTGAAATGAGCATTGTAACACCCCCTCAACCCAGCAGCTTGTGCCCGGATGAGGGAGTGCTACCTCTGACTTCATCGTTTAAAATATCTTTATTAAATTTTGAACACCTGAAAATCATTCATTTTTTTTATTTACCATTTATTTACTATGCAGCATAAAAGAAAAGTCATAACATCAAAGATAAAAATACATTTTATTTAATAACATATTCTTTATTTATGTTTTCATTTACGCCCAGGACACCTATGAACCACTGAATAGGATAACGGAGTTTCCATTCAGGCACTTAGGAGTGCCACTCAAGCAATATGATGTGCGCATATAAGTGCCAAACCCAGCGTAGATAACCGTGCCAAACTCGGCGTAGATAACCGTGCCAAATTCGGCGTAGATAATAATGCCATACCCGACATAAATAACAGTGTCAAACCTGGCGTAGATAACATTGCCAAAACCGGCATAGATAACATTGCCAAACCCGGTGTAGATAATCATACCATTAATGGATTTAATCATCTTCATCATACTCCCCCCTATTTGGCATGCCAAACTATCATAAGTTGGTTCTAGTTAGGTGTTCTCGGGCTTATAAAATTTCATTAAAATTCATAATAATTAATTTACTACTTTTCAAGCATGTAATATCTCAAAATAATCACATAATCACTCAATTAAAATAATATTTACATAATATAACAAATTTCTCATCATTTTACTCATTTCATTTCTCAATTCACATGTTGCCCTGTCACTGGCAGATTCTGTTCTCTATTTTAGACCTTAATTTTTGTCCTGTTCCATTCTGAATTTAATTACATGATCTTCATACAAATTTTAAATATGGATCTTATCTTTTATATTAAGCTTGAATCACTTAATTCTGAGTTCTGTATCAAAATATATGATAATATTAACCCTAACTGGTCACTGATAATTCTGCCCAGAATTTTCTGGACAGATTCTAAGTCTAAACTTTATGAATTTTTTCTGGACAATTACAGACATATTCAGATATTATGGTCTAAATGAAAATTTTAGCCCTATGTCTTAGATTTCATAAAAAATAAAGAACACACAAATCCAAGATCCATAACACAAGTTATAACAGTTTAAATACTTACTGCCCATTACTAACAATTCTGCCAAG
Source organism: Triadica sebifera (assembly GCA_023653625.1). Classification (NCBI taxonomy): domain Eukaryota; kingdom Viridiplantae; phylum Streptophyta; class Magnoliopsida; order Malpighiales; family Euphorbiaceae; genus Triadica; species Triadica sebifera. The sequence continues at coordinate 36,240,381 of CM042894.1, read as the reverse complement.
AATTTCTGGATAGTTTCTATGTTCGAACTTTATGAACTTTTCTAGAAAATTACAGACCTATCCAGGTTTTATAGTCTAAATTACAGTTATAGATCTATGTCTTATCTTTAAAACCCAATAAATAACATGGAAAACCGAGTTCTAGAAATTAAGTTAGAATAGTTTAAGTGCACACTGCTCATCAATTTCCAGCAAAGAACATACCAACCAATCACATTCAATTTTTACCAAATTAAATCCTTAGTATAGCAAACATGCATCCCCAAGATTTTTCATCACAATTAATATTAATTTAAAATCATCAACATGCCAAATAATTAAATTATGCAATTAAAACAAAATTAAAATAGGCTATTGCCTTAGATTATGCACAAACCTCTTTTTTTCTCTTTTCTTTCTCTTTACTTCTCTTTCTTCTTTCCTTTGCTCCTTTGAGCCAAATCCTTGTCACTTTGAGTTCCTAAAGTTCATAAACAGATTATTAAAAATTCATAAACCTAATTTCTCCCTTTCTCCTTACTCTCTTAAGCTTCCTTAAGCATGAGAATGGGATTTTACCTTACTTTTTCTCTCTTTTCTCACTTTCTCCTTCTAAAATCAAGCTTTAGCTATGGAGGAACAAGGGAAAACATGGCTGGTTTGAGAGAACAGAATTTTCCTCAATGAAAATGGATAAGGAAGAAGAAGAAGCAATCAAGAACAAAGTGACAAAAGTCATTAAAATGGGGGACACATAAGCCACATTCTAGAAACCTTCATTAATGTCATATGCATATATCTTCATTAGCTTATTAAACTTTGACATTTGGTGTATTGGGCTTCAAGAAATGTGGGCTGATTTGAGGAAAAGATAAAAGTCTTATATATGTTTAAGTGATAAAGAAGAAGAGAGGCAATTAAGTGAAAATGACAAACTTAATCAATTATGGGACACCTAAGCTTAATTCTAGAAACTTTACTTAATGTTAAATTTATGTATGTCAATTATCTTCTTAAAATATGACACTTGGTGTGGTTGGCCTCCATATGTATTTTATGTCCCAATTCATGCATTTAATTGATGATTATCCCAATAAATCCTCAAATTTTTGGTAAATTGCAAATTGACCCTTAAACTTTTCAAAATTTGCAATTTAGTTCTTTACCGAAATTTAACATCTTAAAATATTTAAAACACTTTATTAGGTATTTTCCATACTTAATTTCCATTATTTTCATTATTTTTTGATAAAAATCATATTTAGACTTCGGTCAAACCGACGAGTCGATTTAACAACTCGCGTGACTTTAGTCTAAATTAGCCGATATGACAAGCATGATGGGAGAACTTAAGTATTTCCTTGGTCTACAAATAAAGCAAAGCAATAAGGGCATATTCATCAACCAATCCAAATACGCCAAAGATTTAATTAAGAAATTTGGTATGGAAGGATGGAAAAATGCCAAGACTCCTATGAGCACATCAACAAAATTGGACAAGGATGAAAAGGGTAAGAGCATTAATGAAAAGCTTTATAGAGGCATGATCGGATCACTTTTATATCTCACTGCTTCTAGACCCGATATTGTGTATAGTGTTTGCTTGTGTGCACGATTTCAATAATGTCCTAAAGAATCTCATTTAAATGCAGCAAAAAAAATTTTAAGATATTTACATGGATCATTGCATCTAGGTTTATGGTATCCTAGGAATTCATCTTTTTATATTATAGGATATTCAGATGCGGACTATACTGGTAGTCTTTTAGATAGGAAAAGTACTTCAGGTACTTGTCACTTCATTGGAGAATGTTTAGTTTCTTGGTTTAGCAAGAAACAAGTTTTAGTTGCTCTCTCAACTACTGAAGCAGAATATGTAGCAGCTGGATGTTGTTGTACACAAATTCTTTGGATAAAACAACTTAAGGACTATGGTCATGAGATGAACCATATACCTATCAAATGTGACAACACAAGTGCTGTAAATCTTTCAAAGAATCCTATACAACATTCAAGAAGTAAGCATATTGACATTAGACATCATTTTATTAGAGATCATGTTCAATATGGAGATGTTGCATTAAAACTTATTAGTACAGAAAATCAATTAGCAGATATTTTCACTAAGTCCCTAAATGAGGAAAGATTTAATTTCATTAGAAGAGAACTTGGTATGATTGATGGATTAACTTTGTGATTGCAAAAATATGAAATTTTAATTGTTGATCTTAAATCATGTCACAAGATATAAGATAGAAATTATGATGAAAATTCATGTTTTGATGAATAGAATCTTTGTTGAAATGATTTAGTCTTGTTTTAGGACTTAATTTTATTTGATGAAAATTTTAGGGGAGTCATGTCGGTGACACATTTTCATGCCCGTGACTTAAAATGGCCCAGAGAGGCAGTGTCGTTCACGACTTGGTTCACAACATTGTTCATGGTTTCAAGCGGTGAAGCTTATGTTCACGGCTTCCATCACTCCTGTGAAAAGAGACTTTCACGACCGTGACAAATTTTCACTCCCATGAACCTTAACACCCCAAAACTCACAGAGGCTTTCACGCCTTGAGTCACGACTTGCTTCACGGGCATAAGTGGTGAAATTCAACATTTCACGCCCGTAACCGTTTATTCACACCCATGACGGATGATCATTCACGCCCGTGAGATTCAAATATCACGCCCGTGAACATATTCATGCCTTCATTCAAGGGTGGAACACTCCTTCAGCAAACCGTGAAGACGACCATTCACCCCCGTGAACACCCACTTCACGCCCGTGAATGTAACGAATATATAAAAGAGCAGTCGGTTACATTTCTCATTTCAACTCTCCAACTCCCAAAACCGCTCTCATTTACACACATTCATTGACACATTGAAGATTTCGGCCCCCAAGACTTAAACTTTCCCTATAAATACCACCAAAAGTTCAAATCTTTATCAAAAGTCATACATTTCTAGGGTTTTCCATAAAATTTTCTCTCAAAAATTTTCCAACTTCATCACCAACCGAATTCTTCAAAACAAATGGAGACTGCCTCATCCAAGGGAAAGAGAAAGAAGTCCCATGCTTCTAGGAGGTATGCAGATTACCTCATGAACCGCATTCCGGTATGCAACTTTGAAGAAGAGACCTCTACTGTCATGATGGTCCTTTGAATGACAGACAGTCCGAAGTCTCAGGCTTGAGACGGTTATGACAGAGCAACTACAAGCCTATCAACTGAAAGATTTTGTGGAAATTCACCAGCCGACCTTGAGGGAGCCAACACTGGAATTCCTCAGCACCTTGCAGGTTTCACCTACTGGAGTGGTGAAATTCCAACTTTGCGAAAAACCCAACACCCTCAGTGCCATCGAATTTGGGGAATTGTTCAGCCTACCATCTGAAGGCATCCTGAATGATACTGAGGTAGAATTCTCTGCCCCTCGAGCTTGGATACATTTTGGCCATAATTGTAGCTGGGACATTAAGAAGACAAATAGCACTCATCTCGTGGCCCCAGTGCACAGGTATTTCCATAAATTCCTAACCTATAGCATATTTTCTAGGGGAGAAAGCAACGGGACTATCAGAAAGTCAGAGTTGTTTCTCTTTGAGATGGCTCACTGAGGACTCACAGTGGCACTTTCTAGATGGTTTGCAAACCATTTTCTCTCCATCGCCACCAAGCCTACTAGAGATATTTTGATTGGGGCATATGTCACCCACATAACAGTGAAGCTTAAGTATCTGAAGCTGGATGAGCATCACTTCAATCTCATCCCTGGACATCCTCGAGATCGCTTGCAAGTCGAGTCCTTCATCAAGATGGGAGTGGCTGTCAGAATCATTTTCCATAACGATATCTTCTACCGTTTCACTAACACTGCTGGGGAGATCATCTGGGAAGATAATGACACAGAGGATTTCAAAGCAGGCCTCCAGGGAGTCCAACACAAGAAGAGGGCTCGGGTTGAGGAAGCACCTCCAACTGCTGAGCAGGACATCAAACAGTCCTCGGCTTCCACACCGACCTTAGCGCAGCAGTGGTTGACCTATTGGCACCACATTTTGAGCAGCTGCAGACATCGATGGGTGAGAGGTTGGAGAACCTCAAAGACTTCATGGAGTCTCGGATGGACAGCCTTGAGGCTGAAGTGGCTAGGCTTCGTGATAGGATGTCCAGCGAGGAGTTAGGCTAAAATGTAGCCTAAATTTGCTTGTCTTTTGCTTGTTTATTATGTATATGTTTGTTGGTGTGTAGGAAATTTTCAATTTCCTTTCTGAACATTTAACTTTGTTTGTGTCTCTTCCTTTAATTAAGGAGAAACTAGCAATATATTTTAAAGTAAATGAATTTTGAATCAAAAATTAAAATTGAATTGACTTTGAAATATATTAGAAGGGATTAGAAATCTTAATTCAAAAATTCATATGCAAAGTATAAAATTGAAAAATTGAGCTTTATATACATAAGATATACCTTAAGTATACTTTGCATATACCTTCATGCAAGTTGCAAAATTAAATATGCCATGATATACCTTAAGTATACCTTACATATACTTCATGCTTTAAAAAGAAATTATGGTATATATTGGATATACTTCTCATATAACTTGCATATACTTAAAAATTAGTTAAGTTTATTTGAATGCTACATCATTATTTACTATTCTTGCACATTATAAACTTTTTTATCCTAAGTATATTTTGAGGGGGAGACTTCTCAAAATCACATATTGCTAGATTATTTGTCACCATCAAAAAGGGGGAGATTGTTAAACCTTGAGGGATATTTCCGTCATTTTGATGATAACAAATATAATAGCAATATTGTATTTAACATACTTGTTTTTCTAAGTCTATTATACAGGACATGGATTAAAATAGCAAGAATAGAGATTGGAAGAATAATCTGTGAAGTGGACATTTCAATCACCCCCGTGAATAAATATGTCACCCCCATGAATGTTCATGCATTTTCATCCAGAGAGTTTCACGGCCAAGTCACTACTTGGATCACGGCCCGTGAATGAGTATGTCACGCCCGTGACTCAATATGTCAAGACATTCCAGAGAGCTTCACGACCAAGGTCACCATTTTAGTCACAGCTTGGGAAGAAATGTCAAGCCCGTGACATAGTCACGCCCGTGAACAATGAAAGAGAAAAATATCAGCCGCGATTATTTGGTTGGTACAATGGCTAGTTTTGTATTTAATGCACCCCAACGGCTATATTCAACCATGGCAGTATAAATTAAAGTCATTTATGCATTCAGAACAAGAGAATAACAATAGAATAGCAATTACTTTGAATCAAAATCTTATTACAAGCTATTTGTACATTCATACTTTGAGAACAAAATCTATTCTCTGTAAAAATCTTTTTGCTCTTCATTTATTGAGCAATTAAGATTTGTAAGTGGTTCTCTCTGTAATCTTTATGCAAGTGAGCTTTGGGTATTTCTGGGTTAAGAGTAGAACACTTGTAAGGTTTAGTTGTGTGAGCCTCAAAACACATATCAAAAGGTTATTATGTGAGCCTGTAAAAACACAAAGTGAAGGTTGTTTGGGTGAGCCTGTAAAAACACAAAGTGAAGGTTGTTTGTGTGAGCCTATAAAACACAAGGAATTGATTATTGTGTAAGCCATTAAAACACAAGGGATTTCGGGGTTAGGTGTGAGCCATTGTGAGAAAATGGAGATTGGAAGAATAATCCTTGAAAGACAAAATTAAGGAAGTAGCATGTTCACGCTCGTGAATATATGTGTCACGCCTGTGAAAGAGTTAACCGTTACCAAAACTAACATTTGAAGTTCATGGCCATGAAGGAAGAACAAACCGTGAAGTGGACATTTTAGTCACGCCCATGAATGAAACTGTCACGCCCGTGAATGTTCATGTCATTTTCATCCAGAGAGCTTCACGACCAAAGTCATCACTTGAATCACGGCTGGGAAATTTGTCACTCCCGTGAATATGTATGTCACGCCTGTGACCCAATATGGCAAAACATTCCAGAGAGCTTCACAACCAAGGTCACCACTTCAGTCACGGCTTGGGAAGAAATGTCACGCTCGTGACAAACATAGTTACGCCTATGAATGATGAAAGAGAAAAATGTCAGGCGATATTATTTTGATGGTACAATGGCTAGTTCCGTATTTAATGCACCCCAACGGCTATAATCAGCCATGGGAGTATAAATGGAAGTCACTTATGCATTTAGAACAAGAGGATAGCAAATACTTTGAATCAAAACATTATTACAAGCTATTTGTACATTCAATACTTTGAGAACAAAAATCTATTCTCTCTAAAAATCTTTTTGCTCTTCATTTATTGAGCAATTAAGATTTATGTGTGTTTCTCTCTGTAATCATTACTCAAGTGAGATTTGGGTATTTTTGGGTTAAGAGTAGAACACTTGTAAGGGTTAGTTGTGTGAGCCTCTAAAACATAAATTCAAAAGGTTGTCTGTATGAGCCTGTAAAAACACAAAGTGAAGGTTGTTTGTGTGAGCCTATAAAACACAAGGAATTGGTTATTGTGTGAGCCATTAAAACACAAGGGATTTTTGGGTTAGGTGTGAGCCATTGTGAGAAACACCATAGTTGGGAGTGAGCTTGTAAAACTCCATTGTAACACTTAGTGTGTTAGTGAAACTCCCAATTGCGATTGGGGAGAGGAGTAGGGTTTGTTAACACCCGAACCTTTGTAACAATACTTGTGTGAAATTTCTCTATCCCTCATAAACTTAACTTTTTATTTCCACACTTTAAAGTTAAATTTTTAGAACTCCAATTCAACCCCCATTCCTGGCTTAATATCTGGGCAACATATATTATATATTAAAAAAATATATAACAGGTGTATGTTTTATCTAATGCCAAATGCATAAAAATGTCATAAGCGTCTTTCTTTAATTAATAACATATTCTGCTTCTTTCTTTTGCTTTCGAAGATTTTTTTTATATTGCTTTAATCTTTAATCTTTCTATTTGTTTGAGGGGCATAAATATACTCATTTTTCATGTTCTTGATAAGCTAGGTGTTTGGTTTCTCTCCTTTTATTTCCCTCTATTTCCAAGTATTACTATTAATTTATCTTATTAGACATGGTAATTAATTGGTAATTAAACATTTGGTTGGACAGAAAGAAGAAATTGCAATGAAGACCTCCAATTACCAAATCGCAGTGGATCCATTTCACTAATAGTAACTGCTACTGGGTTTGCTTCCAATTTGGTAAATTATTTATCTTCTCACTTGATAATTAAAACCTCCTATGAGGGCTTGGCATAGTTGGAAATCCCTTATTTCTTTGATCGTTTATGCTTGTCTAAATTAGCTCGTATGGTTTATTATCTTCATGTGTTCTTAGCTCTTTGTGGATATATCTTTCTTTAATGTAAACTAGATCCATCTAACCATTTAGCAGATTCAGTATTGTCGAAAAGTGTCCAAAATAAAAATCATTTCTCAACTCTACCATGCACTGAAATTTCCTCTATAATGAATATGATCTAAAAATCAAACCATTTGGTCAAAATCTATTGTAGTTTTCATCTGCTCAAAATGGAATCTAATATTGTTACTTGACCTTGTATTAACCAATTATAGTCTAATTGCTTATTTAATGTTAATATTACCAATTATATTTTAATTGTATGTTTACATTCCATGCATATGGCAATTCACAACAATTTCTTTTATCTGCTAATAAAAAGTTAGAAAATAAATTTTTTACTAAATAAAGTTTATATATCGACTAGTTGTTTTCTAGCCCAGATTTTTTGGGTCCCATCATTAAGTTTTGTCATTAATAGCTAATTTTCTTGTACTGAATATTTTTGGTGTGAAAAATGTGAGAAAACTTTTCTCTCTTTTCTTATTGGTTTTGATTCTGAAGCTTTGTTAGTGGAATTTTTGTTTACTGTTTATTTGATGCTGCTCCAATAAAAACAACTTTATTAAAGATCATTTATTTGGATTTGTTTTTTGGAAAGAATATCTAGTTTTGGATTTTCCATGACTACATTTGCAAATGTACATCAACTAAATTTTTTTTTTAATTTGGCAAGTTACTCAACACTGCCTTGTATTAGACAATTAATGTTCGTACTTACATTCTTTCACATTTTACAATTCAAAATTTTTAATGGAAAAATTTATTTGGCATCATGTGATAGTTTATTTTTATAAAGAGAAGATGGGCAGGGGCCATGCATCATCTCAAAAAAAAATCTATGCTTGTCTTTTTTACTTTGAATAACTTTTACCTATTGGGTTGCTCTATTGTGTTGCTCTATTGTGTGCACATGGCTCCTCTTCTTGAATCATTTGGTAGTATAGCACTGTTACAATAATGCTATTTCTTCTCTTTAATAACAACCTGCATATTGACATTAATTGAATATAAACCTTTGTTTCTTGGATGCCCATTTCATAAAATTTTATCACAGCTTATAGTACTGGTTTAGAGCAACAGGAAAACTTTCCATTGACCAAGCCTTGCATAAGTACGTGACCTCTTAAAATTTGAAATGATTTTGATAAGAACCTAGTTCCTGACTGTTTTGGATTGACTACACGTCTTTTCTAACCAATTCACTTCTCTTTAAATAATAGTATCTGGTCTTCTGGTCTCTTTGGCTCACTTAATAAATTGGGCTTTGCTATTTGGCATTTTATATTTATAATTAAATACCCAATTTACATTTTAATGAAGGCTGATAAAATGTCTAAAGGCGGTGCATGGTTCCTTTTCTGTGTGTGACAGTAGGGTACATGTGTGCGTATTTTTGCATCAATTTCCATGTATGGTCAAAACTAACAATGTTTTCAATCATTGAAAATTCATAAGAAAAATGGCATGACATTAAGGGTGATGGCCAAAACATAACTACTGTGTTAATAATTGTGTTGATCTAATAGATATGGTGCAAATTTTTTTAACATTTGTAGATTTTTAGCATTGTTGCATGGTTTTGGCAGATGTGTAGTAGCATATGTTTCAAATATTATATTTCTTCAAGTGAGTCTGACTCCACACCACACCAAGGGTCTGAAGACATCTACTATAAGTCTAGACGACTCATAATTATATATCTTCATCTTATTGAAAGTATAATTGGTTATGTAGTTCATAACATTATGCAAAAATGCACTAGTTGAGGGAGATGTTTATATATATCACCTACATGGATGAATATGATGGTTGAACTTAATATCAATTATTTGATTTTATTGGATAAAAGATCATATGTAACTGCATTTTTTTAGTCAACTTACTTTCTACAAGTAATTTTTGAACTAAAACTGTCCCAAACTCCTAGTGCACTGCCTTGCATGAGTAAATCTATGCATGTGATGTATTACCATATACTAGCATATACTTTTAACAATTTTATGATAAGCTAATCATGGAATTTGTTTGTTTGTTTGTTATTTTTTTTTATTTTGCTTTACAGCCCCTTTACTAATACATGTTAAGTGTATATATATTTGGTTGTGTAAGAGATGTCAAAACAACTAGTCAAATTATTCTAGGATAACTTTTTAGGAAGCTCCATACATACCCTTCCTCTTGTTCATTCATTTTATTATGGTTTGTTGATATATTTTTAGTTCTGATTTTTAAATTAAAAAGTGTAATAAGTATTTTTGCAAGAATCCATTTGTGTTTAAATTCGTTACCTAATTCCGGATGCAAGTAAAAGAGGCATTTAACAGCTAACATACTTGTTTATGTTTTTGTCAGTTTATTGGATTTCTTGAGCCATACACAGAAGAAGGTCACTCAAAAGGATGGAAGCATTAACTCACTTCAGAGGCATTCTGCTGTCTTTCTAAATCTATATGGGTATGTTTCTCAACAACATAACCTCCCTGCACTCCATCTGGTCCAATCTTTATCCTCACTTTCTTATGTTTTATTTTAAAGAATGACTGCTTCTACATATTAATTACTTGATAATATGATAGATTTTGATCTCGTACCAGGCTTCATTCCTCACATCTAGTTTTCCGTACTGAAATACAAGAATACTCAAGGTACATTTTCCTCATCTTAATATCATCAACCTTCTATTGATTTTAGTCATTATGGTTGCATAATTCCTACTTGAATTTCATGTGTATATAAATTTTCCAAATATATATATTTATATTATGTTTCCAGGTAGTTGCATTAACAGTATAGCAATGATATGAAATTGATTTTTTCAATCAACAATGGATTCAAAATCATCAATACCCATTCAAGATTTACTCATTATATGTTTAAGGATATTATATATAATGTTTCTCCTGATTAAAAAACAATAAGGCTTATATATATTGAACCTTTTTTTGTGTGGTTAGATATGGATCGAAGTTGGATGTATGGTAGACGCACTACATTTGAATATTTGAATGGAGTTACGAAATTTATTAGAATTGCGGAGGAAAAGCAAATAAGGGAAAGAGATGAAATGATTGTATGTCCTTGTGTTGATTGTAAGAACATGAAAATGTTTCGAATGTTCATATAGCGAAATCTCATATAATAAGGCATGGTTTTAAGCAAGGTTACACACGGTGGATATGGCACGGTGAGATTGTTTTAACTAGGACATGTTCTAATAATAATGGATTTGATCAGCAATGAGAAAATAACATTGATGATGAAGAGAATGATCGTGTATATGAGATGATAGATGATACGAAACATTTTATGGAAAGACCGGAATACCTTCAGAGATTGTTAAACGATGCTGATAAACCTTTGTATCCCAGTTGCAGTAATTTCACAAAATTGTCAGCCGTTTTTAAACTCTGTAACATGAAAGCAAAAAATGGATGGAGTGATAAGAGTTTTACGGCACTATTAGAATTGTTGCAAGACATGCTTCCGGAGGGAAATGAGCTTCCCACATCTACATATGAGGCTAAGAAAATGTTGTGTCCCATGGGTATGGAATATAAGAAGATACATGCACGTCCAAATGATTGTGTATTATACCGAAAAGAATATAAGGACTTGCATGAGTGTCCAAAGTGTGGAGCGTCATGCTACAAACATGGGAAAGTTTCTTCTAAGGATAAAAAAGGGCCTCCAACTAAAGTATTATGGTATTTACCTATAATACCAAGATTCAAACGCCTCTTTACAAATGCAAAAGATGCAAAAAACTTAAGGTGGCATGCAGAAGGCAGAAAACATGATGGAAAACTTAGACATCCTGTAGATTCTCCTCAATGGAGAATAATTGATAAAACATTCCCAGAATTTGGTGGTGAAGTTAGGAATCTGAGGCTTGGACTTTGTACAAATGGAATCAACCCTCATGGCACACTTAGTAGTAAATATACCATGGGGCTAGTTCTTCTTGCGGTTTACAATCTGCCTCCTTGGCTGACTACGAAGCGCAAGTATAGTATGTTGTCGTTGTTGATATCAGGGCCTAAACAAACTGGGAAATGATATTGATGTTTACCTTGCACAACTAGGAAATGTTTACAATCTCACGGTGTATGATGCATACAGTGAAAGCATGTTTACCTTACATGTCATGATATTTTGCACCATAAATGATTTTCCGGCTTATGGTAACTTATGTAGGTACACCGTGAAAGGAGCAAAAGCGTGTCCGATTTGTGAGGACAACATAATGGACCAACATTTAAATCATAGCCAGAAAAATGTTTATATGAATCATCGGACATTTCTCCTTCCTAATCACCTTTATCATAAGAAGAAAAAGTCTTTCAATGGATATACCGAAAAGCGAGTAGCTCGTTTGCCATTAACAGGAAATGTGGTTTTTGAACGAGTTAGAGATATTGATAATGCATTTGGTAAACCTTTTAAACCTGCTCAAAAGGGTCCTTGGAAAAAGAGCTCTATATTCTAAGATCTTCCATATTGGGAATACTTACCAGTTCGTCATTGTATTGACGTTATGCACATGGAGAAAAATGTTTGTGATGCTATAATAGGGACATTATTGAATATACCGTGAAAAACAATAGATGGTATCAAAGTAAGAAAGGACATGTTAGAAATGGGCATACGGATGGAGTTAGCGCCTCAAGATACAGGGAAACGAACATATCTTCCCCCAGCTTGTTATACCTTGTCTAAAAAAGAGAAAACAAGCTTTTGTGAGTGTCTTTATGGTGTTAAAGTTCCGTATGGATTTTCATCAAATATTAAAATATTAAAAGTCTTGTGTCAATGAAAGAATTGAAGTTGATAGGTATGAAGTCTCATGATTGTCATATTTTGATGCAACAATTTTTACCGATAGCAATTCGAGGAATACTACCAAATCATGTGAGGAATGTTATTACAAGACTTCATTTTTTCTTCAATGCAATTTTTTGTAAGGTCAATGATTCAGAGAATTTGGATGAGTTGGAAGCTAATATTGTTGTTACTCTATGTCAAATTGAAATGTATTTTCCACCTTCCTTTTTTGACATAATGGTGCATTTGGTTGTTCATCTTGTGAGAGAGATTAAATTGTGCGGTCCAATGTATTTGAGGTATATGTATCCTTTTGAGAGATTCATGGGTATCTTAAAAGGGTATGTGAGGAACCGATATCCACCTAAAGGTAGTATTATTGAAGGTTACTCAGTTGAGGAGGGTATTGAATTTTGCACAGACTACTTATCAGGTGTTCAACCTATTGGCATTCCTAAGTCTCATCATGAGGGAAGACTTGGAGGTAAAGGAACAATTGGATTTAAAATGGTATTACTCGGTGCTCAAATGCATGAGAAAGCACATCTCATTGTGTTGCACCACCATACACAAGTTCATCCATATTTAGAAGAGCACATGTCCATTTTAAGGCATCTGAATCCATCCAAAGGTGAAATATGGTTGACAAATGAACATTATAGTTCTTTTATTGGATGGTTTACAGACCGAGTGATGCATCAGTTATCAGAAGTGCCAGAAGATGTAACTGATACCATAAAATGGTTAGCCTATGGCCCTAGGTGTTAGAGGAGTGCTATAAAGGCAATCACCTTTAGCATTTATTGTACACATTTATTTGATTAATAAAAAGCTTTTTCATTAATTTGTTGTTCATTTGATATATGAATTGATAAGTGATCTTAAATCAATTAATGAAGTCCTTGATACATAACATAACATGAAGGAAATCATGATGAGATCATGATATTGAGATTCTTATCATGTGTAGTTATGTTAGTATCAAAATTAATTGTTAATTTAAGTGGCCAACATAATCGGGAACCTAATGGGTCACACACATTGAAAATATGGAGAATGATTAAAATGGTCTTGGATAGGATCCAAAATATGAGAAAATTATTTTAGGATGGACCACGATGAGATCGCAGTAAAAAATCATTCGGGAGTGTCACGGGCCAATACGGGCCTGTGCGGGTTATGCAGGCTGATGGCCCACCTTGCGGGCCATTTGGGCTACCCAGCAGTAGCCTGCAATAGGCCCAGTGCTCCTACAGCTTCCCATCCGTTGGCCAACGGCTGTTTTTCGCCATAATTAGGCCAATTCTAGCCAATTACTATTCATTAGTTACCATTTTCTCCATTTTTTACTTTTCATCTTATTTTTGAATTTGATTCAAAAAGAAAAGACATCAAATGGCAGAAAATAGACATGAAAATATTTTTGTAAAACAAAATATTTTTAAGACAACAAAAATTCTCTCAATAACACTTTCAAAGCTAGCACTTTAAAGTTGTTCAAACCATTTTCTCTTGATAGTTTCTTCTTCATTCTTCATGTGGATTATCATTAGACACATCCTAGTGTGGATTGTTGTGATTTGCTACAACCCAACAAAGTGAAGATTTGAAGAACAAATAAAAATTACAAGGTATAATTTTTGACATTTACATTTATATAAATTAGTTTTAATGGTACAAGTATGATCTTTTGTTTTGGGTTTTGAAAAATTTTATTTTTCGCTGTGTTTATGAATATGATTTATTCTTCAAAATCCAACACTAGGTTGAATATACGGTCTTATGAAGGATATGACATCAACGAATATACCTTTTACACTAAACGTCAGAATGACAAAAGCATAATGCAAAATAGTGGAGTTACTTTGATAGCGTCATCACGAGATTTTTCTAGTGCTAAAGACACCATGCCAATAGATGCTACGATGTTATATTATGGTGTAGTTGAAGATATTACGGGAGCTTGATTACAGGGAATTTATGATTCCTCTCTTCCAATGTAAATGGATTGAAAACCGACACGGTGTTCAAGTCGATGAGTTAGAAATCACTTTGGTTGATTTTAGCCAATTGGGTTATCAAAATGATCCATTCATTCTTACTTCACAGGCTAAACAAGTATTTTATATTGTTGACCCTGACGATAGTAAGTGGTCTATTGTTCTTCAAGGTAAGAGGCTTATTGTTGGTATCGATGATGTGGTAGATGAGGAAGAATATGATCAATTTGATGAGACTCCCCCATTTTCTATCGGGTTACCAATGTTAGTTGGGGAATATATTTTAGATACAAATTACATGCGTGATGATCATACTGAACGCATATGGATTGAAAATCGCCAATAATTGATGCATATATGTTTCTTGTAAGTTTATTTATAAATGTGTAATATGATTAATGTGGTTTATACTCATAATTACCAGTTTTGTTATTGTTTATCATATAAATCTATTGTTTTTATTTCCCTTTGAAATAAAGTGTTATTATTGTGGATTATACTAACATGTTTCTTTGTTATGCTTATGTTACAGGAAATCATGTCAAATGAACAACCACATTCTGAGCCATCAAGTGTCATGACAAAAAGGAAAACTAGGGGAGCTACCACGTGTAAAAAATTGAATAAGCAAGGGAATGAACAAAAGAGAATAGATTTCGATGAGTTTGATCACCCAACAGGAACATACGTCGATATATTTAATTCCTACGTTGGCCTTGTAGCACGTTCCCATGTGAACATCACAATAAAAAGCTGGGATCTGGTCGATAAGGGTCTTAAAAATTCAATTTGGTAAGATATCAAGGTAAGTTTCCTTCAAATTTATTAACAAATTTGATTGTAAAAAAGTAAAACTAATTAACCTAAAATATTATTTTGCAGAAATAGTTCAACATTCCAGATGATAAGAAAAATATTGTACTAAAAACTATTGGAATGCTATGGAAGGATTTGAAGTATCGATTGGTGGTTAAGTACATAAAGAATAAATCCGTGCAAAAGTCACCATTGGAATTATATGACTTCATCACCGAGAAAGATTGGGAGGAGTTTAAACAAGCACATGAATCTGAAGACTATGAGGTACTAATTATCAAGTAGATTAATGCAATTTACATTTACATTTATGCAAGACATGATAATGGGATCTTCATTATTTTGTTAACAGCAAATCAGTGCCAAGGCAAAGGCAAAGCAAGCAAAGAATGTGCATCCACATTTCTTGGGTCGTGTGGGCTATGCTAGGAAAAGGACTCAATGGATTATTAGAGATCCCATCTCTTCTTTTTCATCATCACCATCTATGAGCTCTAATGTTACATCATTATATGATCGAAGCCTAGATTGGGTAAAAGCTATAACAAAAAAGACAGAAGAAGGAAATTATATAATACCAGTAGAAAAGACAAAAGAGGTGGCAACAAAAATCGTAAGTATAACTTTCTAAACAAACAATGATATCAATGTATCTTTTTTTTTTATCAATGATTGCCTATAACATATTGTTTATCTGGTGAATAGGAGATATTACGGGGAGAAGTAGCCCAAGGTAGCTGGGTATCAAAGAGGCATGATGACATATTGTCATGTGCACTTGAAAAGCCCAAACATTCTGGCTATGTGAAAGGTGTTGGAAGTGTTGTGAGCATCAAAAAAATTTATGGTCATCCTGGAAAAAGGAAACTAGCAACATCTGTCTCACCTGAAGTTATAGAAGAGCTTGAGATTAAAATAGAGGCCAGATTATTTGCTAAATTCTTGGCACATATTGCACATCTTGAGAATACGATAGAGGAGAGAACTAGGAAGTCCTCTCAAATTGGCCCTGATATGGAGGTGGAGATGGGTCATTCCGTTGCTCACCCAACTCCTAGTAGTTGTCACTCTGTGGACCCACCATTTCCAATATCAGAATAACAGGCAAAATTTTTTAATTTCATTACTTCCACTTCCACTTTAATCTAGCTAATATTGATTTTTTGTGTTTTTACAGACACCTACATCATGCAGACTAGCTACCATTAATGAGGGTAAGCAGGTGATTGTGGCAAGGGGTATAGTTTATCCATCCCTTATTGATGTTATGGTGCACAATTGACCTATCATGCCCAATCACGTCAAGGTATCTGTAGATGAAGTATTATATAACTTTCATGAAGCCGAACTTCCTATGCCTACTGAATACATAACTATAGTTGGGAAAGAGGAAGGTAGCTTTGTTCAATGGCCATAACATCTCGTGGTTCTTGGAGAGGTAATAATTCCTAAACTTATAAAATAATAAAATATAGATTATCGCATTTCATATATCATCATATATATTATAATTTATTATTAGTTGATAGGAACTTAAATCTAAGCCATTAAAGAAGGTTCCAAAGAATAAACAAGGTAGCGGTTTATCGAAAGAATCAGCTACAAAGCAACATGGGCCTTTAGTTAATGAGAACATTTTGCCAACTTTGAGTGGTGACATGAGGTTGATGCATGAGATGGTTGCTAAATTGCCTACTGGGTATATTTTTGAAGTTCCTGCAGACATTACATTGTTTAAGTATCTAGTAGATAATCAGATGATTCATGTTGGTATGGAAGACATCGCTTAAGTCATCTATATGGAATGGCTTGATGTCTCGATCATTTGAATATTTATGATGTAAGATTATACTATTTATTACTAATATTATAAGATTGATTTAAAAAATACAAAAATAATACTTATGTATGTATTGTGATTCATGCATGCAGGTACCTTCATAACTTGTGCGATATATTCTTTATATTGTCGATCGGATTTCTTTGTCCAATAATGCTTCGTTTGATATTCACAAAGACTAACTCAGCAGAAAGATATATTATAGAAGCTTTGAAGGAACAAAGAGATAAACATTTCATTCTACTACCATACTTCGAGAAGTAAGAAATATTTACATTCATGTTTGCATAATTTTTATTCTCAACATTTTTACTAACTTCTAACATATTTGTATATCTCTAGTAACAATTGGATGTTGATTGTATTTTGCTGTGAACAAAGTGAGGCATTTTTCATGGATCCTCTAGCTCGTGGCAGCCGCGATATAAGTCTGAAACCTCATATTATCCTATAAGTTATAATACTACTAGCTAATAGTTTCTACAATGTTTGTAGCGTTTTCAATATTAATGGCGATTTTGATATACACTTATTTTTCAGATCTTATAGAACTTATGCTATAGAAGGTGAAAAAAATAAAGGTGTCAGGTTAAAATGGAATGACATTTTGGTGATAATTTTATATTCTGAATTACTAGTTAGATTAAAGTTTTTATGATTTTAAGTGCCTTCAATAACAAGGAAGTGTTGAATGCGGATATTACATCATGAGGTATATATATGAAATTGTCGTATATCATAACAATGATACAACATTGCTTAAGGTATGTTCTTTCGAATACTAGTCAGTTTATATTACAAGTATGATACATAAATAGCTATTAATTTATTCATTTCTAACATATTTTCTATTATCTGTTTGATTTGTCTTGTAGGCTTTTGAAAAAGGATCATATAGTCAAGATCAAATAGATGAAATTCGACATATGTGGTCAAATTACTTTATGAGAGAGTGTATGTAATCTTTTTATTTACTTTTGTAAAATATTTCATATTAATGAGAAATACAATTTTAAATTAAAGAATTTTGAAGAACTTGTGGATTAATTATTTCATGTGAATTGTTTTAGGCATGAGGAGGTATTGCTTTGATTTATTTAATTTTTTTAGTTTGTGTTGTCCTATGAATTCTTGATTATTGAGTATTTGGGACTTGAATGTTGGATGTCTATTGTGGCTTATTGAAGCAAAATTGTTATGAATTTTGAAGCATGCAGGTTATATATATGAATGGTAGCAGTATAATATGAGCTTTAATTTAAAAAAAAACAATAGGCGTCTGTCGTTTAATAATAGCAGACGCATATAATTAGTTATACATATCTGTCGTTAAAACTAGCAGACACGTATAACCTGATTATATGCGTCTGCTATTATTAAACGACAGACGCATATAACTGATTATAGGCGTCTACTATTATTAAACATCAGACGCGTATAACTGATTACATGTGTCTGTTATTATTAAACGACATACACGTATAACTGATTATATGCGTCTGTCACAATGACAAACACATAAAATTTATATCATATGCGTTTCCTATATATGTGTCTACTATTTGACAGACGCATAAAATGCAAAACAATAGACACATATAACACTATTCTGTACTAGTGTGAGAGGGCACACATGAGTTTGATTCCATATGCTTCAGCTATAGGATCAGTCATGTACGCTATGATATGTACAAGACCCATGTATGATATGCTCTGAGTATCATGAGCAGATACCAATCGAACCCTTGTGAGGGTCATTGGGTGGCTGTCAAGAATATCCTTATGTACTTTAGGAGGACAAAGGATGTATTCTTGGTATATGGAGATGGAGATCTTATTGCGAGTGGGTATACTGATGCCAGCTTCCAAACTGACAAGGATAACTCCAAATCTCAGTCAGGTTATATGTGACACCACATCATATGCATTTCAGTATAACCTATCCCTGTATCAAATAATCTCATACTGCACGTTGAAAAGAGAAAATACCCTGATAACAATAGTAGTAATTTTTTTCATATCATATCCTGTAAAATCAACTAATGACTTTGCAAGTCTCACATCCTATAATTTCATTCAATGACTCGCAAGTTTCATATCCTGTAATATTATTCACTGACTTTGCAAATCAACATTAAAACCACAACACGATATATCACATATATTAAAACATAAACTTTACACAGAAGTATTTTCGAGTTGATTTCATTTATACATTTTTAGACTCATTCCATAATGACTATACATATTCAAGCATGTAAATACAAAACACATATGACATATTTTCATGCTTGTGTGGAATGCAAGGAGAGAGAGAGTGATGAGGCTCGGCCAGTGACATGTGCTCCATGTCTTTTATACACTACTCAAAATGAGCTATCACTTTTCTTTACCTGCAAAAATGACGCAAATTGAAGAGTTGCGGCTCAGTGAGAATAACCATCCAATGAGCTCTAAAGTACCAAAAAACTCATAATATTAACTCACAAATCCAATATATACCATGTATTCCATTCCATTCATCACTATCATATAAGTACCAATAAAGTTGAAACATATAATCATTACTCTTTATGTATGCAAATGCTTTGCTTATTTCATTTTGTTGTGACTAAGTTAAACAGACATTGCCCCGGGTTTCCATGTGAACATTTTCCATGTGAACATTTGCATTTGCATTTGCTAGCTAGCTTGATCATTTGTTTCATTTGCACATTTGTTGGGCCATAGGCCTCTTCTTTTGCTTTGCACATTTGTTGGGCCATAGGCCTCTTCTTTTGCTTTACAATATCGATTAACTAGTCACAATGCCTTTTTAGTCCATATGCATATGCACTTGTATTTAAGAATTCATCAACCATTGTATCTTATCACATATAATATACATATACCACATATATACCTCATATGTCACACATATACCTTGCATATACTATACATATACCATGTATATATATCACATATGTCCAACATATACTTCAAATATACCACAAATATACCATTTAAATGTACCACAATGTCACAAATTATCCATCATTACATTATCAAGGACCAATCATAACAATCATATGAATCACATAGCAAACAACATTTATTTGCACTAAAGAATTCAATCGATAATTAGACTCACTGTTCTCCTTTGATTTCGACCCCTAACTTATTGTCTATCTGCTCATTGTGGTTCTCCAATATGTTGCGAGCCTAATATGAAAGCATAATCGATTAACTCATGATTAGAGAGACCTAATGTAGCTTAAACAAATTAATATGCATTGTTCATGTCAATAGTTAAGATTTTTCCTATGAGGCAGTGTGACTTATGGGAATGTTTAGCCTATAACTTTTTCTATAATTGACCAATTACTCTGATTCTTTTTCTTAATTAACAATAACACATATTTATAGTGCATATTCAAATTTCAGAGCAATTGGATCATTTTAAAATAATTGGTGGAATTTATAAGAGTGTTCTGTTTTCTGCCTTGTTTTCTGCCTTTAGGCAGTTTCAGGGTACTCATTTGGGTTCATCATAACTTACAATATATTAGTCATATTTTACTCAAACTTTACAGAAACTTATATGGGTTCATATGGAACATGTTTCATGTTTTAACATTTTATCAATTATGCCTCTAAGGTCTTCAAATAATAAGCAACATTTCACTGGTCCAGAACAGAATTGGCTTCCGGACCAGTATTACTTATAAAGACCATAACTTAGTCTATACATACCCAATTAAGCTGAAATTAGTACCAATATTTAGCTAAGACATATAAATATAAATTTAATGCTTTGACCATTTACATAATCTATCTCTAAAGAGCTCAAATTATCCAAACAAGTTTCTGTCTCTGCCTAGGGCACTCAGTAGGCAGTTCAGACCATGGAATAGTCATGGTTACATTCACCATAACTAAATATTTACAATATCTATAAATCTGAAACTTGGTATAAATATACATAACACATATATATAAAACTTTTATTTTTTGAGATACTTCAAATAATGTCTTTAACATATTCGAAATCAAAGCACACTGTAGCTAACTTGGTTAGGGTTCACACCCTGATGAGTTTCAGTACAAAGAGTATATCTCATTATATACACCAAATCATAAAAAACCGTTTACATATAAATAAATATAAGACATAAAGGAACAACTGTTATGTTTTACACTTTACCAAAATAAATTTCTATGTGCATCAAAATCGGGTTACAAAACAGTGCCTATTAATGAACCTAAGCAACTCAAATCAACCCTAAAGCAATAAGAATTGATTACTTACCAAGGACGAACTTGCAAGGGATCAATTTGGTACAAAAACTAGGTAAAACAAGGAAGATTTTAAGTCTGAAATGGAGGAAAATAAAGGAGAAGTCGGGGCTGAAGTGAGGAGGCAGAAATGGGAAATATGAAGATAAAGGCAGATTTATGTTTTTGTCTTTTTATCTTTTTCTCATCTCATTTCTCTTCTCATTTCTCATTTCTCTTATCTTTTCTCTTGTCTTCTCTTCTATTTCTCTTTTTTTTCATTTTCATTTTATTTTATCTATATTATTATTATTATATTCATATATATACATATATAATTCGACTAATCTACACAATAATACCGCTTAATCTTTTGGCCCGGTTTAACTAAATTAACAATGCAAAATGTTTACTAATCTTAATCTAATCATTTTGCTTACTTTAATTTGGTCACTTATTCAATTCATTTCTAATACTTCATAATCCTCATATAGGTTATAAGTACACATGTGCTACTCGATACAAGTGCCAAATGCTAGGACACGTAGCTAGTGCGTGTCATAAACTTGTTCCTACGAAAATACGTATGAAATGCATTTGTTCAATTGAATTGTATGCAAGATGCTTATGTTCAATGAAATGCATGTGGGGGAAGGTCAAGGATGTTACAATTCTCCCCTCCTTTTAAAATTTCGTCCTCGAAATTAATACCTGAAAACAGTTGTGGATATTGCTTTTTCATATTTTCTTCTGTTTCCCATGTTGCTTCTTCTTGTAAATGGTTACGCCATAGTACCTTAACCAAAGGTATTTCTCGATTTCTTAGCTGTTTAGTCTTGTATCCAATGATTTGCACTGGTTCCTCAACATAAATCATGTTCTTTGCAATCTCAATGGCTTGATCTTTAAGTACATGTGTAGGATCTGACCTGTATCTTCTAAGCATGCTCACATGAAACACATTATGTATCTGAGCCATCTCGGATGGTAAAGCCAACCTATAAGCCAATGGACCAATCTGCTCAAGAATTTCATAAGGGCGTATGTATCTTGGGCTCAATTTACCCTTCTTGCCAAATTGGATTATCCCTTTCCATGGAGATACACGAAGAAATACCTTTTCACCTATCTCATATTCCATCTCCCTTCTATGCTGATCAGCATAACTTTTCTGTCTATCTTGGGCTGCCTTTACCTTGTTCTTGATAACCTTGATCTTATCCACTGTGTCTTGCACTATCTCTGGCCCTTCTAAAGCACGTGCTCCTTCTTTATCCCAAATGATAGGGCTTCTGCACTTTCTGCCATACAATACCTCATATGGTGCCATCTGAATACTGCTATGATATTGGTTATTGTAAGCAAATTCAATCAATGCTATATATTCATCCCAAGCACCTCTGAATTCCATTGAACATGCTCTGAGCATTTCTTCTAATGTCTGTATAGTAATCTCTGATTGTCCGTCAGTTTGTGGGTGGAATGCAGTACTGAAGTTCAATTTTGTTCCCAATGCATTCTGTAAACTCACCTAAAAATATGAAGTAAACCGTGGATCTCTATCAGACACAATGGACACTGAAATGCCATGCAATCTGACTATCTCATTAACATATAATTTGGCCAAACTCTCAAGTGTACAACCCCATCTGATAGGTAGAAAATGTGCTGACTTGGTTAATCTGTCAATAATTACCCATACTGCATCATTTTTCCGTGGAGTTCTTGGCAATCCATAGACAAAATCCATCGTTATTCTTTTCCATTTCCATTCTGGCACTGGCAATGGATGTAGTTTACCAACTGGTGCCTGATGTTCAATTTTAATCTGCTGACATGTCAAGCATTTGGAGACATATTCTGCTATGTCTTTCTTCATTCTTGGCCACCAGTAATGAGGCCTTAAACTGTGATACATCTTTGTCATCCCTGGGTGCATTGCATACGGTGCATTGTGTGCCTCTTCCATTATTTCCTGACGCAAGTTCTTAGTGTCTGGAACACATATGCGTGATTTTAATATCAATGTATTATTCTGCAAATGAAACTCTGTATTATTTCCCTGCCTTACCACATCAATTTTCTCACATAATTCAGGATCTTTGCTTTGTGCTTCTTTGATCCTATCCTTTAGTATAGGTCTGACTTGAAGAGTAGCAATCAGTGATCCTTCATCATGTATATTTAATTCAACATTCATAGATCGTAATTGAATCAAATATGGAAAAGATGATGCATGTAAGTGAGCTACGCTGCTACTAGCCTTCCTACTCAATGCATCTGTTACCACATTGGCTTTCCCTGTATGGTATTCAATTGTACAGTCATAATCTTTTAACAACTCTAACCATCGTCTTTGCCTCATGTTTAACTCTTTTTGTGTCAGCAAATAACCCAAGCTTTTATGGTCTGTGAAGATCTGGAATGTCACACCATATAGATAATGCCTCCAAATCTTTAATGCAAATACAACTGCAGCCAATTCTAAATCGTGCACTGGATATGAGATCTCATGTGGTCTCAGTTTCCTAGATGCATAAGCTATCACCTTACCATGTTGCATTAATACACATCCCAAGCCTTGGTGAGAAGCATCACTATATACTGTAAACCCACCTGTACCTATAGGGATAGTTAACACTGGTGTTGAGGTTAGTCTGTGTTTTAGTTCATCAATAATCTGAAATATTTTTAGGAGCTTCTCAATTTACCATAGCCTCAATTTTCTTTGGGTCAACCTCTATGCCCTTACATGATACCACATGTCCAAGAAACACCAAATGATCTAACCAGAATTCACATTTACTCAATTTGGCATATAATTGTTTCTCCCTCAAGGTTTGCAACACAACTTTTAAATGTTGTTCATGTTCTCCCCTGTTCTTTGAGTATACCATTATGTCATCAGTAAATACTATCACAAACCTATCCAGATATGGTTGAAACACTTTATTCATCAATGCCATAAATGCAGCTGGAGCATTAGTCAATCCAAATGGCATTACTAAAAATTCATAATGGCCATACCTGGTTTGAAAGGCAGTCTTTGGAACATCTGCTACTGCTACCTTCAGCTGGTAATAGCCTGATTTCAAATCGATCTTGGAGAATATTTGGGCTCCTTGCAACTGGTCAAACAAATCATCTATTCTGGGTAACGGATATTTGTTCTTCACTGTCATTTTATTCAATTGCCTGTAATCGATGCACAATCTCATAGTTCCATCTTTCTTTTTAACAAATAACACTGGAGCTCCCCATGGTGATACACTAGGTCTAATATACCCTTTGTCAAGTAACTCCTGCAATTGGGCCTTTAGTTCTTTCAACTCAACTGGGGCCATTCTGTTGGGTGACCTTGATATTGGTGCAGTTCCTGCTACTAGTTCAATAGTAAATTCTATCTCTCTATCTGGTGGTAAACCAGGTAGATCATTTGGGAATACATCAGCAAATTCCCTTACCACTGGTATATTTTCAAGCAAGCTATCAGTGGTTCTAGTATCAGTCACATATGCCAAATATGCTTCACATCCCCCTTTGATCATTCGAAATGCCTTTACAGCTGAAACTAGACATGTAGGCACAAGTTTTCTTTCACCTAGAAATACTACCCCTGACTCGTTTGGTGATTCCAAAATTACTTTCTTAGTAAAGCAATTCACTATTGCATGATGTCTAGTTAACCAGTCCATTCCCAGTATCACATCAAATTCATATATTGGGAATAAAATCAGATCAGCTATTAACTCAGCTCTGTCAATGCATATCAGGCAATCACGACAGACATTATTCACAACTACCACTATTCCCAATGGAGTACTCACATTTATGTCAATCCCCAAAGGCTCATGCATTTGATGCAGTTTAGATGCCATATGCAATGATATAAATGAATGAGGGGAGCCTGGGTCAATCAATGCATATGCTAATATTTCAAAAATATAAATATTACCAGTGACTACTTCGGGGGCATCCACTGCCTCTTGTCTAGTCATAGCAAATACCCTGGCCTGAGTAGGGGGTCTATAACTCTGACCTTCAGATCTAGTCACTCTTCTGCCCATTGTACTAGTCCTGCCCCTGCCTCTTCCTCTGCCCTGTGTTCCACTAGTAGGGTAGACCCTCGGAGCTTCAATTGTAATCTCAGATACTCCTCTATCTCTGCTGGTCTCTGCTAGTTTGGCTCTATTTGGACAGTCTCTATACATGTGCTCCATTGATCCACAGAAATAACATGCTCCTTTGAGCCTTCTACATTCGCCCCTATGTTGTCTGCCACAATGACTACATGTGGGCCTCTGTTCAACATATTGGCTCTGCCCTCTGCCTGGGTAAGAGAAAGTCATGCCTCGACCTCTAAAACTGGAGTACCCACTTCTGTTACCAGATTGTGCAGGCATATATCTACCTCTTTTTCCCGACCTTCTGCTAGACTCACCGAACAACTCACGTGATGGCCTTGTAATTTATTGCTCACCAGCTTTTTTCATTAACCGTTCAGCTCTGATTGCAACAGCTCTGAGTCTGGCATAGTTATCAAGATCAGTAGTCATGATTCTGTTTCTGATCTCATATTTGAGGCCCTCCTCAAACTTCCTGCATTTCTCTCTTTCAGTAGAGACCATGAAGGTGGCATAATGGGAAAGTTTATTAAACTATACTTCATACTCCGCAATAGACATATTCCCCTATTTCAGATTCAAGAATTCCTTCCTCTTCTCATCCTTATACGCTTCAGGCATGTAATTGTTCTGAAATTCCAGGAGGAAATCATTCCATGTCAACACCGGTGGTTGTGCATCACTGTCGGGGATTGTCTCCCACCATTCATAAGCATTTCCTTGCAGTAAGGATACTGCATAATCGAATTTCTCATCTGGGGTACATCTCATCATATTTAATACCCTATGTGTCCTTTTCAGCCATGTCTCAGCTTCTGCTGGGTCTGTTGTGCCATTGAAATCAGTTGCACCATGTTTCCTCAGCTTGTCATAACGTCTTTCCTTGTACATCTCAGGACCATATACTTATTGTTCTAGGTTTTCATGGGGTACTTCTGCATGAGATGACTGTTATGCATGTACTGGAGCTCTAGCTCCTATTGCTGGTTGCTCTCTATGTAAATGAGGTGATGCCTCATGAGAATGCATTTCGGCCAGCCTCTCCCTCCTTGGTGTATCATGTCTTATGATGTCCCTAAAATAAATGAAAGTATGTCACTACATAATGTTCAACACATATGATGCATATGTTATCATGCGCTTATGCATATGCATGTTCCCATGGAACCTATCCCTGCTCTGATACCAAAAATGTAACACCACATCATATGCATTTAAGTATAACCTATCCCTGTATCAAATAATCTCATACTGCATGTTGAAAAGAGAAAATACATTGATAACAATAGTAGTAATTTTTTTCATATCATATCCTGTAAAATCAACTAATGACTTTGCAAGTCTCACATCCTATAATTTCATTCAATGACTTTAAAGTTTCATATCCTGTAATATTATTCACTGACTTTGCAAATCAACATTAAAACCACAACATGATATATCACATATATTAAAACATAAACTTTACACAGAAGTATTTTCGAGTTGATTTCATTTATACATTTTTAGACTCATTCCATAATGACTATACATATTCAAGCACGTAAATACAAAACAGACATGACATATTTTCATGCTTGTGTGGAATGCAAGGAGAGAGAGAGTGATGAGGTTCAGCCAGTGACCTGTGCTCCATGTCTTTTATACGCTACTCAAAATGAGCTATCACTTTTCTTTACCTTAAAAATGATGCAAATTGATGAGTTGCGGCTCAGTGAGAATAACCATCCAATGAGCTCTAAAGTACCAAAAAACTCATAGTATTAAATCACAAATCCAATATATACCATGTATTCCATTCCATTCATCAGTATCATATAAGTATCAATAAAGTTGAAACATATAATCATTACTCTTTATGTATGCAAATGCTTTGCTTATTTCATTTTGTTGTGACTAAGTTAAACAGAAATTGCCCCGGGTTTCCATGTGAACATTTTCCATGTAAACATTTGCATTTGCATTTGCTAGCTAGCTTGATCATTTGTTTCATTTGCACATTTGTTGGGCCATAGGCCTCTTCATTTGCTTTGCACATTTGTTGGGCCATAGGCCTCTTCTTTTGCTTTACAATATCGATTAACTAGTCACAACGCCTTTTTAGTCCATATGCATATGCACTTGTATTTAAGCATTCATCAACCATTGTATCTTATCACATATAATATACATATACCACATATATACCTCATATGTCACACATATACCTTGCATATACTATACATATACCATGTATATATATCACATATGTCAAACATATACTTCAAATATACCACACATATACCATTTAAATGTACCACAATGTCATGAATTATCCATCATTACATTATCAAGGACCAATCATAACAATCATATGAATCACATAGCAAGCAACATTCATTTGCACTAAAGAATTCAATCGATAATTAGACTAACTGTTCTCCTTTGATTCCGACCCCTAACTTATTGTCTATCCACTCATTGTGGTTCTCCAATATGTTGCGAGCCTAATATGAAAACATAATCGATTAACTCATGATTAGAGGGACTTAATGTGGCTTAAACAAATTAATATGCATTGTTCATGTCAATAGTTAAGATTTTTCCTATGAGGCAGTGTGACCTTATGGGACTGTTTAGCCTATAACTTTTTCTATAATTGACCAATTACTCTGATTCCTGTTCCTCATTAACAATAACACATAGTTATAGTGCATATTAAAATTTCAGACCAATTTGATCATTTTAAAATATTTGGTGGAATTTATAAGAGTGTTGTGTTTTCTGCCTTGTTTTCTGCCTTTAGGCAGTTTCAGGGTACTCATTTGGGTTCATCATAACTTACAATATATTAGTCATATTTTAATGAAAAATTGCAGAAACTTACATGGGTTCGTATGGAATAGTTTTCATGTTTTAACCTTTTATCAATTATGCCTCTAATGTCTTCAAATAATAAGCAACATGTCACTGGTCCAGAACAGAATTGGCTTCCAGACCAGTATTACTTATAAAGACCATAACTTAGTCTATACATACCCAATTGAGCTGAAATTATTACCAATATTTAGCTAAGACATATAAATATAAATTGCATGTTTTTACCATATAATCTAGATCTAACGAGCTCAAATTATCCAAACAAGTTTCTGTCTCTGCCCAGGGCACTCAGTAGGCAGTTCAGACCATGGAACAGTCATGGTTACATTCACCATAACTAAATATTTACAAGACCTATGAATCTAAAATTTGGTATACATATACATAACACATATATCTAAAACTTTTATGTTTTGAGATACTTCAAATAATGGCTTTAACATATTCGAAATCAAAGCACACAGTAGCTAACTTGGTTAGGGTTCACACCCTGACCAGTTTCAGTAAAAAAAGTATATCTCATTATATACACCAAATCATGAAAGAAAGTTTACATATAAATATATATAAGACATAAAGGAACAACTTTTATGTTTTACACTTTACCAGAATAAATTTCTATGTGCATCAAAATCGGGTTGCAAAACAGTGCCTATTAATGAACCTAAGCAACTCAAATCAACCCTAAAGCAATAAGAATTGATTACTTACCAAGGACGAACTTGCAAGGGATCAATTTGGTGCAAAAACTAGGTAAAACAAGGAAGCTTTGAAGTCTGAAATGGAGGAAAATGAAGTAGAAGTCGGGGCTGAAGTGAGGAGGCAGAAATGGGAAAGATGAAGATAAAGGCAGATTTATGTTTTTGTCTTTTTATCTTTTTCTCATCTCATTTCTCATTTCTCTTCTCTTTTCTCTTCTCTTCTCTTCTATTTCTCTTTTGTTTCATTTTCATTTCATTTTATTTTATCTATATTATTATTATTATTTACATATATATATAATTCGACTAATCTACACAATAATACCGCTTAATCTTTTGGCCCGGTTTAACTAAATTAACAATGCAAAATGTTTACTAATTTTAATCTAATCATTTTGCTTACTTTAATTTGGTCACTTATTCAATTCATTTCTAATACTTCATAATCCTCATATAGGTTATAAGTACACATGTGCTACTCGATACAAGTGCCAAATGCTAGGACACGTAGCTAGTGGGTGTCATAAACTTGTTCCTACGAAAATACGTATGAAATGCATTTGTTCAATTGAATTGTATTCAAGATGCTTATGTTCAATGAAATGCATGTGGGGGAAGGTCAAGGATGTTACATTATATATTCACACTAAATGGTGGAGCAATTAGTTGGAAGAGTTCCAAATAAAAATTGACTGTTAATTCCACAATCGAAGTAGAGCACATTGGAACTTCTGATGCAGCGAAGGAAGCAGTTTGGATAAATAAATTCATCACATAACTTCGAGTGGTTCCTAGCATTAATGATCCAATACAATTGTATTGTGATAATAATGAAGCCATTGCGTAAGCAAAGGAGCCACTGTCTCATCCGAGATGTAA
This sequence comes from Triadica sebifera, assembly GCA_023653625.1. NCBI lineage: Eukaryota > Viridiplantae > Streptophyta > Magnoliopsida > Malpighiales > Euphorbiaceae > Triadica > Triadica sebifera. The sequence goes on along the minus strand of CM042894.1, from coordinate 36,210,700 downwards.
ACATGTACTCAGAAGATACCATTTGATTAGTGAAATCATTGGTAGGAATGATGTAAAGATAGAAAGGGTGCCCACTGATCAGAATATTATTGATCCTTTAACTAAGCCACTTCCCTAAAAGAAATATGATTATGATGTACTCGCTTGTGGAATTAAATACAAAGGCGATTGGCTTTAGTGCAAGTGGGAGCTTGTTAGAGGAGTGCTCTAAAGGCAATTACCTTTCTCACTTATTGTGCAAATTTATTTGATTAATAAAAGCCTTTTTCATTAATTTGATGTTCATTTGATATATGAATTGATAGTGATCTTAAATCAATTAATGAAATCCTTGATACATAACATAGCATCAAGGAAATCACGATGAGATCATGATATTGAGATTCTTATCATGTGCAATTATGTTAGTATCAAAATTATCTCTAGTCATAGGATTAATGAGATGGGGCATTATTAATCCAGATAGACTAGCACATGTTACACTCCTCGATTGGATCGAGTAGTAGATCTCATAATATATAAACATGAGATGTTTAGAGCTAACATGAGGATACTTGCTAAGTGTAGCGAAGTACATTGGATGATTAGCTATAAGACAATCTTATGGATAATCTATTCAAATATCAATGATAATCTCATCACAGCAATGGTGCAAGTATCCTTAGACTTGAGGTACTTAAGGATATCTTGGATACTGATTATGTATTTTGACACTATTCCTTGTTGCCTCAGAGAGGTTGCTCATAGGGTGATGATTGGATACGACTTGAGGTATTCGAAGGTAATTGGATAACCAATAAAGGAATCACTACTCCTAATACAAGGACTGTATACCCATGGCCTCTTATCGTAGTCATTACTCGAGAATCTCTGGTCAGAAAGGAAATTTCATAAATATCATCTTCAATGACATATCTAATAAAGTAATAAGCCTAGGAACAAGAACTAACATTACTTGGGCTAAACATGATGTAGTCAATCTAGTGGCAGTTTACACATGTCCATACTCTGAACCAAGTGGGGTATAGAATGGTGAAAGGAATAATTACACGAAAAAATTGCCTATGGAATGGTTTGTAGTCAAATCACTGACTTTTCGGTCAATTGGGGGTCATGATATGTTGCTAGATACCGCTCATGACTTGCTTAAATTAATTGTTAATTTAAGTGGCCGACATAACCAAGAACCTAATGGGTCACACGCATTGAAGAAATGGAGAATGCGTAAAAAGCTCTTGGATGGGATCCAAAATATGAGAGAATTATTTGAGAATGGATCGCAATGAGATCGCACGAAAAATCGTTCGGGAGTGTCACGGACCCGTATGGGCCCACATGGGCTAGGCAGTCTACTGGCTTGCCTAGTGGGCTATCACATGCACTGCTGCCTCCCGTTGGCCAACGGGTGAATTTGGCCTTAATTAGGCTAATTATGGCCATTAAGCACATTCCCTATTCATTCAATTCCCTTTTCTCCATTTTTGACTTGTGATATTTTCTTTGAATTTGATTCAAATAGAAAAGATATCAAATGGCAGAAAATAGACATAGTGCTAGTTTTGAAAGTGTTCTTGAGAGAATTTTATTGTGTCTTAAAAAACTTTTTTGTGAAAAAAATATTTTTAAAATAATAAAATTCTATCAAGAACACTTTTTAAGCTAGCACTTTGATTTTGTTCAAACCATTTCTTTTGATAGTTTGTTCTTTATTCTTCATGTGGGTTATCATTAGAGACATACTAGTGTGGATTGTTGTGGTTTGTTACAACCCAACAAAGTGAATATTTTAATAATAAACAAGAAATTACAAGGTTTAATTTCTAACATTTATATTTGTATAAATGAGTTTTAATGGCACAAGTATGATGTTTTGTTTCGGGTTTCAAAATTTTTATTTTTCTGTTGCGTTTATGAATATGATTCATTCTTCAAAACTCAATAGAATTGGGTGGGAAACTAGTTCTACCATTAGTTTGGGTAATTGGTGAATTAAGGTAGAGCCATTGGAAACTTACTTCAATGTACTTAATTGAAGTGGGGAAAGCATTCCGAATTGGGGAGGCAACCTTATTATCTACTTAGTATCATTGGATCTTAATTCATTAAATTTGTTTGATATTTTATTTATTTAGTTTTACTTTTATTACTTCTATCAATTCATCAAGCTTGGTTAAAGTGTATAGAATTTATTTTTTTTACTTTCATTACTTCAATAAATTCATCAAACTTGGTTAGAGTGTTTAGAATTTATTTTCTGATCCATTGCTAGTCTAAAATTAATTCATAATTTAAGCCAAACAAGTTCCTTGATAGATCAACCATGAGAGTGAGCTTGCCAGTATTACAATTTGTTCACTTTTAGATACATCAAGTGTTTTTTGTGCCGTTAGTTAATTGGGTTGCCAACATGTTTTTGATAGTTTCATATTGTTTTATGTATTTTTGTGTTTATTATATTTTAGTTTTGTATTATATTAATAATGAGTTGGCATAGTGACAATGATTTGGTTTCATAGATAGTTAAGTTTACAAAGCAAGTGAGAATTTTAGCCAACAATAGAAATGCACCAAAAAATGAGGTAAATGATATTTGTGCTATTTATGGGCATAAAACTAATATTGGCTTTTTTTATTGATCCTTTTGAGGAAATGAGATGGAGCAAACTCATGGTACAAACTATTTCTAGTATAGACATCAAAGGAACACTTCAATTCTTATAATATTTGCTACAGAAATTACCCCAAATTTTCATGGGAAAACATTGAGCAAAATCCTCCTAAAGTTTTCAAAAATCCAAACCATTCTTACTACTAGTATTTAGAACCTCACTTCTAGAGAAATCAACCTTCAAACCCTATTTACTACCAATATGGACTTTTAAATGCACTTAAAAAGCTTTCCTTAGATGAAACCCTTCAGTATTTAAAGGTAGCTACTCAAGAGAAAGCTGAGAGAACGAACTGAAGGGTATACTCTATTGAAGCATATTTAAGAAGGTTGGAGACTTTGATGTTCTTCTGACAAAATGGTAGACTCTACTGGCAAATAGCTAAAGTAGTGCAAGAAAATAAGAAGGAATAACTTATGAGTCAATTCAATCAAGCTAAAGCAATATTAGTACTACAGAGTGGTAAGGTCTATGATAACAAGGTTTCTTTGAATGTGAAAATGGGTAATTCTTCTATTCTAGGTGAGACACTACAAGTTGAGAGGAAGGAGGAGTATCTATATGAGAAGGTGTAGGAAAAAATTCAGGTAGGAGAAGAGAGTGGCATAAAAGAGAACGAAAATGAATTTTTTATAGAACCTGAACGACATAAAGTAAAGGAACATTACAAACAACCTATTCCCTTTCCTAATAAACTGAAGGAGTGACAAAGGACAAGGAATTTTCTAAAAATTTTAACATATTCTCTAAAGTTGAAATTAACTTACCTTTGTTGGATCTTATTCGGAACATTCCTTCTTATGCAAAATTCTTAAAGGAACTAACTTCTACAAAAAAGGAGGTATGGAATTAATGATAAAGTAATGGTGTCTAGGACAACAAGTGCATTCTTTTAGCATCAACTTCCTCAAAAAATTAAAGGTCCTGAGAGCTTTATTGTATATAACTATGAGAGACAAGAAGGTAGCCAAGGCTATGCTAGACTTGTGAGAAAACATCAATTTAATACCATATTTAGTGTTTTCACAATTGGGCCTGGGTAAGCTTAAGCCTACTTTTATGTTCTTTCAACTTCCTGATAGGTTAGTTAAATATCTAGAGGTTTAGTAAAAGATCTACTAGTACAAATCGGTAAGTTAAGTAAATATGTTAATTTGTTGTTTTGGATATGGACACTTATCCCTTAAGAGAAAAAGTGTAAACCATTACTTCTGATAGGCCATTCATGGCAACCACTAATGTAATGCCCGATAATTTAGGCCATGGTCACGGTTGATCGAAATCCTTGGTCTAAATTCAAATAAGAAAGAAAAAATTAAAATGATAATAAAATATGAGAAAAATATTTTGAATATTATTAATTGAAAATTTTGAAGTTCATAACTAAAATTTAGAAAAAATTAAATGTGGCAGATAAAGATAAAGGCATATATCTGCACGACCAATTTTTCGCTAAACAAAATTGCAATTTATTGTTTTTTTTACATAGATATTTTAAAAAGGTATAAAAATAGAATATTCTTTATCTAAAGAAAAGAATATTCTTTGGATTAAAATAATGTAAGAGTGAGTTAAATTAATGGACCAATGAGAGATAATATTATCTATTAATCTTAACCATCCACCTAATCCAACTATAAAAGTCAAATATCACTTTTTACCTTTATTCTTCTTCTTCCTCATCTTAAACAAACTAAATTCTCTCTCTTTTTCTCCCTTGTTGCCATGTCCCACATCCCCCTAATTCTTCTTCTTGTTCTTCATTTAAAGCTAAGGTTTAGATGGAAAATGTTAGATTAAGGCAAGATAAACAACAAAAGTGAAGCATAATGAGTCAAACAAAGGAAAAGGAAGGAAGAAAAGAAGAGAAAAAAAGAAGGGAAGAATTTTGGTTATTTTGAAGATTTACAAAGGTGAGGTTAGATTTTTTTTTCTGATTAAAATAATGTAAGAGTGAGGTTAGATTACCATTGCAGTTGGTAATTTGGGATTATTAGTATGTTAATGGCGATTAAGGGTTGATTAGTGTGAAATTTGTTGTTAGGCCAAGGAGGTAAACAATTTTTGGACCATAATCAAAGTGGAAGTAAGGGCAAGGAGAAAGCTAATTAGGAATAAGAGAAGAGTAAAGAGAAGTAGACTTTTTGAGGTATGTACATTTGACAAAAATTCAATATGGAAAATGTTGATTTTTTATTTTGTGATATTATGTGTAATTGTGTATGTAATTCTTGATATTTTGATTGAGTGATGAATTGGTGATTAAATGATGCCATGAATGTGAAAATAAAAATTTTAATATGATGTTGACGCATGAAGATGGAAATTGTAGGAATTAATTGAAGTGCTAGAAAATTTGTCCTATGAATAGTGTCTACTTTTCTGGTCATAACTTGAGCTCTAGAAATTATTTTTGAGTGTTTCTTATTGAGTTGGAAAGTTAGAAATAAGGCTTCAACTTTCTTTTAAACTATTAGACCTGAATATTCCTGCAATTAGGTGTAAAATGGACTCAAAATTCGAACTAGAAATCTGTCCAATAAAATACTAGGCAGAATGGAATCAACGTAGCTTAGTGAAAAATTCATAACTTTTGCTATAAACTTTGGTTTAATGTGATTCCATTTAAAAATTAAAGATAAGACATGTACCTGCATTTTATTAGATGAACTCTTGTCCAAATTCTATTTAACAATGGATAGAAATAAAGTTCAGAATAATGTAGCTTGTATATATGTGTTGACTGTTGAATTTTGTGATAGAAAAATATATTAATTGATTTTTCTTATAGTTATAATGATTAAATGAGAAAGTATGATGTTGTAAAATATTTAATGGATATTATTGCATTTATGTGAAATTATATAAGTTTACATACATAATTTATATAAATAATAATAAAGTAACAAATATAGTCGAGAACTAGAAATTAGGATAAGTGGCATGCCAATAAAAAGAGTAGAAATATAGGCACTAAAAAATAATGTTAAAATTTAATTTACATAGGCACTAAGAAATAGTGTCGAGCCAAGTTTGAATTTATGTAGGCACCAAAAAGATACTGAGTTATTATTGAGAATGTAGGCATCAAACGCCGAGTTATAATATAATTAAGTAGGCGCCAAATATACTGCCGAAGAGCAAAAATCCTATATTCAGTTTCTAGTTCCAGTCTAAGATGTTGTCGGCTATCAAATAAATAAATAAAAATATAAAATTTCAAGAACATATTATAAATTGTATGTCTTGTATTGTTAAAGAATTTCAAGCATGCTTAATGAATGAAATGTTATAATTCATAAATTTTATATTTTTGGATTATGTAAATAGTTTTTATGTTATTGTAATATTTTTGCATCCTTAGGACATAAATTATAGTTTTTAAAATTTTATTTTAGAAATATTTATATAATTATTGGATAGTTGTCAAAAATATCACTAAGCTAGTAGCTTAACGCATGTGTTTCATGCACATAGTAGTAGACATAGCTGCTGCGTTAAGACGACCGGAAAAAGAGAAACCCCAAGATCAAATTGCAGCAATTTATTTTCTTTTTGTATATTTTGGGTATTTTATTGTATAATTAAATTTTAAGAATTTCTTTTGATGTAAATTTGTGGCATGTAGGATTTATAAATATGTGAATTTTGTAATTAATATATTTGATATTATTTGTATATGTATTTTTGAATATTATAGTTTAATGGATGAGTGTTTTGAAATCAAAATATTTACATCACTAATTACATATTTCAATGATAAAAAAAGAGAAAAATAGTAATAAATATTCTGCTAATAATAAACTCCAATATATATATATATACAATAATTTGAGCATTGGTTTTTGCAATAATCATGTGGTAACACTTATTAACGACTGGTAGGATATGGGAGTGCTACAACTAAGACTATAATATATGTTGACAATGGTCAGCTCATAATGACTCTTTTAGGGGAGACTATATAATATAAAGTTTTTGATTCAATGACTAGTCCATCTAATACTTTTCATGATAAATGCTCCTATATAGATTGTTTGGACTCATTGGTGTTAACCTTAAGGGGTATTTTCTTCATTTTGATGATAATAAATAATATAGCAATATTGTATTTAACATACTTGTTTTTTTTAAAGTATATTATACAGGACATAAAATGGCAAGAATGGAGAATTGGAAGAATAATCCTTAAAGAAATAAAAAGTAAGAAGTAGCATGTTCACTGCCGTGACTTAAGGAGTCACCCCCGTGAAGAAAGCTAACCGTTAGCAAAACCAACATTTGAAATTCACGGCCATGAAGGAAAACCAAACCGTGAAGTAAGCATTTCAGTCACCCCCGTGACTAGAGGTGTCACTCCCGTGAAGAGTTGTGTAAATTCAACCAGAGAGCTTCACGACCAGAGTCACCACTTTGGTCACGGCTGTGAAGATGTTCACCCCCGTGAATGTAGGCGTCACCACCGTGAAGGATATATTCAATTTCATCCAGAAAGCTTCACGACTTCAGTCACCACTTCTCTCACGGCTAGGAAGAGTGTCACGCCCGTGACTAATTAACGTCACGCCCGTGACTCTATATGTCAAGACATTCCAGAGAGCTTCACGACCAAGGTCACCACTTCAGTCATGGCTTGGGAAGAACAGTCACCCCCGTGACAAGCATATTCACGCCCGTGACCAATGAAAGAGAAAAATGTCAAGCGCGATTTCTTTGGTTGGTATAACGGCTAGTTTCTAAATTAATGCACCCCAACGGCTATATTTAGCCATAGGAGTATAAATGGAAGTCATTTATGCATTAAGAAACAAGAGGACGATAAGAGAATAATAAGAAAAACATAAGATTAGTATATATTTCAAATCACAAGCTATCTTGTATTTTTTATGCTTTGTGAACAACTCTATTCTCGGTAAAAATCTTTTTTCTCCTCATATTTGAGCAATAAAGATTTATAAGTGGTTCTCTCTGTAATCTTTACTCAAGTGAGCATTGGGTAGTTCTGGGTTAAGAGAAGAACACTTGTAAGGGTTAGTTGTGTGAACCTCCAAAACACAAATTTAAAAGGTTGTTTGTGTGAGCCTGTAAAACACAAGTGTAGGTTGTTTGTGTGAGCCTGTAAAACACAAAGTAATTGGTTATTGTGTGAGCCATTAAAACACAAGGGATTTCTGGGTTAGGTATGAGCCATTGTGAGAAACACCATAGTTGGGAGTGAGCTTGTAAAACTCCATTGTAACACTTAGTGTGTTAGTACAACTCCCAATTGCGATTGGGGAGAGGAGTAGGGTTTGTTAATACCCGAACCTCTATAAATCTTTGTGTTTGATTTTCTCTATCCCTTTTAAAATTAGCAATTTTATTTCTGCACTTTAAAGTTTAATTTTAGAAACTCCAATTCAACCCCCCCTTCTTGGTCTAATATCTGGGCAACAATTGGTATCAGAGCCTTGTCTAGCGTTGAAGCCTAAAAAGCGCTAGTAAAGAGTAAGATATGGCCAGTGAAGGATTCCAGAGTCTCAAACCTTACTTTGATGGAGCAAATTATGCCCATTGGAAGTTTAGGATGGAGACATACTTGGATAGTGAAGGAATTGAAGTATGGGATAGTGTACGAAAAGAATGGACACCACCAACCCAAAGAGGAGCTGATGGTGAAGTGGAAATCCTATCAAGAGACGATTGGACAGAGCCCCAAAGAAGAGCAAATTTCAAAAACAAGAGGGCAATGACAATTCTATCAAGCTCATTATCTATTGAAGAATGTGGGAGAATACAACATTGCTCAACAGCACACAGTATGTGGAAGACATTGGAGAACTATCATGAGGGAACTAAGCAAGTCAAATCCAAGAAGATTCAACTTCTAACCTCAGAATATGAGCTTTTCAAGATGAAATCCAATGAGTCAATCACTGACATGACAAATCGTCTTCTATCAATTATAAATGGAATGAGGAAACATGGGAAGCATCTGAGTTTGGAAGATGTAAACAATAAAATCCTGAGAAGTCTTCCTCTTAAAGACTATGGTTCAAAATTTGCTGGCATAGAAGAAGCAAATGAAGATATGAGTATCATGAACACTGATGTGCTGATTGGCAAGCTTCTTACACATGAGATGGCAGTAAAGAGAGATAGAGAGCTTGAGGCAGAGCCAGAGAAAAGAAAACCATTAGCACTCAAAGCCTCTACTTCAAAATCTCAAGAAGAAAGTGAAGATGATGAAGAAATGAGTGATGATGAAAATGAGGACATCGCTATGCTTTCAAGAAGATTAAAAAGAATCATTGAGAAGAAAATGAGCAATTCCAGAAAATTCAGGCAAAGAAACCTCAAACAAACTTCAAATGATACACACAGAAGTAAGGAAGAGGTAAAATGCTATGAATGTGGAAAGAAAGGACATATCAAACCTGAATGTCCAAGGCTCAAGAAGCATAAGAGCAAATTCCAAAGAGACAGTGGGGAGAAAGGTCACAAAGCTACATGGGATGACGAAAGCTCATCAAGCGAAAAAGATGATAATGAAAGTGAAGAGGTCAACCTATGTTTCATGGCTGTTGAGGATCACATCTCGGACA